>OZ023318.1:6764442-7059442 GCA_964007375.1 Ophion obscuratus
ATTGACTCGCCGGACACCGAGAGTTCGATCATCCACGGTAGCTTGTCGTCACACAGATAAGTCAGCTCTTTTTTCACGGCCCTCTCCTCTAAAAATCGCCCAGTTCAATGCTTGCTCCCTGCTTGCTCACATTGATCAGGCTCGGCTGTTTTTTCATGATAACTTTTTTCATGTGATATCCGTCTCAGAGACTTGGTTACACTCCCACATTGAAACACACTCATAAATATCGATGGCTTTTTCGTCGTTCGCAATGATCGGGAGGGAAAGGAGGGTGGTGGGGTTGCAGTTTTCATACGCAATTCCCTTAAAGTCAATGTCCTCGACATGTCCCCTAGTCAATTCTCTAACTCACCGGAATATATTCTATTGAAATTATCTCCAAACGGCGCGGACCCGGTATTATTTGCTTCCATCTATAGAAGACCACATGGACTCCTCCTTGATAATTTTATTCAGGCTTACTTCAGTTTCTCCCACGCTTATAAAAACATTGTATTAACAGGGGACCTTAACTGTAATTTACTGGGAGACAGTTTTGAATCAAAGTACTTAAAAGATTTCGTTCTCTCGTCGGCGTTAAATTTCATAAACTCGGGTGCGTCTTTCCATACTGATTCCTCCAGTTCCTGGCTTGATGTCATAGCGGTTGATGACCTGGAAAAAGTCATGGCGCATTCCAAATCAGCCACTCCATTTATTAATGGGCATAATTTACTCGACGTCGCATACTCAATAGGCTTTGAGAAGTTGAACACTGGTCTTCTCCGACGCCGGTGTACTTCATCTTTCGATACTCAGGCATATGTAGACTCAGTTTCTTCTATTCTTAGTGCGAGCAGTCATGCTTCTTCCGAATCTGCGATGGAACAAAATGCAAATCATCTCTCTTCTGCATTAGTCTCTGCTATGGATGTCCATGCTCCTTGGAGGACTTTCCCTGTGTCTCGACCGCCGGCTCCGTGGCTAACTGAAGAACTCAGGCAACGTATTAAATGTAAGGATCGGATGTACCAGACTGCGAGACGTGCAAATAGTCTGCTCGGCCTTGCGGAATATAGGCGTATTCGGGATCAACTGACGCATGACATCAGGAAAGCTAAAAACGATTTTCATCGTGAAAAACTACTTCATATATCTGACCCTGTGGTCCTTTGGAAAGAACTGAGGAGACTGGGCCTGATTAAATCAACATTGACTTCTCCCCTTAATTTCTTTACAGCTCAGTCACTAAATGAATACTATGCGTCGGTCTCCTCGACTACGGTCGCTCTGGACTGGAGTCACATTGAATCCGTTCTTGCCGATATTCCTAGTCAAGGAGCTAGTTTTTCGTTCTTGCCGATTAGTGGTGACACAATTCGTCGTCAACTCGGCTTACTGAAGTCGTCCTCTCTTACTGAGGCCTCTGATGGAGTGTCAGCTTTCAGTCTCCGTAATGCCACAACTGCGGTCGTGAATCATTTAGTTACAGTGTTCAATAATTCGACTAGTCTCTGTTACTTTCCTTCGTTCTGGAAGAGAGCTCACATTTGACCTCTATCTAAAGTCAGGACCCCCAAATCGCCGTCAGACACTCGTCCGATTGCCAACTTACCAGAAATATCAAAGCTTTTCGAACGCATAATTAAGGATCAAATCGTCACCTTTGTTGAGTCTATGAATTTTCTGGACGCCAGACAATCCGCGTATAGAGTAGGGTTTTCGACCCAAACTGCCTTGATAAGAATTTGCGATGATGTGAGGAGAGCCATTGACCGAGGGATGCTTACTATACTTGTCATGTTTGACTTTAGCAAGGCTAAAAGAGTTTATTGTTTGAATGATTGATTGCAAATTTCGTCACTGCATTTTCCTGCCAGCCGCCAGCGAACACTCACGGTGTGTCATGATTACGTCAATATTTGGCGACGCGCTATATTCGAGAAGAAAATTCAATTAATTATTCAGATAATTGAATGTGTAATGTAAAACTAAATCGAACGGAAGCGCTTATATCTTCATATAAGCGCTGTCGTTCGCAGCGCGTCACCAGCAGAGACTTGCTGAGCGGTGCGAAGATCTTCGCACCTACCGATCACAAGCGTGGTCGAGAAAAGAGTTTATTGTTTAAATGATTGGTTGCAAATTTCGTCACTGCTTTTTTCTGCCAGCCGCCGGTGAACACTCACGATGTGTCATGATTTACGTCAATATTTGACGACGCGCTATTCTTGAGAAGAAAATGCAAATAATTATTTAGATAATTGAATGTGTAATGTAAAACTATATCGAACGGAAGCGCTGATATCTTCATATAAGCACTGTCGTTCGCAGCGCGTCACCAGCAAAGATTTGCTGAGCGGTGCAAAGATTTTCGCACGTACCGATCACAAGCGTGGTCGAGATAAAAGTCCATTGTTTAAATTATTGATCGCAAATGTTGTCTCTGCATTTTGCAGAGAGCCGCCGGCGAACGCTTACGGTGTGTCATGATTTACATCAATATTTGGCGACCGGCTCCGTTCAAGAAGAAAATGCCATCAATTATTTAGATGATTAAATCTGTAGTATAAAACTAGATGGAACGAGAGCGCTGACATCTTCATATGAGCGCTGTCGTTCGAAGTGCGTCACCAGCGAAGACTTGCTGAGCGATGCGAAGCTCTTTGCACTTACCGATCATAAGCGTGGTCGAGAACAACTGCAAAAACAATTGTTTAAATAATTATTTTTGCGAAATTTTTACTACACTATTGTTTTTTGTAGTTCGTAAGCAGCAATCTTTATTTACTGAGAGGTACAGAATGTACCGTATCTACCGATCATACCCGTGATCGAGAATAAATGAAAAAATAATTGTTTAATCAATTATTTTTACGTATTTTTTTCCGTTGTTTTTTGTAGCGCGTAAGCAGCAATTATATTTGCTGAGAGGTACAGAAAGTACCGTATCTACCCATCATATCTGTGTTCGAGAATAAATGCAAAAATAATTATTTAAATAATTATTTTTGCGTAATTTTTACACCGTTGTTTTTTTTTGCAGCGCGTAAGCAGCAATCTATAATTGCTGAGAGGTACATAAGGAACCGTATCGACCGATCATACCCGTCATCGATAATTGATGCAAAACCAATTGTTTAAACAATTATTTTTACCGTTTGTTTTTTCAGCGCGTAAGCAGCAATTATAATTGCTGTGAGGTATAGAAAGTACCGTATGTACCGATCATACCCGTGATCGAGAATAAATGCAAAAATAATTGTTTGAATGATTATTTTTACGTAATTTTTACACCGTTGTTTTTTGCAGCGCGTAAGCAGCAATCTATATTTGCTGAGAGGTGCAGAAAGTACCGTATCTACCGATCGTACCCATAATCGAGAATAAATGCAAAAATAATTGTTTGAATAATTATTTTTGCGTAATTTTTGCACCGTTGTTTTCGCAGCGCGTAAGCAGCAATCTATATTTGCTGAGAGGTACAGAAAGTACCGTATCTACCGGTCATACCCATGATCGCGAGTAAATGCAAAAATAATTGTTCAAATAATTATTTCTCCGAATTTTTTGCACCACTGTTTTCGCAGCGCGTAAGCAGCAATCTATATTTGTTGAGAGGTACAGAGAGTACAGTATCTACCGATCATACCTGAGATCGAGAATAAATGCAAAAAATACTTTTTTTACCGTGTTTTTTTGCAGCGCGTAAGCGACAATCATATTTGTTGAGAGGTATCGAAAGTACCGTACTTAACGATCGTACCCGTGATCAAGAATAAATGCAAAAATAATTGTTTATATGATTATATCTGCGAAATTTTTACACCGTCATTTTTTGCAACGCGTAAGCAACAATCCATATTTGCTGAGAGGTATAGAAAGTACCGTCTCTACCGATTATACCCGAGATCGAGAATAAATGCAAACATTTGTTTTTAACAATTATTTTTGCGTAATTTTTACCGTTGTTTTTTGCAGCGCGTAAACAGCAACCATATTTGCTGAGAGGTATAGAATAAATGCAAAAATAACTGTTTAAATGATTATTTTTGCGAAATTATTACACCGTTGTTTTTTACAGCGCGTAAGCAGCAATCTATATTTGTTGAGAGGTACAGAAAGTACTGTATCTGCCGATCATACCCGAGATCGAGAATAAATGCGAAAATATTTTTTTTGACAATTCATTTTGCGTATTCTTTACCATTGTTTTTTGCAGCCTGTAAGCAGCAATCATATTTGCTGAGAGGTATAGAATGTACCGTATCTACCGATCATACTCGTGATCGAGAATAAATGCAAAAATAATTGGTTAAATGATTATTTTTGCGTAATTTTTACACCGTTGTTTTTCGCAGCGCGTAAGCAGCAATCATATTTGCTGAGAGGTTTAGAAAGTACCGTATCTACCGATCATACCCGTGATCGAGAGTAAATGCTAAAATAATTGTTTAAATAATTATTTTCCCGAAATTTTTGCACCGCTGTTTTCGCAGCGCGTAAGCAGCAATCTATATTTGCTGAGAGGTACAGAAAGTACTGTATCTACCGATCATACCCGAGATCGAGAATAAATGCGAAAATATTTTTTTTTACAATTATTTTTGCGTAATTTTTATCGTTGTTTTTTGCAGTGCGTAAGCAGCAATTTATATTTGCTGAGAGGTACAGAAAGTACCGTATGTACCGATCATACCCGAGATCGAGAATAAATGCAAACATTTTTTTTGCGTAATTTTTACCGTTGTTTTTTGCAGTGCGTAAGCAGCAATTTATATTTGCTGAGAGGTACAGAAAGTACGGCAACTACCGATCATACCCGAGATCGAGAATAAATGCAAAAATAATTATTCAACTAATTATTTTTGCGTTATGTTTACATTCATTTTTACACATTTTTACACTTTATTATTTTTGCGTAATGTTTATAGTTTTTCGCAGCGCGTAAGCAGCAATCTATATTTGCTGAAAGGTACAGAATGTACCGTATCTATCGATCATACCCGAGATCGAGAATAAATGCAAAAATATTTTTTTAACAATTATTTTTGCGTCATTTTTACCGTTGTTTATTGCAGCGCGTGAGCAGCATATTTGCTGAGAGGTATAGAAATTACCGTATCTGCCGATCATACCCGTGATCGAGAATAAATGCAAAAATAATTGTTTAAATAATTATTTTTGTGTAATTTTTGCACCGTTGTTTTTTGCAGCGCGTAAGCAGCAATCTTTATTTGCTACGAGGCACAAAAAGTACCGTATCTACCGACCATATCTGTGATCGAGAATAAATGCAAACATAATTATTTAAATAATTATTTTTGCGTAATTTTTACACCGTTGTTTTTCGCAGCGCGTAAGCAGTAATCTATATTTGCTGAGAGGTACAGAAAGTACCGTATCTTCCGATCATACCCATGATCGAGAATAAATGCAAAAATAATTGTTTAAATAATTATTTCTCCGAATTTTTTTCACTGCTGTTTTCGCAGCGCGTAAGCAGCAATCTATGTTTGTTGAGAGGTACAGAAAGTACCGTATCTACCGATCATACCTGAGATCGAGAATAAATGCAAAAAATAATTTTTTTAACCATTATTTTTGCGTAATTTTTACCGTGGTTTTTTGCAGCGCGTAAGTAGCAATCATATTTGCTTAGAGGTATAGAATAAATGCAAAAATAATTGTTTAAATGATTATTTTAGCAAAATGTTTACACCGTTGTTTTTTGCAGCACGTAAGCAGCAATCTATATTTGCTGAGAGGTACAGAAAGTACTGTATCTACCGATCATACCCGAGATCGAGAATAAATGCGAAAATATTTTTGTTTACAATTATTTTTGCGTAATTTTTATCGTTGTTTTTTGCAGTGCGTAAGCGGCAATTTATATTTGCTGAGAGGTACAGAAAGTACCGTATGTACCGATCATACCCGAGATCGAGAATAAATGCAAACATTTTTTTTGCGTAATTTTTACCGTTGTTTTTTGCAGTGCGTAAGCAGCAATTTATATTTGCTGAGAGGTACAGAAAGTACGGCAACTACCGATCATACCCGAGATCGAGAATAAATGCAAAAATAATTATTCAACTAATTATTTTTGCGTTATGTTTACATTCATTTTTACACATTTTTACACTTTATTATTTTTGCGTAATGTTTATAGTTTTTCGCAGCGCGTAAGCAGCAATCTATATTTGCTGAAAGGTACAGAATGTACCGTATCTATCGATCATACCCGAGATCGAGAATAAATGCAAAAATATTTTTTTAACAATTATTTTTGCGTCATTTTTACCGTTGTTTATTGCAGCGCGTGAGCAGCATATTTGCTGAGAGGTATAGAAATTACCGTATCTGCCGATCATACCCGTGATCGAGAATAAATGCAAAAATAATTGTTTAAATAATTATTTTTGTGTAATTTTTGCACCGTTGTTTTTTGCAGCGCGTAAGCAGCAATCTTTATTTGCTACGAAGCACAAAAAGTACCGTATCTACCGACCATATCTGTGATCGAGAATAAATGCAAACATAATTATTTAAATAATTATTTTTGCGTAATTTTTACACCGTTGTTTTTCGCAGCGCGTAAGCAGTAATCTATATTTGCTGAGAGGTACAGAAAGTACCGTATCTTCCGATCATACCCATGATCGAGAATAAATGCAAAAATAATTGTTTAAATAATTATTTCTCCGAATTTTTTTCACTGCTGTTTTCGCAGCGCGTAAGCAGCAATCTGTGTTTGTTGAGAGGTACAGAAAGTACCGTATCTACCGATCATACCTGAGATCGAGAATAAATGCAAAAAATACTTTTTTTAACCATTATTTTTGCGTAATTTTTACCGTGGTTTTTTGCAGCGCGTAAGTAGCAATCATATTTGCTTAGAGGTATAGAATAAATGCAAAAATAATTGTTTAAATGATTATTTTAGCAAAATGTTTACACCGTTGTTTTTTGCAGCACGTAAGCAGCAATCTATATTTGCTGAGAGGTACAGAAATCTACCGATCATGACCGAGATCCAGAATAGATGCAAAAATATTTTTTTTTAACAATTATTTTTGCGTAATTTTTGCACTGTTGTTTTTTACAACGCGTAAGCAGCAATCTATATTTGCTACGAGGCACAAAAAGTACCGTATCTACCGACCATATGTGTGATCGAGAATAAAAGCAAACAATTATTTAAATAATTATTTTTGCGTAATTTTTACACCGTTGTTTTTCGCAGCGCGTAAGCAGCAATGTATATTTGCTGAGGGGTACAGAAAGAAAGGTTCAAAAATAATTGTTTAAACAATTATGTTGTTTTTTGCAGCGTTGTTTTTGCAGCGCGCAAGCAGAAATCATATCTGCTGAGAGGTACAGAAAGTACCGCACATTTGTTAATGTGACAATTGTTAAAAATACCTAACTGTTAACAATTATCTCGCTGCAGAACAGCGCGAGTCGCCAGCAAGAACTCTTGCTGCGAAATTGAGATTCTCGATGATCTCGAATCTGCTGCGTAGTCGGCGTTGACGAAGAAAACGAAATTCTTTGTCCACACCGACCGTGCGTCAGCGTGTGGGTATATACGTGTATATACCCACACGAAGTGTGTACTCGCTGCGAAGGGACAGCATGCGGAAAGAAAACAATCTTCAACCGCGTGCGCCCGACGTAACGAACGCACACAGACACACGCGCACACACACGTTGTGTCGAAGTACATTGTTATGGCTCGACGCAAGGAGGCCAGCGACCCCGTCGCAGCGTCCGTTCGGAACGAACACGCCTTCGGGATGTATGGAGACAGGCTCCACAGGAAAAAGAGTAATAACACGTGTCACTACGTATCAAGATCGTATTTAATGCCGATGGCTTAAGGATACATCAAAAGATCGGAATCAAAAAGAGACGCGCGTCCGTGCTACTCGAAGTGGCGCCCAAAAAACGTGTAAGCAGGTGCCACGGAAGAAGAACTCTATATACAGGAACTAGAGTCCGATCAGTACGATGCCCGAGGCTCGAGAGTTTGCTTTCTCGCCCGTCTGAGCGCTTGTGTCGCTTGGCCATCGCCTGTTTTACCGGCCGGTCTCGCAAGTGGCAGGTTCGGCGCCACATCCACTCCCCCCTCAGTACCCTGACTAGGTAAGGAAGGGAACGACACTTGTTTGGTAGATCTAGCGTAGGTTTTTAAGGGTCGATCCATGGTTGTCGACCACGGCTCCGAAGGTACTTTTTGGACTTCAGGCTACGATGTGTTGAGCGATGATGTAGATTGCTGCGGTTCAGCTCGGTTGGGGTCATCATCGTCTCTTTGTGCGATGAATGACGAAGACACGGTCGTCCACTCGATTGATGACCTCGTGCGGACCGGTGTATGGAGGGTCTAACGGTCGTTTGACCGCGTCCACCCTGACGAAGACATGCGAGCAGCTGTACAAGTCCTTGACAATGAAGCAGCGCGATTTGGTGTGGTGCGCCGTTGGCATTGGACGCACCTGGCGGATATGTTCCCGAAACTTCTCGAGGAAGAAACTCGGATTAGCAGGGAAATCTTCGGTGAAAAAAATTCACCAGGAATTCTCAGCTCCGTGCCGTACAAGAGTTGTGCTGGTGAAGCATTGAGATCCTCTTTGATGCACGTGCGCAGTCCCAGTAGAACAGAAGGCAGTAGTTTTGGCCACGGAGTCGCAGCGTTGCACATGAGCGCAGCCTTCACAGTTCGATGCCATCTTTCGATTAGGCGGTTGGACTGGGGATGATACGGCGTCGTGTGTAACTTATTGGCGCCTACCATTCGCGCGAGAGCCGTGAACAGACGGGATTCAAACTGGCTTCCCTGATCTGTCGCGATGGTCAGGGGCGTGCCAAATTGCGCGATCCAATGGGTGTAGAACGCGGTTGCACATGTGGCAGCCGCCATGTCAGCCAGCGGTACAGCGACTGACCATCGAGAGAACCTGTCAATCATCGTGAGACAGTAACGAAGGTTCTTTACCCGTGGTAATTCGATGAGGTCCAGGGGAACATGGTCAAATCGGTTGTCTGGTACGTCGATGTGCCTGGGCTCGACACGGTTGTGACGAGAGACCTTCGATCGCTGACAGGAAATACATTCCCGCGACCAGCGAATAGCGTCCTTTTGGATACCGGGCCAGACGAACTTGTCTCGGAGGTGACGTGCAGTCACTCGACCACTCGGATGGGCTAGGCCGTGGACAACGTCGAAGGCGCGTTGACGGAGACTGGCAGGTAAATATGGCCGCAGTCAGCCCGTTGAGACGTCGCAGTAGACGTCGTGTCCCTCAACATTGATCTCCTGAAGATCGAGAGACGAGTGTCGAAGCAGCAACTCTAGCTCGGCATCGGTTGATTGAGCTTGCCGTATGGTTTCGGAGTCCAGGATGTTTGGCATGTTCACTGCGTTTACACGAGAGAGAGCATCTACCACTGGGTTGTCCTCGCCTCTGATATGGACAATGGTGGTGTTGAACTGCGATATAAAATCAAGCTGCCGTAGTTGGCGTGGCGAAGCTTTGTGCATTCTTTGAGCGAAGGCGGTGATTAGCGGGCGATGGTCAGTCTTGGTCGTGAACTCACGACCCTCGAGGCTGTGTCGGAAAAATTTCATACTCGCGAAGATTGCAAGAAGCTCCCCGTCGTAGGCGCTATATTTGGTTTCGGCTGGAGAGAGTTTCCGTGAGAAGAAACCGAATGGCTTCCAGGAACCATCCTCGAATTGTTCCAACGAAGCACCGATAGCGGAGTCAGATGCATCCGTCGAGAGTGCGAGTGGTACCGACGGCGAGAGAAAAGCTGACCGAATAGCAGAGGCTATGCTGTGCTTGCACTGTTCGAATGCGCGTTCGGCGTCTGGTGTCCACGGAACCTTGCGCTTGTCTCGTTTCTTAGCGTCCTTCAAGAACTCATTGAGAGGAGCCTGAAGATCCGCCGCATGAGCTACGCAGCGCCGGTGAGTAGTTGATAATCCCCAGGAACCTCCGCAAGTCCGATATCGTTTCCGGTTTCGGAAACGATTGGATTGCCTGGATTCTCGTTGCCGGTGGCGTGAATCCGTTGGCATCGAGTGAGTAGCCGAGATAGGTCACCTCACTCTTGCCAAATTGGCATTTGCTCGGATTAATAGTGCGGCTGTTGTCATGAAGGATCTTGAAGATCTGCTCCAGATGCTGCTGATGATCGGTCTCATTTTTCGAGAAAACGATGAGATCATCGATGAAGCAGGCGACACCGTTGACGTTATGCAGTAGGTTATCCATGTGGCGTTGGAAGGTTTGGGTTGCGTTCCGGAGACCGGGTGGCATTCCGCAGAACTCGAAGAGACCGAACGGCGTCGTAACAGCGGTCTCCGGAATGTCCTCGACAGCAACAGGTATTTGGTGACATGCTCGCGCTAAATCTATTGTGGAGAAGATGATACTCCCATGACAGCGTTGGAGGATGTCCACAATGTGTGGAACTGGGTAGCGATCCGGCACAGTTTTCTGATGGTTTGCTGATGGCGATAGTCGCCAGTTGAACACCAGCCACCCAGCTTCTTCGGCACCATGTGGATACGACTGGCGAGTATGCGGCGTGTGCGCTCTGCGACTGGTGGACCTGTTGTGACAATGTGGTGCGCGACTCGATTTTCTGTTCGAGTAGAGATTGGCGCTAGCTTGGTAATACCAATATACTTACAGAGCAGTTGCCTGTAAGCAGGCTGCAGCGCCGAAGAAGTCTCGTCGGTCGAGCTGATCGTGGAGATGGTGTGGACAGCCGCTCGAGCAAGCTTACAGCTAGCGGTAAGCAGCGTCTCGCGATCTATGAGACGACGTCCCTTAAGGTCAATGAGAATACCGTGGTGATGGAGAAGATCAGCTCCGATGATCGCTGTCGTGACATTGGCGAAGATAAAAGTCCAACGGATGTCACATCGTATGCAAATGTTCAGCCTAAAGGTGTGTTGTCCATAGGTACCTGATGACCGTGTTGTTGGCTGCATACAACGTGTAGTCCGTAGGCTTCGCATGGCGAAACGAACCAAGTCTGGGAATGATCGAGATGATAGAACCTCAGTCAATCAGGAACTCGAGGTTTAAGTCTCGATCGTGAATGAGCAGGCGGCACTCAGTAGGAACAGCGTTATTGTTGCCATCCTCTACCGCCTGGATAGAAGATAGCACGCTTAGTTTCCCGAGTGGCTAGCTGGGCTACTCATGTAAGAGCATGGCGCCTGGCAATGGCGCGCGTTGGCCCCGTGCTTCCTATGGTAAAAACATACGCCAGAGAATGAGCTTGCAGCAGTAGGTGTCAGTGATCGTGGTCTGGAACGTCCTCGGCTCCTGTGGCTGTTCTTGTTGCCTGCGGTAAGGACACTCTTGTTGAGCGCGATAAGCTGCGAGAGCTGCTCTCGAATCTCTCTCAGCTCGAAGGTAACAGCATCAGGGTGCGAGGAAAGAGGTCGAACCGGTGAATGACTCGATCGAGAGTTCGGTGCTACGGCCATCACCGAGTGGCCAAGTCTATTTTCCAAGAAGGTGTCAGCACCTTTCGCGAAGTCGTCCAATGATGATGAGGCCTGGAATACTCTCAGGAGACTCTGTAGAGTTGGTGGGAGAAGCGCAAGCCATCGCACACGTAGCACGTCCTCCGAGGCCTTGTCGCCAGCCAGAGATCGCATCGTTCGGAGGAGCTCGGTAGGCCTTTTAGACCCAAGCTCGAGCTCGGCGAGGCATTTGTGAAGCTGCCTGTCAGCCGACTCAGAGAGTCTGTTTATCAGATGAGTCTTGAGGTTCTCGTACCTGTTCGTCAGAGGTGGTGACTTGATCATGTCCTCGATTGCAAGGAGGGCCTCCGGCGTTAGTGCGCTGACGGCCAGATGGTAATTGTTGGCATCTGATCGCACACTGTGAGACTGGAAGGCAGACTCAGCTTGCAGGAACCACATGTCCGGGTTCGTTTTCCAGAAAGATGGCAGCTTGCAGTTCTGGATCGCCTCGACGGTCGGGGCACAAGGAACAAAGGGCTGCGTTGACGCGCTTGCATTTATGTCAGCGTTAACCGCCAGTGGCGGAAAATTATAGTCTAGCACGTTGGGGTTTTGACGGTTACTGTCACGACTGAGGTCTAGAGTTTTATTTGGCACTGGGGAATGCTGGGTGGCCATGGCGTAAGGTTGCCTCGTGAACAAAGGATTGATGTGTGGTGTCGGTGTGGTATTGGGTTATATAAAGCGGTACACGTTGATTAGGGTAAACCGTTTTATTTGTACTTTGTGATTGAGCGTGGTACCGGGTATGCGGTGTTCCCTCTTACCGATTCCACTTCCTACTGTCCAGTTCCCGATTGTCGTATCGTACGGATCGTCGTATCGTTGCGTTTGCTCCCCCACTTTCCCTACTGAGGTTCGGATCTCACACTCTTCTCGGCTTTTTCTTTGTTTTTTTACATGAATTTTGTGTTACATCGTATCGTAGCTATTCGCCTATGCTTTTTTTTAAATTTCTTTATCTCGTCTTGCGTGTTTTCTCCTTCTCCTAGACCTTGGTTGCATTCTACAATTTGATTTACGTGACGTTTCCACATTTCGCCTTCGACATCCACCCAGTAGGTAACTTCGGGGATGGATTCCCTAACTATAATTGCTTCAGTCCATTTTTCTTTCGACTTTCTATAATCACGTACCATCACTCTTTGTCCTATTGCGAAATGGGTTTTTCTACTTCCCCCGCATATTTCATGTGGTTTTCTTGTTGTTTCACCACAGTTTCGCTTGCAGGCGGGGGTCTTAGTAGTGAGAATCTGTTTCTTATTTCTCTGCCTATCATAAGCTTCGCTGAAGAATTGCCAGTTGTCTTATGCGGTGTCGAGCGGAAATCCATCAGGAATAAATTCATCGCATACCCCATCGTACGTCCACTTTCCACAATACGTTTGACATGTGACTTAAAAGTCTCAACAAAACGTTCGGCTGCCCCATTTGTGGCCGGGTAATTGGGAGGCGTGAAGCTTTGACGCACTCCTGTGGCCTTGTTAAATTCGATAAACGATTTCGCGATGAACGCTCCGCCATTATCCGTGACCATGTGCACTGGGTAGCCGAAAATTATGTACAATCTTTTTAATATCGCTATGGTTGTGCCAGCGTTTATTTTTCTTACTATAAACGCCTCGGGCCCCTTAGAATAAGCGTCTACTACGACTAGGACCATTCTTCCGAACAGTGGTCCAAGGAAGTCGAGATGGATCCTGTACCACGCCCCCGGCAGCCATGTCCATGGTGTTAAATTGATTTTCGGTGGGTTTTTTTTGTTCTGTAAACAAAGTATTCATCCCATCGTGATTTTTTCGATATCTTGATCTATTTCGGGCCACCAAACGAATAACCGTGCAATTTGTTTCATTTTTACTATGCCGAAATGGCTAGCATGCAATTCTTTTAATATTAGTTCTTGCAACGATCTTGGTACTATGAGGCGGTGGCCTCATAGCGCACATCCTTGGTCCACTGTTATCTCATTGCATCGGCGGAAGAATGGTTCCCATCCGGGGTCTTTGGCCTTTTCCGGGGGCCACCCGGCTACGACGTATCGCTGCACATGAGACTGTATCGGATCTTTTCGCGTTTCATATTTTACTTTTTTTCCAATTGAGGTTAGCGAACTCTGACTCCTGGATTTCCCGCAAAAACCCAGTTTCCGCGCTATCCACTGTTACCTGATTTAAGGTAAGCGAGCACATCCTCAACTGGTGCTCGCGAGAGGAAGTCAGCACAATTATTTCTTCCCGACACATGTTTTATTTTAAATTGGAATGCTTTCAAAAAAATTGCCCAATGCTGAAGGCGCTTGGCTGCCATTTTTGGGATTCCTATTTTTTGTCCAAAAATGCGTGTTAAGATCTGGCTATCGGTACGTAATTCGAATTCACGTCCAAAAACATACTCATAGTATTTGGTAACTCCGAATATAATGGCTAGGCCCTCTCTGTCCAATTGAGAATGTTTTGATTCTGTTGCGCTTAATTTTTTATTCGCAAATGCTACCGGCCGTTCGTGGCCCTCTACGCTTATCTGAGCCAGGATCGCCCCAACTCCTACAGGACTTGCGTCGCACGTCAGTATCACCGGGAGTTTTGGGTTGAAGTGCATTAACACTTCCTTTGAAGCTAATCGCTCCTTGATTTTTTTAAATGCCCCATCGCATTTTGTATCCCACTTAAACTGATTTTTTTTTAAGCATTCGTATATTGGGTTGAACCTCTGTCATTCCTTTGAGGAAACGCGAATAATATGTAATCTTCCCCAAGAATGATCGCACCATCGTTATATGTTCCGGTACCGGTGCGTCCATCAATGCTTTTACCCGACTCTCTAATGGTTGAATGCCTTGCGCGGTTACTTTGAACCCAAAAATTTCCAACGTGGTTTGAAACCAATTGCATTTATTTAGTTTGATTTTAAGGCCTTCCGCGGATAAACGTTGGAGAACTTGACTGCCTCGTTCCTTCATTTGATTCATATCTTTTGCGACTATTATTATATTGTCGATCAAAATTTTTACCCCGGCAACCCCTGTCATTATCATGCTAATTCGTCGCTGGAACGAGCCGGGACCGGTGCTTACCCCATAGGGAAGAGCATTATACGCGTAAAGCCCAAATTCGGTGGAAATTACCACTAACTTTTTTGACTCGTCATCGAGTGGTGCCTGATGATATGCTTCTTTCAAGTCCAACTCAGTAAATATTCTTCCCCCCTCTAGAGATGCAAAAATTTCTTCCATCCGAGGCAGCGGGAAGTGGTCTATCTCCAGCCATTGGTTCAACGTTACCGAGTAATCCCCACACAATCGTACCTCCCCGCTGGCTTTGATTACCGGAACAATTGGCGTTCCCCAGTCGCTAAATTCGACAGGAAATATACGTTTTCCTTCTATCAGACGATTTATTTCTTTCTTCACTTCATCTTTAAGTGCGTAAGGGATAGGTCGCGGTTGGCAAATTTTTGGTATTGCTCCTTCTCTCAGTTTCAGTGATATCGTTCCGTGTTTGAAAAATCCCCACCCCGGAGAAAAAACATTAGCCAATTTATTCCGTAACATTTCCATTACCTTATTTGGAGGGTTTATTACTTGAGTTGTTAATTGGTTAATCTTTGGTTTGGTTCGCGGAGGCCATAGCCGAAAAGCATTTAGCCAGTCTCTGCCTATGATTGCTGTACCTTCTTTCACCACATACAGGCGCAACTCCTTAGCTATTAAACTCTTATAGCTCGCTTTTACATACAATACCCCCGTAAGGCAAAATTGTGTAGAATCGTAATTCGTTAAGTTATGGTTCGAAGCTGTCATAGTGTATCCCGATAGGTACTGCTTATAAATTTTCACTGGAATAGCTGTGACACCTGCCCCTGAATCATTCTGGAAATCGATATTTTTCCCGTTTACGTTAACTGTTATTGTCTGTGGTGGGACCTCCGCATTATCCTTTCTTACCATATTTATTTCAAATAATTCGAATGCCTCTTCATCTAAACTATCGCTGTCTGTATCGATCTCTATTGCTACGGACTTTACTTGTGTGTTCGCCTCTGATTGATAGTCTCTATTCTTACACATGCGGAATATGTGTCCTTGTTTCCCACAATCGGAACAGTATTTCATACGAAGCGTACACTGCTGCTTGATATGGTTGCTTTTTCCACAGCAGAGGCACTGTTTCGATGTGTCTTTTATTAAATCCTGACCGTTTACTCTCTGTTGTCCACTTTTTTTGGTATTTCGATGTTCGGCCTTCGCCTTGGCCGCGGTGTGGTACATATTTTGAGCTATTTCGTCTCGGTTCTTGTTGTACGTTGAATATCTCAAAACTCTTCGAATTGCTCGTTGCGGACGCCTGCTCCGATCCATCTCCCGTTGTTGACGTTTTTTTTATGCTCGGTCTCGGATTCGACGTTCTGCTAATTCTGTTGCCCGGCCAATCGTTGAAATCTCCTGGAGCGATTTATCGGTGCTCTTCATGATTTCGAAACACATTTTCTCGGAGTAGAGTCCTTCCCCCAATTGTTATTTTATTCGATCCTCCATGCCTGGGAATGCACATCTTTCTGCCAGTGTTTGCAGGGCGGCAATATATTCCTGGATCGGTTCTTCTGGTTTCTGTACGCGCTCTTTGAATTCCAGCCTGACCGTATATTTAGCCTCTGGATGGTAATATTTCTCCAATTTTTCCACCAGATTCGCAAATGGAAATTTTTCGTCTAACGGCGAATCGGGTGCGCACAGCAGACACAAGGTCTCAAAAACGGGCGTGCTAAGTTTTGTGATTAACAAGGCCACTTGTTTCGCGGGCGGCACGTCTCGGAGCATGATATAGTTTGCTTTAATTGCTGTGCGTACGCAATTCAATTTTTACCTTTTCGTAGTGAGGTAATTCTCCAAAATTCAAGGCCATTTTCGATGCTTGGCGTACGGTAGCTGGCTCAGGTTCACTAGCCTCGATGGCCTCTCCACACACACGCGTAACGTACCCGGACAGCTTCTTACGTAACTCGTTCACCATATCATTCGCCGAAAATTGAACACCGTAATGTTCAAGAGTCTCAATTACTTCCGGTTTGGTTAAAACGTATATCCAGCTTTTGGCCCCTGAGCGAATTCGATCATTCAGCGCGTCCCAGTTACCGTCCATTTAGTTATGTTCCCTTGCCACACACGCACTACACACTTTTTGGTTTTGTTGAATTTAATTTATCCCATCCTCGTCGCCAGTTTGTGGTGTCGGTGTGGTATTGGGTTATATAAAGCGGTACACGTTGATTAGGGTAAACCATTTTATTTGTACTTTGTGATTGAGTGTGGTACCGGGTATGCGGTATTCCCTCTTACCGATTCCACTTCCTACTGCCCGATTGTCGTATCGTACGCATCATCGTATCGTTGCGTTTGCTCCCCCACTTTCTCTACTGAGGTTCGGATCTCACATGATGCACCAATGATTTGAGCGTCGCAGCACGACACGTGATCCCCGCGGATATGTGATCCCCGGAAATCACGTCGGGGTCACCAATTATGGTAACAGGCTCCACAGGAAAAAGAGTAATAACACGTGTCACTACGTATCAAGATAGTATTCAATGCCGATGGCTTAAGGGTACATCAAAAGATCAGAATCAAAAAGAGACGCGCGTCCGTGCTACTCGAAGTAGCGCCCAAAAAATGTGTAAGCAGGTACCACGGAAAAAGAACTCTATATATAGGAACTAGAGTCGGATCGGTAAGATGCCCGAGGCTCGACAGTTTGCTTTCTCGCCCGTCTGGGCGCTAGTGTCGCTTGGCCATCGCCTGTTTCACCGGCGGGTCTCGCAAGTGGCAGGTTGGACGCCACAGATGAACGCGCGCTGCGACATCTAGCAGTAGGGAGCAGTAGCTCGTGCCAGCGCTGCCCTACCGACTCGAGCCGGGGGTGCGCCGAACGTTTGCTTGGGTATCATTCCCTCTTAATGTGCGAAATTCAGAAAACTATGTTTTACATTGTTTTCTGAATATTAAGAACTCGCACCAATGACACAATGGCAGCTGGAGGCAGCCAGAAGTCACACGGCGCCAGATCAGGTGAATACGGTGGTTGCAGAACGATATGGGTTGAGTTTTTGGCGCCGTGCGACTTCTGGCTGTTCAGCAAGCTCAAAAGATCGCTCCGGGGACACCGTTTTGATACGATAGAGGAGATTCAAGCCGCAGCGAAGACGGAACTGAAGGCCATCCCGGAAAGTAACTACAATCAGTGTTTCGAAGATTGGAAAATCCGTTGGCATAAGTGCATTGCATCGGGAGGGGATTATTTTGAAGGGGATGAAATTGATTTGGAAAAATAAATAAAGAATTTTCGAAATAAATACAATGTCACCTTATTTTTTGGACACAGTAGTATATCCAATATGTATTTGTATATTATATTATTTATATTATTATATATTTTTATATTTTTATCTGTACCTTGTCTGTCTATTTGTTTGTTTGCGAGTTAATAAAGCGTGGTAAAAAGTGAAGAAATGCCATTATTATTTTTATATTTTTATCTGTACCTTGTCTGTCTATTTGTTTGTTTGCGAGTTAATAAAGCGTGGTAAAAAGTGAAGAAATGCCATTATTATTTTTGACCACGATTAATTCGTTTATTCCGTGCAAAAAATTTGCTATTCGAAATTTTCGCTCATGAAGAGTGAGAATTTATAGAAAGAAAAAATAATTCATTTTTTCAATAAAAAAATTTCCTTTTATTTAAAAAGTTTACTTTAACTCGATTGTCTATTTTTTGAACTTTTTGGTTTTCAAAATTCACTGGATGTTGACAAGCGTAGCCTCTCTGTATTTCCTATACTTTTTTTCTATAAATTTGTAGGCAACAAATATTGGTGTATAAATTCCTTTAGAAAAAAACTAGAATACTAAAAATGAATGTTTTCACTTAAGAAGCTCAAATATACCAATATACCAAGTTAGCAGAAAATAAATTTCGAGATGAAAAAAATATTGTGAATACAGGGGGGGTATTAAACTTTAAAAATAAAGTTCATCTTCCAAACAAAAAACCTGGTTGAACAATGGAATTCTTCACTTTTAGAGGGTAGATTGGTCATTCTGGAATGAGAAATTGACCAACGAATAATATTACACTTTTACAAATGAAAATTAAAATTCGTTTCATAAAAAAAAAATATTGTAAAAATTGGTTTTTTTCTTTCTCCAAATTGCCACTTTCCATAAGCGAAAATACCGCATTTGCGTCATCTTTACTGTTGGATTTTACAGTGCCTATGCAACAATCATACTTGTTTGAGGTATAGAAAGTACCGCACCTACCGATCACAACCGTGGTTGAGAAGCAATCATATTTCTTAGGAGGTATAATAAGTACCTACCGATCACGACTGTGGTCGAGAAAAATGCACAAATAATTGTTACAAAAAAAATTTTACATCATTTTTATCCTTGGTCTTAGCAACACATGGGAAGCAATCATATTTGCTGAGAGGTATAAAAAGTACAGCACCTCCCGATCACAATCGTGTTCGAGAATTATTTGAATTGTTGAAATATATTTCAACAATTATTTTTGCGTCTATTTTACCGTTGGGTTTTGCAGCGCAGAAGCAGTAATCATATTTGCTGAGATGTATAGAAAGTATCACACCTATCGATTACAATCGCGATCGAGGAGAAATGCAAAAATTATTATTGAAACAATTATTTTCGAATGGCTATTGCCGTTAGTTTCAGGAGCGCATAACCATCAATCATATTTTTTAAGAGGTATAATAAGTACCGCACCTACCAATCTTAACCGTGATCGAGAAGAAATGCAAAAGTAATTGTTTAAACAATTATTTTTGCGCAATTTTTACCATTGGTTTTTGCAGTGCAGAAGCAGTGCAGAAGCAGTAATCATATTTGTTAAGAGGTATAATAAGTATCGCACCTACCTTTATCGCACCTACGTTTAAATAATTATTTTTGCGTCATTATTAACGTTGAATTTTACAGCGCGTACGAAGCAATCGTATTTGGTGCTGAGAGATATAGAAAGTATCGCACCTACCGATCACAACCGTGGTCGAGAAGCAATGATATGTAATGTAAGGTATAATAAGTACCGTACCTACCGATCACAACCGTAGTCGAGAAAAATGCATAAATATTTGTATAAACAATTATTTTTGCGTCATTTTTACCATTGGTCTTTGCAACATATAAGAAGCAAACATATTTGCTGAGAGGTATAAAAAGTACTGCACCTATCGATCTCAACCGTGGTCGAAAAGATACGCAAAAGTAATTATTTAAATGATTACTTTTGCGTCATTTTTACCGTTGGGGTTTCCATCGCATAAACAGCTATTGTATTTGCTGATAGGTATAGAAAGTACCCCACCTACCGATCCCTATTGTGGTAGCGAAGAAATTCGATAATAATTGTTATATTTGCATTACTTTTACCGCTGCAGCTTGCAGTGTTTTACCACCAGCCATATAGGCTGAGAGAGGTGCGACCCCTTGCATCTACCGAACACAAACGTGATCGACAAAAATGTATAGTTATTAAAACAATTATTGAGAGTGGAAATAAGTATCCGCCGTTTGACAAAAGAGGACCCCACCAGGAGGTTATGGTGGAAATTTACATCTGAATGGTACATTCAGATGTAAAACGTCATATCGTAAGGCTGTACATCTGGCAAGACCATAACCTTGAAATTTTAGCGATTTTGTATCAGCGTCACATAATTTTTTCGTGCGAAAATGTCGAGTTTTGAGCCGAATAAGCGCCATTTGCTGGAACTCTTGCGTTCCTACCGGTACGAACCGGACCGGCGTCGAAGTAAGGCGCTGCTGGCGAGCGGCTGGAAGCCAACTGCTTGGGGCATAGTGTTTTAAAGTCTCGAGAATTGTGACAATATATCAAAGAGATTTTAGATTCAATGTAAAATCCGTATATAGGGGTTTTCAACAATGCCAATGAAAAATTCGCAATCTGAATTTTAAACTCGCAATTGCTTATACAAAATGGCCGACATTTTACGTAAAAAAACCTCTCAGTTTCGTCCGAAAATCCATTTATGAGGGTTTCCAACGTTGCTGATAACGAATCCGAAATGCAAGTGCAAAAACTCACAATGGCGGATACAAAATGGCCGACATTTGTGCAAAAAACTTGTCAGATTTAATTGAAAATCCGTGTATAGAAGTTTTCGACGATACCAATGACGAATCCAAAATCCATATTTTGGATCTCGGAGTGGCCGATCGAAAATGGCCGACATTTTACAAACAAACTTCTCAGTATCGTCCGAGAATCCATTTATGTGGGTTTCCAAGGTTGTTGATAACGAATCCGACAACCAAATTTCGAAGTTCAAAAATTCCACATTTTCGGAAAGAATACTGACTCATTCTTCAAACGATTCGGCCTTTGCGCACCATAATTTTACTCATCTTTAAGTGCATTCATTCAAAGTTGATACCTTCAAGCTGTATTCACTAGTCGATCTAAGAACATTTTTGCGATTAATTCTCGATATTTTTTGGGAAGGTTACTGGGGTTACATAAAACAGTTGTTTTCAAAACTTGGCATGATCAAAAATTGAAAAAAGTTGAAGTTTACAAAAACTTAATGAGTTTTTTCCTTTAAAAAAGATTAGTTTCACAAATATTCTACAAAAAAATCAAATTTTTATTTTTAATTTTTCGAATTTGTTATTCTCAAATTCAGCAAGTATAGAGAAAAGTTGTGAAAAAGTAAAAAAAAATGGCCCTTTCATTTTGATGATCATTACACGATGTTAAAGAACAATACTTGTTCCTTTAATTGTTTTGTAAAACAATGACCTATCGGTCCGGAAAAAGGTTCGATGGATCAATTTGAAAATTTTCAGGGCTATTGGAAGTACATTGAGCTGAAAAAAACCTGGCAACAATAATCTTTCTATCAATATTTGTCAAGTAGTGGTAGATTTACAGAAAAATCATAAAAAGTTATTATTATGTACTTTTTTCACATTAATGTTAAGGGTGAAACATTTTTTTCCTAAAAAATCAACGAAATGCTCTTGTAGAAAATTTATTCAAGTATTCAAAGCTGCCCTGTGCGATCATTGGTTGCTGAGATATCGGTGGTCAAAGACAAAAGGATCTTTTTTTCAATCACAGTCGGATATCTCAGCAAAAAATTGACGTAAAATAACAAAAAAAAAAACAAATTATAGCTGAACAAACAAACTAACTGATCTATGCATTGATTTAACTTTTTTTTAATCCCGAGCCCGTGGACCCTTGGAAAAAAAACAAAAAGATGTGGAAACATTTTTTCTCGCGCTATTTCTTTTGATTGCGCGATAACCGTACCTCACAAAAATGTTGTGCCAAAAAGTCTCGAAACTAGAAACTTTAAGCTACAGAATTCTTTTTTTCATCTTGGTACAACCATTTTTACAGAGATACAACGCTTCAAAAACGGTGAAAAAATTGAAGAAATGTTTTATTCCTTAAATTTTTGGAATAGTTTTTTAAAACAAAAGTATACTACAATCAGATAAAATTAAAGTCAGGCTATAAATACTGATTTCCGAAGTACAATCTATGAAGAGCGGGCATATAGGTGCGGATATAAAAAGGTACAATACAAAATACAAAACTATTTGAGTCCCTTAATTCGAAATGCAGATAAGTACGCTGTAAAGGTCGGGTTTCAACTGCCTCGCTGCGCGCTTACGTGTGCTCGAGTGCATCGCTCGAAATAAAGTTGGTTATAAAAAAGGTGAGCATCGCAAAACTCCTGTTCTTTGGAATATGCGATAAAAACAGTCTAAACTATGTATTACATTTTAAACCGAAGTGGTAAAAATGGGTAAAACAAAGGTGGCTCGTAATGCGACCCGCTCGATTGGAAAATAAATTTTTTGAAGAGTTGATATTTTACGTTATTTTTAGTAAGAATTAAACAAAAATCAATACAAGAGTAATTTATATTCGATGTCCACATACTTTAAGGAATACTCTCCATCAAACCACATTCAAATCGAACACACCAAGCATTAACTATTCACTTCTAAATAATTACAAATATTTTGGAGCGACTGCGTCTGACGCGCATCGTTTCGAAAGCGTTAACTCGGGCTGGTGCCCGAGAGCAGATATAGAGATTTACCGTTCGGGCCTTTCGGCATAATATGCGGCAAAGTCATCCCTCCAATATTGTAGGGTCGTTTTCCTGAAAAAAAATACCGAACTTTTTCGATTTTGTCACATTTTTCGAGACTTTGAAACATTGTGCGGCAGTCCATTCCACCACCGCCTAGTTCGTTTCGGGAAGGGAAACCGATCGCACGATTACGTATCACCTGTAAATCGATCACATTTTGCCATTACTCTGCCCCCTAGTTTATTACACTGTGTTCTTTTTGCTTGCTTGCCTGCTACTTGCTCCCTGGATGCCGCTCACTTTAAGCCCATGTCGATGAATCACAAACCTATGCGCGGAGAATCCTCCGTGACGGAGAAGTCTCCGGAGCCACCGGATCCTCCTGACGGGATCTCCACGGACGCCTCCTTCTCGCCTCCAATGCTCAATCCCTTAGTACGAAACACCCAGGGTATCAAAGCTGCAAAAGAGATGGACTTCAGAAGCTGATGGACTTATCCGGATCCATATCCAACGCAATTTCATCAAGATGCACCCACTCTCCAAGGAACTTAGACGGCCACTCATTCGCTTCGGTAATGAACGTTAACAACATTTTCAAAAAGCCAAAAAACCACAAAAGTAAGAGGCCACCATAAAGAAAACAGTCGCCCTCGCGACATTCGAGCGAAGATGACATAAACAAACCACCCAGTCAAATTAACAGCTGCGGACCAAAACCCTAACCCAGCATACCAAACACCAAATGTCACTTGCTCGATATTATTAAACTCATATATCACTTGCTGGACACTTGTTGAAAAGCTACTCACGAGCATGCCGGCTGTACCCAGACTACCTACGAACAGATATACACTGTAAAAACAAGCGCGTTGTTTTAACACGTTTTGCGTATGTAATCTTGTCGCTTTTTTCAACACGGTAACTCGTGTGTTGATGCTAATTTCAACACGTTTAAAATGTGTTTTAACTAATTTCACAAACTTTGCGTGAACTGGTGATTGTTTTTTCAGCGCGTGCCATTCTTTTATATTTGAATTTTCGTCATTTTAATTACTGTCAAATAGAAATTATCTATCTTCTAACTGAAAAACAAATTGAATTTTTTTGCAAATGAAAGACTACAGATGTTATAGATTGCATGCTGATTTGCAACTGCCGCGGCAACTTAGCAACTATAGTTTGATAGATGGAACATAATTATTCCTTAGTTTAAAAAATCGCCCAAAATTGGTTCATTTTTTCCCGTTCAAGTGTATATCCCGCCTTAATGGCCGAATAAAAACGTGAAGGAAAAGGATTAAATAACACTGGAAGATATGCAGTATCCAACGCGAAGTAGCTTTCCATGACAGTGGACGACTTTTGGCCGTTTGTACTTTGATATAGTGAATCGAAAAATTTGTTGGGAAGAAAACCGCTATTCCAACTGATCAGGAAATCTCCAAAGCACTGAATAAAAAGTTTGCCGTACAGCAATTAGAAAATGCAGTGAGGAAAATATTTGTACCAAAGAGAAATTTTCAATTTGCAGTGAATAGAATATTTTTCCCGAACAAGGAACCTCCTTTACAGAATAGTATGCTCCTCGAGCAGATTTCTGAACCGGAATCTCTGGACAGAAAATATGTTTGGCACCAGACAGAAACGTGGGTATGCATAGAATAAAAAATGTCCTTTGACCCGAACAAGGAATTTCCGTCATTCCAAAACGACAATTTTCTTCGCACTGGACGGAAAAGAAAATTTTCTTTGCCCTGGACACAAAAATTGGTCGGCACAAAATAAAGAATTTCCATTGCCCCGAACAAGAAATTTCCTCCATTCCGCACAAAACATTTTCTTCACGCTGAACAAAAAACTTGGTCCGCATAGCATTAAATTTTCCCCTTGCCACTAAGAAGAATCTTTCAGCACACTGGACAGAAACTTTTCTTAGAAAGAAAACAAAATATTGATCCGCACAGAAAAAAGAATTTTCTTCGCAGTGACCCTTTACCAAAAAAATTATCTTATAAATACGTCCATAAACTGTATGCTGCACTTACCATATTTTCGCAGAGCACATTAATAGAGGGGCTAGGGCGGTTCCAACGCAAAGGGAGGTCACCGGCTCAAGGGGAGGTCGCCGGGCGCGTGTGACGTCCCAGAGGGGCCTCTGTGGAGGGTGGCCATGTGGTCCGTGGAGCGACTGGCGGGAGGGGGAAGCCGGCGTCAATGAGTGTAGTGTGTGTGTGTGTGTGTGTGTGTGTGTGTGTGTGTGTGTGTGTGTGTGTGTGTGTGTGTGTGTGTGTGTGTGTGTGTGTGTGTGTGTGTGTGTGTGTGTGTGTGTGTGTGTGTGTGTGTGTGTGTGTGTGTGTGTGTGTGTGTGTGTGTGTGTGTGTGTGTGTGTGTGCGCGCGCGCGCGCGCGTTTGTTTGTATGTGTGCGCGTGTGCATGTGTGCGTGCGTGTGTGCGTGCGTGTGCGTGCGCGCGCGTGTGAGTGTGTGTGTGTGTGTGTGTGTGTGTGTACGTGTGTGACAACCATATATGGGTCAAAAAAATTTCGGTAATATGAAAACGCGAGGCACCTCATGAAGAACGACCTTTCAAGGCCCATTATTTATGACATGCAGCTGGTTCTATTCCGAAAGATGATGTCCAGTTGTTTGCGTGCGAGTCCACTCACCACGAATATCGCCAACACGTTAGACAGTTCAAGACAAGTAAGGATTTCTTGGCAAAACTATAAACTTTAGGGATCTATGGTGAAGGGCCGTTGGCGCCGATGGACCACTTGAGCTGCAGGACACATAAAATCTTTTGACCCGAGGAATCCCGACTTCCTGTTTTTGTCTCATGTTCCTCGAGCAATCTACGCGTTATCGGAAAACTCTGTTTTCCCGAGAGAGGGCCGAACTTTTTTTCCTGAAGGCCTTCTTAATGATCCAATCCGATCAAATCTGGCCGCATTTTGCATGGAGCAGTCAGTCAGTTGACATCGTGAAAGTTTTTGCGTACTCGTCAACATGGAGTAAACCTTGCATGACCAAGCCGCGCTTTTAAGACCGGTTGAAGATTTTGCCGCGTAGGAGCAACGATGCGTCGAGTTCCTCGAAGGGTTAGAAACGCAAAGCTGGATTAACCGCACGCGATTATTAATTGGACATCAACAGTCACTAATAGCTCAAATAGCGCGTCTGGAAGGATTGAGGAATTGTGTGCGAAGTCGTTTCATACACACGGGCGCAGGCCTTGGTGATCATGAGTTAATCTGGCGAGAGATTCAAACATCCTTCGAGAGTCGGATTTTGACCGGTTCCATCATCAATCGCAACCACATCGAGCCGAAACACTTTCTAACTGATGCTCGCGTCCTAATGCTTCAACATGTGCAGAATATCATCGACAAGCACAACAGCATTAAAATTAATACAGTGTTTAATGGTGAATTCACGAGTGGTGACAAACATGCGAATACAAGTATCAACACGCGAAACTGTGAACTATTTAGCACAAGCGATTTGGGTGAGTGGTATGAACAGCGTGTTATTGAGCCCAGTTTAACCTTACTCGATGAATTTCAAGAACGTGATAGTGGCTGGGCTCTGCAGAAAATACTTAACCCCACGATAAATGTGAATAAGTATAATCCGATGCGTGCCGGATGCTCTATATCATTGCCGGGGGAAATAATGTTGAAGAGGGCTGTGGTTAACGTAAAATCCAAGATAACACATGTTTCGCATGGGCAGTTGTCGCTGCTCTATACACAACCGAACGAGACAGTGCCCGTCCATCTTATTACCCTCATTATTTGACAATACTGAATCTGAAGGATATCGAATTCCCGGTGACGATACATCAAATAAAAAAGTTTGAAATTCAAAACAATGTATCGATCAACGTGTATACCACCACCACCAAAAAGGACATTGTTCCAATGCGAGTCGCTCAACACAAGAAGGAAAAGCACATCAATTTGCTGTACATGCAGGATACTGAGGACAACAATGTGGGGCATTTCATATGGATGAAGAACCTGTCGAGACTCGTGAAGGCAGAACTGACCAAAAAGGAGCATACAGAATATATCTGTGATCGGTATGTAGTTACTAAAATATATATATATGTATATATATATATATATATATATATATATGTATATATATGCTAGACGAATTAAACAAAACAATCTTGTTTTTTGCAGGTTTTGCACTACTTCGGATCAGAGGAAAAATGGCAATCACATGAGGTCGATTGTGGAGCAATAAATGACTGTGCGATCCGAAGACTAAGCGACACCAATAAGTGCCTCCAGTTAAGCAACTTTAGCCGGAAGAAGCGACATCCCTTCAGTGTGTATGCTGATTTAGAGTACGTGCTGACAAAGACCGACGGGGAGAACCTAGCAAAAGATAGGTATCAACACCATGGAGTATTTAGTATCGGATATTACGTATGTTGTTCATATGACGATTCATTATCTTCATATCACCTACGCCGCAGTCATGATTGCGTATCACGGTTTGTTAAAGAACTAAAAAATCTAGCACAGCGGATAAAACAAATTTTCTGTGATAATATACCAATGGTATATGTAACACCGAGTGAGTGGGCTAGTTTTCGAGCAGCGACTCAATGTCACATATGTGAGAAACCATTTGCGCAAGAAAATGTACGCGTTCGAGATCATTGCCATCTGACTGGGAGCTATAAAGGACCTGCCCATTCCAACTGCAACTTAAATTACTAATAGTCGTTTTTATTCCAGTAGTTTTCCACAATTTCTCCGACTATGATGCGCATTTTATAATCAAGGAACTAGCCACCGCATTCGAAGGAAGAACCGATGTGCTTCCAATCATAAAGGAGAAATACATCTCCCTTACGAAGCATGTTGAAATTGAAGACGATGTAAAACACAAGATCCAATTGCGCTTCGTCGACTCATACAAATTCCACAACACCAGACTCGACAAATTAGCCTCATTTTTGACCGAGGACAAACTCAAAATTTTACGCACGCAATTCCCAACTCTCTCGACAGATTATTTCTATTTGCTGACACGAAAAGGGGTCTTCCCTTACGACTATATTGATGACGTGACCAAGCTAGACGACACTTGCCTACCACCACGTGACGCATTTTACAGTTCCCTGGCAGATGCTACAGTATGTAAGAGCGAGTACGCACATGCTCAGAAAGTTTGGGAGCGGTTCTCCATTCGAACGCTGGGTGACTATAGCGATTTGTACCTGAAGACAGATGTCTTATTATTGGGCGATATTTTCGAAAACTTTCGAAATACATGCGTTGAGAGCTATGGCCTAGATCCCGCGTATTACTACACATTGCCAGGATATACCTGTGATGCAATGTTAAAACACTCGAATGTCAAGTTTGAATTACTTACTGACATCGACATGGTTTTATTCGTTGAGCGGGGTATACGCGGTAGTCTGAGTCAATGCTCGAACCGATATGCACGCGCTAATAACAACTACATGGGGTCGTTTGATCCATCGAAAGCATCATCACACTTGATGTATTTTGATATCAATAATTTGTATGGATGGGCAATATGTCAACCCTTGCCATATGCAGATTTTCAATGGGTCAACGACGTGTCCAATTTTGATCCATCATGCATCGCGCTAAACTCACCTAGAGGCTGCATCCTTGAAGTCGACTTGGAATATCCCCAATCTCTCGATGATGCGCACAAAGATCTGCCGCTTTGTCCAATACACGAAAAACCGTCGGGTAAGCAGGGGGAAAAGCTGTTGGCAACCGTCTGCGATAAAAAGGTCTACGTCATACACTACCGAAATTTGCAACAGTGTTTACACCATGGACTTTGCCTCGTGAAAATCCATAGAGTCCTACAGTTTATACAATCTCCATGGCTGCGTTCGTATATCGAGTTAAATACCGAGATTCGAACGCTTGCTAAAAATGATTTCGAAAAGAATTTATTCAAATGAATCAATAATGCGGTCTTTGGCAAAACGATGGAGAATGTGCGCAATCATGTAGATGTAAAGCTTTCAACAAAATGGGAGGGCAGGTATGGCGCAGAGACAAGGATTGCGAAGCCAAACTACCACAGCCGAAGTATTTTTTTTTCGGAAAACCTCGTCACCGCGGAATTGCGCAATCTCGAGGTGAAATTCAACAAGCCGATATATGTGGGTATGTGCATACTCGACATATCTAAAACGTGCTTGTATCGATTTCATCACGAGTATATGGTACCTCTGTATCAAGATAAATGTGAAATCGTTTATACCGATACGGATAGTCTCATATATGACATTGAGAACGATGATATATATGCCGACATGAAGCGCGACATTTCAAAATTCGATACAAGCGATTATTCAGCGGACAATAGGTATGGTATGCCGCTCATCAACAAGAAGGTACCCGGTCTCATGAAGGACGAATGTAATGGAGCAATTATGACTGATTTTATTGGACTCCGATCGAAAATGTACGCGCCACGTGTTGCGGGTAAGATGGATATGATAAAAGTTAAAGGTGTCAAGAGTAGCGTTGTGGCTAGGACAATCACGTTTGACGATTATGCTCGATGTGTGAAAAAAGAAGTTGAAATAGAGCGTAGTCAAAAGTGCATTCGATCAAAGTTGCATAAGGTGTACACCATTCGCGAGACGAAAACTGCTCCGAGTCCTCATGACGATAAGCGGTATATCATACCTGGGACCTCCGATACCCTACCATGGGGGCATTATGGAATACCGTCTTAAGAAATTATGACAATTTTTTTTTACAACGTTGATTTTTTTTTTTTTGTAAAATTGTACAGATTTTTGTAAATATTGACGTATAAAACTCGTGAAAATTATGTATATATTTTGTTCACTCGATGTAAAACTTGTTAAAATTATGATTGTTGTTGTATATATTTAATCGTGTCAGAATGGATTTATTACTTTCTGTGAATAAAGAAACGGAATTTTATAATCCCATGTGTTTATTCGCTCTATCCATCTCCTCGTACCCACGTTCCACGAAAAAAAAAACATGCATGAGGGGTTCAAAGAGTTTCAAGCCATTTTTCACGACGTTCAAGAGACGTTTAAAGATGTTCGTAAGACGTTCAAGAGTCTTTCGAAAACGTTCATAAGACATTTGAAGACATTCATAAGAGGTTCGAAGACGTTCGAGAGATCTGTGACGATATTCATAATACGTTTAAAGACATCGACGAGGGGTTCGAAGATGTTTAAGAGACTTTCAAAGACATTAACGAGCGGTTTGAAGACGTTGAAGAAACTTTCAAATACACGTTCAAGAGACTTTCGACGTCATTCATAATACGTTTGAAGACATTCATGAGGGGTTCGAAGACGCTTGAGAGACTTTCAAAGACATTCATAAGGGGTTCGAAGACCCTTAAGAGAGATTTTCAAAGACGTTCACGAGGGGTTTGTCCGAAGACATTCATAAGACTTTTGACGACATTCAAGAGACGTTCGAAAATATTCATAAGACGTTTGAAGACATGCATGAGGGGGTTCAAAGAGTTTCAAGAGACTTTCTACGATGTGCATGGGGCGTTTGAAGATGTTCGTGAGACGTTCAAAAGACTCGCGAAAATGTTCATAAGACGTTTGAAGACATTTACGAGAGATGCGAAGACGTTCAGAGACTTTGACGATATTCATATTAAGTTTAAAGACATCGATGAGGGGTTCGATGACGTTTTAGAGACTTTGAAAGACATTCACGGGGGATTCGAAGACGTTCGTGAGACATTCAAGAGACTTTCGAAATTGTTCATAGGACGTTTGAAGACATTTACGAGAGATGCGAAGACCTTCAGAGACTTTCGAAGACATTCAAGAGATCTTTGACGATATTCATATTAAGTTTAAAGACATCGATGAGGGGTTCGACGACGTTTTAGAGACTTTGAAAGACATTCACGGTGGGTTCGAAGACGTTCAAGAGACTTTTAAAGACATTCATAACCCGTTCGAAGACATTGATAAGGAGTTCGAAGACGCTTGAGAGACTTTCAAAAACATTCATGAGGGGTGCGAAGACGTTCACAGACTTTCGAAGACATTCAAGAGATCTTTGACAATATTCATAATACGTTTGCAGACAGCGATGAGGGGTTCGAAGACGCGCACCCAAACAAACTCAAATACATTCCACCAAAACTGTGAAAACCCCAAACAAACTCAAACACATTCCACCAAAACTGTGAAAACTCCAAACAAACCCAAACAAATCCAGCGAAACTCAAACGTCATGAAAGTCTTCGGTTTATGGATATCGCCGATGATCGGATTATGAATATCGTCTAAGATCTCTGAACGTCTTCGAAGGCCTCTTGAACGTCTTCAAACCTCTCGCATGTCTTTGAAAGTCTTTTAAACGTCTTCGAACGCCTAATGAATGTCTTCAAACGTATTATGAATGTCGTCGAAAGTCTCTTGAACGGCTTCGAACCCCTCATAAATGTCTTCAAACATATTATGAATATTGTCACAGATCTCTTGAATGTCGTCGATAGTCTCTGAACGACTTCGCACCTCTCACGATTGTCTTCAAACGTCTCTTAAGCGTCTTCGAACCCCTTATGAATGTCGTCAAACGTATTATGAATGTCGTTGAAAGTCTCTTGAACGTCTTCGAACTCCCCGTAAATTTCTTTGAAAGTCTCTCAAGCGTCTTCGAACCCCTCATGAATGTCCTCAAACATATTATGAATGTCATCGAAAGTCTCTAAAGTTTCGTCGAACCCCTCATCGATTTCTTCAAACGGATTATGAATATTGTCAGAGATCTCTTGAATGTCTCCGAAAGTCTCTGAACGTCTTCGCACCCCTCGTGAGTGTTTTTTAAAGTCTCTCAAGCGTTTTCGAACCCCTCATGAATGTCTTCGAACCCCCCGTGAATGTCTTTGAAAGTCTCTCAAGCGTCTTCAAACCCTTCGTGAATGTCTGTGAAAGTCTCTAAAACGTCGTCGAACCCCTCATCGATGTCTTTAAACGTATTATGAATATCGTCAAAGATCTCTTGAATGGCTTCGAAAGTCTCTGAACGTCTTCGCACCTCTCGTGAATGTCTTTGAAAGTCTCTTAAGCGTCTTCAAACGTATTATGAATGTCGTCAAAAGTCTCTTCAGCGTCTTCGAGCCCCTCGTGAATGTCTTTAAAAATCTCTCAAGTTTCTTCGAACCCCTCATGAATGTCTTTGAAAGTCTCTCAAGTTTCGTCGAACCCTTCATGAATGTCTTCAAACATAATATGAACGTCTTCAAATCCTTCGTGAATGTCTGTGAAAGTCTCTAGAACGTCGTCGAACCCCTCATCGATGTCTTCGAACGTATTATGATTTTCGTCAAAGATCTCTTGAATATCTTCGAAAGTCTCTGAACGTCTTCGAACCTCTCATGAATGTCTTCAAACATCTTATGAACATTTTCGAAAGTCTCTTGAACGTCTCATGAAAATCTTCAAACGCCCCATGAACGTCGTAGAAAGTCTCTTGAAACTCTTTGAACCCCCCTCATGCATATCTTGAAACATCTTATGAATATTTTCGAATGTCTCTTGAATGTCGTCAAAGGTCTTCTGAATGCCTTCGGACAAACCCCTCGTGAACGTTTTTGAAAGTCTCTCTTAAACGTCTTCGAACCACTTATGAATGTCTTTGTAAGTCTCTCAAGCGTTTGAACCCCTCATGAATGTCTTCAAACGTATTATGAATGTCGTTGAAAGTCTCTTGAACGTGTATTTGAAAGTTTCTTCAACGTCTTCAAACCGCTCGTGAATGTCTCTGAAAGTCTCTTAAACGTCTTCGAACCCCTTGTTGATTTCTTCAAACGTATTATTAATATCGTCAAAGATCTCTTGAACGTCTTCGAACCTCTCATGAACGTCTTCAAACGTCTTATGAACGTTTTCGAAAGTCTCTTAAACGTCTCACGAACATCTTCAAACGTCTCTTAAGGAGTAAGGCCACTGTAACGGCCCAAAAAAAAAGGTTTTTTCACTAATTTTTTGCTCCCGAAATTGAAGGTATTTGAAAAAAAACTTTTAATGGTGTTATCGGGCATACATTAAACTTTATTATAAAATTTTTTTACAGTAAAAAAAAAAAAAAATGGCGGTTCCACAGCTATCTTCCCGGGACATGTTTTGCTTCCAGGGCTCCGCGGCACGCAGCACCACTGGTGCACTTTTGAATCTAGAACAAAAAAAACCATTAATCTAGAGGGCTATAGCTAGAGAATGTCGATCGGATTTTAAAAAGTATCAATTTTTGTGGATTTGGCGTGCGTTTGAAAAAAAAAATTGATTTTTGACGAAAAAAACGGCAAGTTTTTTGTTAATAAAAAATCAATAAATAAAGTTCTTGAAAATTCCGATCGACATTGTCAAGATAATGTAAATGTTCACATCTGGTTAAAATTTCAAGTAAAAAAAATGAAAATTGTTCGAGTTATGCTGCGTGCCATTTTGAAAAACCATGTTTCGAGAAAAACGCGTTTAAAGTTTTGCGAATAGTTTTTTATTGGAAAAAATTTAAAAAAGGAGTTTCGGAGAAACTTAAACTATTTTTTAAGCCAATAAAAAAAAATCGATTTTTCCAAAAATTCACAGTGGCCTTACCCCTTAAACGTCGTGAAAAGTCGCTTGAAACTCTTTGAATCCCCCATGCATGTTTTTTTTTCGTGGAACGTGGGTACGAGGAGATGGATAGAGTGAATAAACACATGGGATTATAAAAAGTCCGTTTCTTTATTTACAGGAAATAATAAATCCACTCTTACACGATTTAATATTTTCAACAACAATCATAATTTTAACAAGTTTTACATCGAGTGACCAAAATATATACATAATTTTCACGAGTTTTATACATCAATATTCACAAAAATGTTTACAATTAAAAAAAAATCATCGTTGTAGAAAAAAAAATTACATAATTTCTTAAGAGGGAATGACACCTCATCGCGCTCGGTATGGTAGAACAACTATAGATTCCCAAAAATCTCTGAATCGGCTCTTCAGATCCCGTCGAACCTTTGCCAAACGACGTCAAACAGATAGACGAATAGCTGTCTGCCTCTCAAATTTTCTGAATTTGAGAAAAAAAACTAGATTGGCTTATGATAATTTAATCTACATTTTTTTTCTCAAATTCAGAAAATTTGAGGGGCTAACAGCTATTCGTCTATCTGTTTGACGTCGTTTGGCAAAGTTTCGACGAAATCTGAAGAGCCGTTTCAGAGATTTTTGGGAATCTATAATTGTTCTACCATACCGAGCGTGATGAGGTGTCATTCCCTCTTAAGACGGTATTCCATGATGCCTCCATGGTAGGGTATCGGAGGTCCCAGGTATAAATACCGCTTATCGTCATGAGGAGTCAGGGCAATTTTTGTCTGGCGAATCGTGTAGACCTTATGCAACTTTGATCGAATGCACGTTTGACTACGCTCCATTTCAACTTCTTCCTTCAAGCATCGAGCATAATCGTCAAACGTGATTGTTCTAGCCACAACGTCAAGAGTAGCCTCTTGACGTCTTTAACTTTTATCGTACCCTTCTTACCTTCGACACGTGTCGCGTACAATTTCGATCGAAGTCCAATAAAATCGGTCATAATTGCTCCATTACATTCGTCCTTCATGAGACCGGGTACCGTCGTGTTGATGAGCGACATACCATAGTTATTGTCCGCTGAATAATCGCTTGTATCGAATTTTGAAATGTCGCGCTTCATGTCGACATATACAGGGTGTGTCATATTAAGTGACCCATCGGGAACTGGCGGGTTTAGGGGGGTGCCCCGAGTAAATCTGCCAAGGCGTTTTTTTTCCGTCAAATAGTTTTCAAATGAGAGCGATTAGAATTGTAGCGTTCGACTGATTGTTGTAGGACTTGAAACCTGCCCTTAGCGATGACGCCACTCGAGTGCCGACTCTGAGCGCGAGACGCGTAGCAGGCAGCGAGCAAGGTAGCTAGGCATCTGTCTCGGTTGCCCCAGAGATTAGTAGGGAGATGCACAATGCGCCCCTTTTCGGCGTGCCTCGTAAATGGCGCTAAATCGCGGCGGCGAGTTCGGGAGTATGATTTCGTGATCATCGCCTCTGTCGAGGTTGCAGATTCCCTTGTAGTCGCGCGAGTCCGTGATCACCGTTCAAGTCGGTATCGCAGTCAGCGTGAACACGAATGGGTAGCTCGGAGGGAGAAAAGTCTCTGCCCCTCGCAAATCGCGCTCGTTCGACAGGCGAACGGTGCGAGGTTTTCCGTCTGATCGAGCTCGACATATATGTGTGGCCGTATTGCGGATTGGAATATGAATTAAATGAATTTCAAAGTGAAAAACATGTATCGAGATCATTGTATTCCCTCGGTTGCCCGTTTATGCCGAAAATGCGGGTTAAAAAAATTAACGACGAACCGCGTTGAAAAATAAAACGCCGAAATGACCGTGGAAGGTTCAAAAAGAAATCTTGAGCCTTTGCCGCGATTGTTTCGGCATTTTTTTCAACAGCAAACATTATGGATAAGGGTGTATCATAAATGTTTCTCTATCTGCAAAGAGCGTTGTGGCTGAATTGGCAGCGTGGCGGATTAACGATGCTTACGGTCCGAGTTCAATCCCCGGTGAATCAACTTTTTTTTCATCTTATATTCAGAAAATTTCGAACTTACTCTCACTTTAGCTATTCTCGCCTGTTCAGGCATTATTTTTGATATTTAATTCGCATATGCTTAATAAAAAAAAAACAAGACATTGCTACCGGGGAACAGTGCAGCCGGATCGCGCGTAAAAGTTACCCCCTCTCTAGTCTCTTACGCGCCCGTCACCCAATCACGGTAGCGTGTGGCCGTGAGCGAGCGACGCTCGGATATCTTCGCAAAGAGCCGAGCACGGTTTAAGTTTCCCGACCGCGCCTTCGCGAAGCGAAGGCTTCGAGGAAAAAGCAATCTAAGCACGACTCGCGCGTGACATCACCCGACGGCACGCGCGAGGCTTTTAGATGATTTCAATGCTTGTTTAGTTCTTTTTCCTATTGAGTGAAAGGCTGCGGAGAGAGTCGGAGAAAAGTTATAGATAAAAAAAAGAGATTTTCGTTAAAAAAACTTATTACATTTTTTATCCCTCATAATTCTGAGAAATAATGAGTTTCCGAAATTTTTGCAAACATTATTTTCCTTAAGGGGTAACACCACTGTAACGGCCTGCCACAAAGGGTTTTAGACAAATAATACTTCGGGTAATTATTAAGCATATACGCGCATAACAGTACGGGAAAATATTACAAAATGCCGACACTGCAGAAAATTCTTCCGAGGCATGTTGAACTTAAGGTGCTCTGCGGCACGCAGTATAACTTGTGCCAATTTTAATCTGGCGAGATAATTTTTTTTTTTTATTAAATCTAGATGAGTCTTGCAAGTGAACCCCGTAGGGGATTTTAGAAATATTGATTTTTGAGTAATTGCCGAGTATTTGACTAAAAATGTTCAAATTTTTTTTAAGACAGTTATTTTTTAATAAATATTGTTTTAGTTAACTTATCGAAAATCCCCTACGTGTTTCAGTAGCTACACTCATGGAGACTTAATAAAACAAAATTCTTTTTTTTTTAGATTAAAAATGGCACAGTTATACTGCGTGCCACAGAGGTTCGACATGCTTCGGAAAAATTGCTGCAGTGTCGCCATTTTGTAATATTTTCGGATGAAAAATTCATAGCAATATACTTAAATATATGCTCAATAAGTACCGCAAGTATTATTTGTTTATCACATTTTCTTCCGCCAAAAAAATATCTAAAAATACGCCTCCTGTAAGGCCATTACAATGGTGTTACCCCTTAAAGTCTGCATATAATTTTCGAGATTTTTCCGTGATTGTAATAAAAATGATGAGATGTTCGGGAAAATTCGGAGAAACTCGGATGTTTGCGTAAAAATAATTGTCCGCAAAACTCCGAATTCTTCATATTTGTTCCAATTCATAGAAAAATTCGGAAAAATTTTCCGGAAAAATCGGAGTTTTTTGGAAATAAATTGCACTAGGGGCGCGGGATCGTTCCCCGCGCTTAGTGCTTCTTTTAAAATTATTATTACTATTAATTCTTATTTGATTAGTTATTTTTATTAGTCATCATTATTATTTTTATTGGTTATCTTTTAGTGTCGAAAAATGTATCGCGCACTCTGACCGCTTATTTTATTAGTTTATATGTTAATTTAAATATAACAATAAATCTAAATTACAACTTATTTTACTTCTGAAATTTTTTTTGCACTTTACCCGTCCCTATGCTAAATAAATTGTAATTCATAAAAGTAAGCGGAAATATATTCGTATTATTATATTCATTCTCATATACTTTCAGCAAGCGATAAAGCATTATCTTAATGTATCTGGCTGCGAATTGTAAGTACCAGAAAGTGCACATATTTACAAGCGATGAGATGGTCCCGTTGGTAGCGTTCCTGGCTTCGGTCCGCAGGGGCGCGGGATCGGTCCCCGCGCTGAGTGCTTTTTTAAAAATTATTATTACTATTATTTCTTATTTGATTAGTTATTGAATGAATATAATAATACGAATATAAATATATTTCCGCTCATATACTTTCATCAAGCGATAAAGCATTATCATAATGCTTTATCGCTTGATGAAAGTATATGAGCGGAAATATATTTATATTCGTATTATTATATTCATTCAATAACTAATCAAATACTTTCATATACTTACGCTCATATACTATATACTTCTTTCATATACTACTTTCATATACTATACGCTCATAGACTTTCATTAAGCGATAAAGCATTATCATAATGCTTTATGGCTTGATGAAAGTATATGAGAATGAATATAATAATTCGAGTATAAATAAATTTCCGCTTACTTTTATGAATTACAATTTATTTGGCATAGGGATGGGTGTGAGTAAAGCGCAAACAATTTTTCGGAAGATAAATAAGTTGTAATTTAGATTTATTATTATATTTTAATTAACGTACAAACTCATAAAATAAGCGGTCAGAGAGCGCGATAAATTTTTCGACACTAAAAGATAACTAATTAAAATAATGATGATAACTGATGTGTGTCATGTGAGTGTGACTGTAGTCTGTGAGTTATTTCTCGACGAAACGCGACTAGCTCCGAGACTGGGAAGCGAACTCGGGACCCGCTATATTGGTATAGGTTTTCCGCAGTTTTCCTATACCCATGGCAGAGATGTCATAGTGAATGCAATACAGAGGGGGAAGTCGGCTGCGGCCGCAAGGTGGGGATATAAACTGGAATATGGGGTATGTATCAAGGGGGAAGAACCCTGTACAGCTGAAAGTTAAAAAAAATTTTAAACGTGAATGATGATAACTAATAAAAATAACTAATCAAATAAGAATTAATAGTAATAATAATTTTAAAAAAGCACTGAGCGCGGGGAGGATGCCGCGCCCCTAGTTAAATTTTTTTCCAAAAAACTCTGATTTGTTCCGAATTTTTCTATGAATTGGAACAAATATGAAGAATTCGGAGTTTTGCGGACAATTATTTTTACGCAAACATCCGAGTTTCTCCGAATTTCTCCGAATATTTTATCATTTTAATTACGATCACGGGAAAATCTCGGAAACTATATAAAGACTGCAAGGGGTAACACCACTGTAGCGGCCTTACAGGAAGCGTATTTTTTAATATTTTTTTCCGGAAGAAAATGTATCACATTTTCTTCCGGAAAAAAATATATATCCGGAAATAAATAATACTTGCGGTATTTATTGAGCAGATACTTAAGTATATTGCTTGAAATTTTTATCCGAAAATATTACAAAATGGCGACACTGCAGCAATTCTTTCGAAGAATGTCGAACCTTTGCGGCACGCAGCATAACTAGGCCAATTTCAATCTTAAAAAAATAATATTGTTTTATTAAGTCTAAATGAACATTTTTAGTCAAATACTCGGCAATTACTCAAAAATCAATATTTCTAAAATCCCCTACGTGGTTCACTAGCTACACTCATCTAGATTTAATAAAAAAAATGATCTTGTCCAGATTAAAATTGGCACAAGTTATACTACGTGCGGCAGAGCACCTTAAGTTCAACATGCCTCGGAAGAATTGGCTGCAGTGTCGCCATTTTGTAATATTTTCCCGTACATTTTTTTGCAATATACGTCAATATATGCTTAATAAGTACCCCAAGTATTATTTGTCTACAACACTTCGTGGCAGGCCGTTACAGTGGTGTTACCCCTTAAGGAAAATAATGTTTGCAAAAATTTCGGAAATTCATTATTTCTCAGAATTATGAGGGATAAAAAAATGCAATAAGTTTTTTCTAAGAAAATCTCATTTTTTTTCATCTATAACTTTTCTCCGAATATCTCCGCAGCCTTTCACTCAATAGGAAAAAGAAAAAGTTCCGAAAAAAAATAAGAACATGTTTTTTTTACGAAAATCTCATTTTTTTATCTTTAAATTTTCTCGTAAATTTATCTTTAAAAATCTCATTTATTTTCGTCTTTAACTTCACTCCGAATATCTCCGCAGCCGTTCACTCAGGTCATAGGAAAAAGAGAAATTTCCGGGAAAAAAATGAGAAATCATGAATTTTCAGTGAAAAAAATGTGTTTTTGGGAAATAGACCAGAACTTGAATCTGTTTTAAATCATTTTTTCTCCGAAAATCTCAAATATGATTAAAATATGAGAAATTATGAAAAATTTGGAGAAAAATTTGCACCACGGGCCCCTGCGGGCCGAAGCCAGGAACGCTACCAACGGGACTATCTCATCGCTTGTAGAATATGTGCACTTTCTGGTACTTACGATTCGCGGCCGGATGGATGATTGGCTTGTTTTTGGAGATAATGCTTTATCGCTTGATGAAAGTATGAAAATTAATATAATAATACAAATATAAATATATTTCCGGTTACTTTTATGAATTATAATTTATTTGACATAAGGACGGGTGTGAGTAAAGCGTGAACAATTTTATATAAGAAAAATATACAAGAAAATAAGCAATCAGAGCGCGCGATACATTTTTTGTATATATTAATAACGCAGAGAATCAAGAGCTAAATAAGCATTGAAATCATCTAAAAGCCGAGTCGTGCTCAGATTGCTTTTTCTCTCGAAGCCTTCGTTTCGGCTTGGCCGCACATGAACGTGCTCAGCGTCCATGGATTGGTGCAGCTGCCGAAGGCGCGGTCGGGAAACTTCGACCGTGCTCGGCTCTTTCCGAAGATGTCCAATCGTCGCTCACTCACGGACACGCGCTACCATGATTGGGTGATGGGCGCGTAAGAGACTAGAGAGGAGGTAACTTTTACGTGCGATCTGGCTGCACTGATCCCCGGTAGCAGTGTCTTGTTTTTTTTATTAAGCATATACGAATTAAAAATCATAAATAATGCCTGAACAGGCGAGAATAGCTAAAGCGAGAGTAAGTTCGACATTTTCTGAATATAAAATGAAGAAAAAAAAGTTGATTTGCCGGGGATTGAACCCGGACCGTAAGCATCATTAATCCGCCACGCTGCCAATTCAGCCACAACACTCATTATAGATAGAGAAACATTTATGATATACCCTTATCCATAATGTATACTGTAGAAAAAAAATGTGGAAACGATCGAGGCAAAGGCTCAAGATTTCTTTGTGAACCTCCCACGGTCGTTACGGCGTTTTATTTTTCAACGCGGTTCGTCGTTAATTTTTTTAACGCGCATTTTCGGCATAAACGGGCAACCGAGAGAAAACAATGATCTCGATACATGTTTTTCACATTGAAATTCATTTAATGCATATTCCAATCCGCAGTACGGCCACACATATATGTCGAGCTCGATCGGACGGAAAATCTCGCTCCGTTTGGCTGTCGAGCAAGCGCGATTTGCGAGGAGCAGAGACTTTTCCCCCACCGAACTACCAATTCGTGTTCTTGCTGACTGCGATACCGACTTGAGGATCACGGACTCGCGCGGCTACAAGGGAATCTTCATCCTCGACAGAGGCGATGATCACGAAATCATACTCCCGAACTCGCCCCCGCGATTTAGCGCCATTTACGCGGCACACCGAAAAGGGGAGCGTTGTGCATCGCCCTACTAATCTCTGGTTGCCCGGTCAGTGTGACGTTTCTTGTATCGTCTGCTATTATTTTCTGTCATCTTGGGTACGCAAGTTCAGAGCGTGCGTTTGACAGGTAACGCGCGCTCTGAACCTGCACGGCTTGAGGAACGCACCGTTTGACAGATGACGGCACGGATGATATGACGTTTTGCGCATCATTCGCGTGACAGGCCGACGGATTCGACATTTCCCGATTCGTCTTTTGTCGCTCCGTGAGTCCGGGCCGAGACGTGAAGGTTGCCGACATTCAGAAGATTTTTATTTCTACCCGCGAGTGATGATGATAGGAAATAAAATTGTTCAATGCATTCGTAATCTTTATTTTTGAGAGAAATAAAGCACAGAACGGTCAATAATTTGGTGTTTTTCAAATTAGGAGGCAACGAGCGAATGTTTTTTTTTTCTTTTCGTATTGCCGTTATCGTAAAGACTCGACGCGGACGTTTCCATATCGAATCACGAAAAAATTGTTCAATTTTCAGAACGACTTTGATCAAGTTTTCCATTCTTAGTTGTTGCGGCAGTGATAACAATTAGCACGCCCGATGATATTATTCAATGAGAGTTTCTGTTATGATTGTTATCTCAATGAATAAAAATTAACAGATTCAGAACCAGCCCAATATATCTGGAGTTTCAAGTACCAAAGTACAGTACGTTTTTTTTTTGTTTAGTTTTTTACAAGGTTTTATTTAACTTGACTTGGTGTTAGATGCGAAACGGAAAATTGATATTACATCCACTTCCCACTTCCCACGGGGCAGTAATATCGGAAATGTCCGATCAAGGCTCCGAGAACCATGCCGAGTACCGATTTTATCTTTGTTAAATAAACAAAGCTCCTACCGTCGTTCTCGCGGCGTCTACAGACTTCTCGATCCAATCTGTCCGGAAGTAAAATAAAATCGGTGACGAATTCGGGGCAGTAATATCGGGAATATCCGATCGAGGCTCCGTGAACCATTCCGAGTACCGATTTTATCTTTGTTAAATAAACAATGCTCCTCCCGTCGTTTTCGCAGCATCGTCAGACTTCCTTATCCAATGACGAGTGTATCGAGTAATTGTCGATTGTATCCTATGGATACGGCACGAATCACTGACAGAATTGATTTCATCTCCGTTCGCGATCGGGAACGGGATGAATTCATCTCGTCGCAATATTATCGAAAAGGAGATGAAATCAACCGCCAACTCGTGACATTGTCGAGTATGTCCTATGGATACTGCACGAATCATTGACATCATTGATTTCATCTTCGTTCGCGATCGGCAACGAGATGAAATCATATCTTTGCGATATTATCGGAATGGAGATGAAATCAACCGCGAACTCGTTGTGACCTTGTCGAGTATGTCGCATGGATAGTGCACGAATCGTTGTCCGAATTGATTTCATCTCCTATCGCGATCGGGAACGAGATGAATTTATCTCGTTTCAATATCATCGGGAAGGAGATGAAATCAATGGCGAAATCGTCGTGACGGCTTCGAGTATCTCCTACGGACATCAGAAGAATCATTGATAGAATTGATTTCATCTCCGTTCGCGATCAGAAACGAGATGAATTTATCTCGTTTCAATATCATCGGAAAGGAGATGAAATCAATGGCGAACTCGTCGTGACATTGTCGAGTGTATCCTATGGATACTGCACGAATCACTGACAGAATTGATTTCATCTTCGTTCGCGATCGGGAACGAGATGAAATCATCTCTTTGCGATATTATCGGAATGGAGGTGAAATCAACCGCGAACTCGTTGTGACGTTGTCGAGTATGTCCTATGGATAATGCACGAATCGTTGTCCGAATTGATTTCATCTCCTATCGCGATCGGGAACGAGATGAATATTAGTTTCAATATCATCGGAAAAGAGATGAAATCAATGGCGAACTCGTCGTGACGTTGTCGAGTGTATCCTATGGATACTGCACGAATCACTGACAGAATTGATTTCATCTCCGTTCGCGATCGGGAACGAGATGAAATCATCTCTTTGCGATATTATCGGAATGGAGATGAAATCAACCGCGAACTCGTTATCACGTTGTCGAGTATGTCGTATGGATAATGCACGAATCGTTGTCCGAATTGATTTCATCTCCTATCGCGATCGGGAACGAGATGAATTTATTTCGTTTCAATATCATCGGGAAGGAGATGAAATCAATGGCGAAATTGTCGTGACGGCTTCGAGTATCTCCTACGGACACCAGAAGAATCATTGACAGAATTGATTTCATCTCCGTTCGCGATCAGGATCGAGATGAATTTATCTCGTTTCAATATCATCGGAAAGGAGATGAAATCAATGGCGAACTCGTCGTGACATTGTCGAGTGTATCCTATGGATACTGCACGAATCACTGACAGAATTGATTTCATCTTCGTTCGCGATCGGGAACGAGATGAAATCATCTCTTTGCGATATTATCGGAATGGAGATGAAATCAACCGCGAACTCGTTGTGACGTTGTCGAGTATGTCCTATGGATAATGCACGAATCGTTGTCCGAATTGATTTCATCTCCTATCGCGATCGGGAACGAGATGAATTTATCTCGTTTCAATATCATCAAAAAGGAGATGAAATCAATGGCGAACTCTTCGTGACGTTGTCGAGTGTATCCCATGGATACTGCACGAATCACTGAAAGAATTGATTTCATCTCCGTTCGCGATCGGGAGCGAGATGAATTCATTTCGTCGAGATATTATCAAAAGGAGATGCAATCAATGGCGAACTCGTCGTGACATTGTCGAGTGTATCCTATAGATACTCTACGAATCACTGACAGAATTGATTTTATCTCCGTTCGCGATCGGGAACTAGATGGATTCATCTCGTTCCAATATAATCGGAAACGAGATGAAATCAAAGGCAAACTCGTCGTGACGGCTTCGAGTATGTCCTACGGACACTAGAAGAATCATTGACAGAATTCATTTCATCTCCGTTCGCGATTGGGAACGAGAAGAAATAATCTCTTTGCGATATTATCGGAATGGACATGAAATCAACCGCGAACTCATTGTAACCTTGCCGAGTATGTCGCATGGATAATGCACGAATCGTTGCCCGAATTGATTTCATCTCCTATCACGATCGGGTCGTCGCCATAACCCCGTCATACTCGTTATGAGCTGCATCGATTTCATCTCCGGTTCAGTAAACGATGCCGAAGACGTGGATGGTCTGTCGCCGAATCGGAGCTCGGACGATTGCCACTCAGTTCCTAGCGAACAGAGGTGAAATCGATCCTCTCAGTCATTTTTCTAGTATCCGTATCACATTCTCGAAACGATCCCATCGAGTTTGTCGGTGACTTCATCTCGTTCTTGATTGGGAGAGTGGATCATGTAAGTAGAGGTATAAGCTGCAAATGCGATAGCTCCTTTGTGTACGTGTAAAAAATGACATGAACGGATCGATTGGTACATTTGGGTAATTTTCACCTCAACCCGGTCATAAACTGCATCGATTTTATATCCGGTTCAGTAAACAATACCGAAGACATGGATGGTCTATCGCCGAAACGGAGCTCGGACGATTGCCACTCAGGTCCTAGCGAACAGAGGTGAAATCGATTCTCTCAATCATATTTCTAGTATACATATCACATTCTCGAAACCATCCCGACCAGTTCGCAATTGATTTCATCTCCTTTCCGATGATATTGAAACGAGATAAATTCATCTCGTTCCCGATCGCGATAGGAGATGAAATCAATTCGGACAACGATTCGTGCATTATCCATACGACATACTCGACAAGGTCACAACGAGTTCGCGGTCGATTTCATCTCCATTCCGATAATATCGCAAAGAGATGATTTCTTCTCGTTCCCAATCGCGAACGGAGATGAAATCAAGTCTGTCAGTGATTTGTGCAGTATCCATAGGATACAATCGACAATTACTCGATACACTCGTCATTGCATGAGGAAGTCTGACGATGCTGCGAAACCGACGGGAGGAGCATTGTTTATTTAACAAAGATAAAATCGGTGCTCGGAATGGTTCTCGGAGCCTCGATCAGACATTCCCGATGTCACTGCCCCGAATTCGTCTCCGATTTTATCTTACTTCCGGACAGATTGGGTCGAGAAGTCTGTCGATGCCGCGAGAACGACGGTAGGAGCTTCGTTTATTTAACAAAGATAAAATCGGTGCTCGGAATGGTTCTCGGAGCCTTGATCGGATATTCCCGATATTACTGCCCCGTGGGAAGTGGGCAGTGGGTGTAATATCGATTTTCCGCTTCGCATCTAACGCCAAGTCAAGTTAAATAAAACCTTGTGAAAAACTATACAAAAAAACGTACTGTCCCTTGGTACTTGAAACTCCAGACATATTGGGTTGGTTCCGAATCTGTTAATTTTTATTTATTGAGATAACAATCATAACAGAAACTCTCATTGAATAATATCATCGGGCGTGATAATTTTTATCACTGCTGCAACAACTAAGAATGGAAAATTTAATCAAAGTCATTATGAAAATTGATCAATTTATTCGTGATTCGATATGGAAACGTCCGCGTCGAGTCTTTACGATAACGGCAATACGAAAAGAAAAAAAAACATTCGCTCGTTGCCTCAACATTTGAAAAACACCAAATTATTGACCGTTCTGTGCTTTATTTATCTCAAAAATAAAGATTACGAATGCATCGAACAATCTCATTTCCTATCATCATCGCTCGCGGGTAGAATTACAAGTCTTCTGAATGTCGGCAACCTTCACGCCTCGGCCCGGACTCATGGAGCGGCAGAAGACGAAGCGGGAAATGTCACATCCGTCGGCCTGTCACGCCGACGCGAATGATACGCAAAACGTCATATCATCCGTGCCGTCATCTGTCAATCGGTGCGTTCCTCAAGCTGTGCAAGTTCAGAGCGCGCGTTACCTTTCAAACTTGCGTACCCAAGATGACAGAAAATAATAGCAGACAATACAAGAAACGTCAAACTTACCGGGCAACCGAGACAGATGCCTAGCTATCTTGCTCGCTGCCTGCTACGCCTCTCGCGCTCAGAGTCGGCACTCGAGTGGCGTCGTCGCTAAGGGCAGGCTTCAAGTCCTACAACAATCAGTGGAACGCCAAAATTCTAATCGCTCTCATTTGAAAAATATTTGACGGAAAAAAAACGCCTTGGCAGATTTACTCGGGGTACCCCCCTAAACCCGCCAGTTCCCGATGGGTCACTTAATATGAAACACCCTGTATATCTTCGCTCTCAATGTCATATATGAGACTATCCGTATCGGTATAAATGACTTTACATTTATCTCGATACAGAGGTACCATATATACTCGTGATGAAATCCATAAAAGCACGTTTTGGATATATCGAGTATGCACATACCCACATATATCGGCTTGTTGAATTTCACCTCGAGATGGCGCAATTCCACGGCGAAGAGGTTTTCCGAAAAAACACTTCGGCTGTGGAAGTTTGGCTTCGCAGTCATTGCCTCTGCGCCATACCTGCGCTCCCATTTTCTTAAAACCTTTACATCTATATGATTGCGCACATTCTCCATCGTTTTGCCAAAGACCGCATTATTCATTAATTTGAATAAATTCTTTTCGAAATCATTTTTAGCACGGGTTCGAAACTTGGTATTTAACTCGATATGCGAACGCAGCCACGGAGGTTGTATAAACTGTAGGACTCTATGGATTTTCACGAGGCAAAGTCCATGGTGTAAGCACTGTTGCAAATTCCGGTAGTGTATGACGTATCGCTTTTTTTCGCAGCCGGTTGCCAACAGCTTTTCCCACTGCCTACCCGACGGTTTTTCATGTACCGGACAAAACGGCAGGTCTTTGTGCGCATCATGGAGAGATCGGGGATATTCCAAGTTGACTTCAAGGGTGAAGCCTATAGTTGAGTCTAGCGCGATGCATGACGGATCAAAATTGGACACGTCGTTGACCCATCGAAAATCTGCATATGGCAAGGGTTGACACATTGCCCATCCATAAAAATTGTTGACATCAAAATACATCAAGTATGATTATGCTTTCGATGGATCAAACGACTCCATGTACTTGTTATTAGCGTGTGCATATCGGTTCGAGCATTGACTCAGACCACCGCGTATACCCCGCTCAACGAATAAAACCATGTCGATGTCAGTTGGTAATTCAAACTTGACATTCGAGTGTTTTAACATTGAATCCCAGGTATACCCCGGCAATGTGTAGTAATACGCAGGATCTAGGCCATAGCTCTCAACGCATGTATTTCGGAAGTTTTCGAAAATATCGGCTAATAATAAGACATCTGTCTTCAGGTACAAATCGCAATAGTCACCCAGCGTTCGAATGGAGAACTGCTCCCAAACTTTCTCAGCATGTGCTGAGAATGTATATATATATATACATACATACAGATATATATATATATACCAGGTGTGTAAGTATGAAACCGGAATTTGCCCATAGATGGCGCTAGATGTCGATGCAGTTACCGACACATCACGTCAGCGGTGTCTTGTTATTGTATTGATATCCGACAAAGATTTCCAACGCACAATAACACGAGTTTCATTCAGTAGCATTAGTTTATTAGAGATAAACATGTCGAGTTTTGTACCAACAAATTACGATTTGCCGACAGCACTACTTTTCTGTTTTCATCTGAAGAAAACCGTAGCCGAATCGCATCGAATGCTTGTGGAGGCGTTTGGTGAGCATGCTCTCGGTAAAACACAGTGTTTCGAGTGGTTCAAACGGTTCAAAAGTGGCGATTTTGACGTGAGGAACGAAGAACGTGGAAGACCACCGAAAAAGTTTGAAGACGCTGACCTGCAAGCCTTTTTGGACGAAGACGACGCTGAAACACAACAACAACTGGCGGATGTACCTACGGTAATGATATGATACTTTTTATCATATCATTACAATAAACGTGTTTTTTCTGTACAAAAATTCCGGTTTCATACTTACACACCTGGTATATATATATATATATATATATATATATATATATATATATATATATATATATATATATATATATATATGTATATATATATATATATATATATATATATATATATATATGTATATATATATAGTAACTACATACCGATCACAGATATATTTTTTATGCTCCTTTTTGGTCAGTTGTGCCCTCAGGAGTCTCGACAGGTTCTTGATCCATATGAAATGCCCAACATTGTTGTCCTCAGTATCCTGCATGTACAGCAAATTGATGTGCTTTTCCTTCTTGTGTTGAGTGACTCGTATTGGAACAATTTCCTTTTTGGTGGTGGTAGTATACACATTGATCGATACATTGTTTTGAAGTTCAAACTTTTTTATTCGATGAATCGTCACCGGGAGTTCGATATCCTTCAGATCCAGTACTGTCGAATAATGAGGGTAAGAAGGTGGACGGGCACTGTCTCGTTCGGTTATGTATAGAGCAGCGACCATCTGTCCGCGTCTGTTTCGCCCATGCGAAACAGACGTTATCTTTGGATTGGATGTTAACCACAGCCCTCTTCAACATTATTTCCCGCGGCAATGATATAGAGCAACCGGTACGCATCGGATTATACTTATTCAGATTTATCGTGAGGTTAAGTATTTTCTGCAGAGCCCAGCCAGTATCACGTTCTTGAAATTCGATCGAGTAAGGTCAATGTGGGCTCAATAACGCCCTGTTCATACGACTCACCTAATTGGTTGTGCTAAATAGTTCACAGTCTCGCGTGTTGGTACTTTTATTCGCATGTTTGTCACCACTCGCGAATTCACCATTAAACACTATATTAATTTTAATGCTGATGTGCTTGTCGATGATATTTTGCACATGTTGAAGCACTAGGACGCGAGCATCAGTTAGAAAGTGTTTTGGTTTGATGTGATTGCGATTGATGATGGAACCGGTCAATATTCGACTCTCGCCAGATTAACTCATGATCACCATGTCCTGCGCTCGTGTGTATGAAACGACTTCACACACAATTCCTCAATCCTTCCAGACGCGCTATTTGAGCTATTAGTAACTGGTGATGTCCAATTAATAATCGGGGGCGCTTAATCCGGCTCTGCGTTTCCAACCCTTCGAAGAACTTGACGCATCGTTGCTCCCACGCGGCAAAATCTTCAACCGAACTTAAAAGCGCGGCTTGGTCATGCAAGATTTGCTCCATGTTGACGAGTACGAAAAAACTTTCACGATGTTAATAGACTGACTGCTTCATGCAAAGTGCGGCCAGATTGGAGCCGAGCGGATCATTAAAAAGGCCTTCGGGAAAATAAGTTCGGCCCTCTCTCGGGAAAACAGAGTTTTCCGATAACGCGTAGATTGCTCAAAAGATTTTATGTGTCCTTTAGCTCAAGTGGTCCATCGGCGCCAACGACCCTTCACGATTGATCCCTACAGTTTATAGTTTTTCCAAGAAATCCTGACTTGTCCAGCCCTGTCCAATGTATTGGCGACATTCGTGGTGGGTGGACTCGCATGCAAACATCTTGACATTATCTTTCGGAATGGACACCTCGATGAAACTTTTCAAGAGTGTAGCTGCGCTCAAGTGGTCCATCCGTGGTCACAGCCTTTGATCCCTAAAGATTATAGTTTTTCCAAGGAACCTGTCAGGACCTGTCTTGAGTGTCGGCGAGCTTAGAGACGAGGCGGATGCAATTGACAATGTCTTTCGCAATGGAACCAGCTGCATATCATAAATAATGGGCCTTGAAAGGTCGCTCTTCATGTGGCGCCTAGCGTTTTCATATTACCGAAAATTTTCCGACCCATATATGGTTGTCACACACACACACACACACACACACACACACACACACGCACGCACGCACGCACGCACACGCACGCACGCACGCACGCACGCACACACAACACTCATCGACGCCGGCTTCCCCCTCCCGCCAGTCGCTCCACGGACCACATGGCCCCCCTCCACAGAGGTCCCTCTGACGTCACACGCGCCCGACAACCTCCCCTCGACCCGGTGACCACCCTTTGCGTTAGAACCGCCCTAGCCCCTCTACTCACATTATTTTCATCATTCATGTAGGTCTGCTCGACGAGCAAAAAGTTATGTGTTTCGCTTTGAAAATAACACAAATCGTAATTAAAAAAACTCTTTCGTACGTCCGTCCATAATGTAGCGAGGTTATGAAGTCGCCATATTGTCATATCAACTCACTGGACGTGTGTTGTTTATGGTACACGCGTGCAAGTGAGTTGTTTTACGACACTTTGTGTCGTTCGAGTCGCGTGTACCTACACTAAGTGTATTGTTCGGGAGAAAATGGGTTGATTCGACACGCCTCATGTGTGTTACATTAAGGGTGTTCTCCGGCAACTCATTAAGATACCAGTACCTATTAGAAGGCCAAAAAAGCTGATTTTCAAATAAGATTATCTCAGCTTTTTTATAAGCTATGACCATCTTTTTTTTTAACACAAGGCATTTTATCGAGAATAAAGGAAAACCCGAGTCCTTGACTGGTCATTTTGTCCGTAATTAGTAGAGGGCGCCAAAGTACGGTCCTCGAAAAAAAAAGTAGTTCCATGGCGGACAGATAATTTCCGGATTGGGAGGTCTGAAACAAAATCGGAAACAAGCACGGTAAAGAGGAAGGTTTTTTAACACAGGAATCCATGACCGATGTGCAAACAAGTTTTTTTTTAGTTAAAAATGACCTATGCTTGAAAAAAAAGTGCAATAAAAACACCTTTTTTATCTTTTCTGTGTTGCTAAATTTTTTGTTGATAACTTTTTTGCACAAAAGTGGTGGATTCCTGCGCAGAACACCAAAATAAACAAGTAAAAGAAAAGCCCGGTGATGATTGGTCCTGTGAATCCGGAGATTAACTGTCCGCCATGCGAAAAAAGTAGTTTTGAGAAAAACGCGTTCAAAGTTTTTTACGTATTCTTTTCTATATTTCTCGGAATATATGAAGTTTTATCACCTGCAATTGATTAATCCGCAATCCCTGGACCGTATAAAAATACGCCTGAGTCCTGTTCAGCCTGCTCCAACTCCTGTTGGGCTTCTTTTCTTGCCAAACGCCCTTCCTTGGTTGCCATCTTGCTAGCTTTTTCAGTCATCGCAATCCTCCATTCGTCCTTCTTCCGAACATAGTTGTAGGCACTAATTCCTATAGTGCAGCCCATTATTTCCAACATTTTTGAGAGAGTCATACGTTCCTCATTAAAAATAGACAAGGACCTGTGAACAGCCAGTTCCACGACTTTCTTGACGTATGTTTGGGAACGATCGCACAAAGCGTCTTGTTGTAGCACTCGTTGTTTTGTGTATTCTTTCCTAAGCACCGTGAAATCAATTCGTCGTCGCATAGTTTTTCATAAACTGGTTTTACCATCTTCTGGACCTCCTTACTTAATGCTGGTTTGTGCTTATACGGCTTGTTATTGGTGTGAGCCTGCAGGTACTTATTGGATGAACAAACTCGATTAATCGACATTTTTTTCATCATTTTTCCAGTTAAGTCTGCTGTTTTTGCTGGCGGTGGGGGACTTCACTGACTTTTCTTCTTTTCCGCGGTTGATTCACTGGTGTATTTTCGAGCCATTTGTTTTTCTGCTTCTTGTTTTTTCTTTTCTTCAGCTTTTCCGATTTTTTTATCTCCGTCAGCGATTTTTTAACGTCTTTCAAATGACGGAACATTCGCTTTCCAACATGCAAGACACACTCGACTTTTTTTTACTATAAAATCTCCGTACGATTTAGCTTGCAACAAATTTGTGAAAGTTTTCGAGTCTCCATTGCCTATGTAGGAAGCATACTTGGCCAAATCAAGTTTCATAGAATTCTCAAAAATCTTTATCATGCCTTCGACTTCCATGCCACCGGAGCTACCTTCATAATTAGCAGAACACTCTTCGCTATGCTCGCTTTCGTACCATATGTCAAACTCAGCCCAATTCAATTTTTTGCCATAATTTCGCAACATTTGCACGTTTTCGAGGACACGATAAAATCTAAAAGTTTGCTCGTATATTTTCCAATCACTGTAGAAACGCCGATGAGAGAACTATAGCCACGCTTACTCCAGGTACCGTCTCCCGAAACCGTTAGCTCGTCCTCTGATAAACCGTTCTCTTTGTTTCTCTGCTTCTCCGCCTGGCCAGCTTTTTTTAGACAAACATCAGCGACGGCTTTGGCCGCAATTTCAATATTAGATAGAAGTCTATAATAAGTCGTTGCAATAAAATTCGATGTCAAGTCCATCAGCGCACAAAAAAGGTCCAAGCCATTACGACCGATGCCAAGCAATCTCAACACAAACACGATTCGTCGGTTGATTTCGAATCCAGTGTTTATGAAACTACACGAGTTTATTTGTCGATCACCGCACTCGCAAGCAATGTTTATTTTGAAGCCGATCCCTTGAATCCAGATCTTGGTAAACACAACGTCTTTGCCACATGTTTTATATTTCAGCATACTCGATAAGGCCCAGAAAACGAGGGAAAATACCAGTATACAGAAATGAAAACTACCGTCACGTTTTACGTCGAAATCTGTATTTGATGATAATTTCTGTGCAGATGTGCTTGTAAATATTGTGCTGTGCTCCGATGTATCCTGATTTCTTGTAAAATCGTGCGATGTTCTTCTGATATATTTTTTTTTACTTTCGTGTTTTTCTTTCCCTTCGTGTAAGGACCCATTTTAACGCTCCAGCAGATAACCGAAATAGAACTGGGAACGCGTTTAGAGGCCTGGTCAAGATCTGTATACGGTAGTACACAAAAGGACCCCAGTATTGTAGAGAGTGAGGGTATACAACTGTCGCGCGCGGGAACCGAGCGCGGGCTACCCGATGCGCTCCGACCTAGAGTGCTATATACCGCTGTAACTTTTTTTCTGTTCAGAATTTCTTTATAAAATTTTAAGGAGTGATTTTTAATGCTTCAAGGAGACGAAAAATTAAATCAAAAAATTTTAACCCGCTAATAGGTACTACTAGTACCATAAAAACGTGTTATCAAGAATGGTATACAGCGTATTGTTTCAATACGATAAAATAATTAAAACACATTGTTTCAACGTGTTTGTGCTGCTTCAACACACCGACAACACGCTTATTTGTTACAGTGTACAAACATGGAGGTTATTTGTGGAACAAGATATATCCGATAAATGGCCGCCAAGTCATTGTTTGCAAACGTTCACTCTTTTGACGAAATTTCAGGTAATATTTTGGCATAATTCCGGACTAATTTCATTAATAGTACGTCCAAATGCTTCCTTGAGTTTTGAAATGGTTCGTGAATCATTGACATACGCTTTCCCTTTCAGAAAACCCCAAAGAAAGAAGTCCAATGGCGTCAAAGCACACGATCTTGGTGGCCAATTCACATCGCCGCGGCGCGAGATAACACAACCATGAAACTTTGTCTGCAATAACTGCATTGTTTCGCGCGTAGTGTGGCAGATTCCGTCATCTTGTTGAAAGAATATGTGTTTCAAATCCATACCATTCAATTCATTCCATAAAAAGTTGGTTATCATGTCACCATAACGAACACCATTGAAGGCAACCGAATTTCCAGCTGCATCCTCGAAAAGTACAGCCCAATTACACCTCCAACCCAAAATTCGCACCAAACAGCATGGGAAGCTGTTGAGTCACTTGTGGATTTTCAGTGCCCCAAATTTGACAGTTTTGTTTAGTTACGTAGCCACTAAGTTGAAAATACGCCCCATCGCTGAAGATGATTTACTTCGAAAAATCAGCATCGATTTGTTGATGCTAGAATATCCATTTGGCGAATGTACGGCGCTGCGCATGGTCGGCTGGCTGCAGGTCGTGTGTCGTTTGAATCCTGCAACCATGCATATGCAGATCTTTCGTCAAAATTCGCTGCACAGAGCATCTTGAAATGTTCAATTGCTGAGCACGATGGCGAATCGAGGTAGAAGGACTTTCGTCGACACTCGCACTCACTGCGGTTATGTTATCATCCGACCGACCGAGACGAGGACGGCCACTATTTTTCGAGGTCATAATTGAACCACTCACCTCAAATTTTGTGATTAAATTCACCACAGTGTTGCGAGATGGTGCGGTATGATGGCCAAAAGACGGGCGAATTTTTCTAACCGTCTCTGAACATTTTTCACGATTTTTCTAGTGAATTTTCACAATTTCTGTGCGTTGCTCGATCGTGTAATTCTCCATGACTGACGTCAATCCTTCCTGATGCCAGTTGTCAAAGATTAGTACTCTATGTTCGGCGCAAAAAATGGCACGCAATTTAAAATGTCAGGTCATTTTAAGACACCCGTTACAAAACACATCCAAATAATGGCGTTCCGAATAATGAAAAAACGAACCAAGACCACGAAAACAGTCCGCGAGAGGGAATCAGTGGAAAAACCGCACCTGCAAGGTATCTCAGCTTTGCATATGAGTATGCTATTGCACCGCATTCTCCCAGGAAACCAGGACCTTAACGTTCAACCGTTGGGGACACCTGAGATCTTGGTACGCCTCCTGAGTGCATCGGTGGCGAACAAGTTAGTTGAAAGCACCGCTTCGCCAGACAAGGACCTCCTGGCGTTCGACCCGCCAATCAAGTCAGAAGACTCGGAGTAATCCGTGCCCTTCGAAATCAGGAAGCAAGAAATATTGGACGGTCTTTGGGCACCAATGAAAATAAAAAACGTAAGACGATTAAATCGATACATCACCAACAGAAAGTGCGGGACCCGCGAAGTAGCGCCCTCCAGGAGTATGCTTATCACCTTTGAGGACCAAATGTTACTCTCGCATGTCAGGATCAATCGCATGAACTATCCCGTTGATCCATGGGTTGAACCGGTAAAGATGTACTTCAACTACTTCCGACACAACCACCTACGTAATGAATGTAAACGCAAATTGTGCTGCTCCCGTTGCGGTGCCCTCTTGCCTCACACCATACACAATTTCCCCAGACTCTCCCTTCCTCTGATTTGCTTGCACTGCCAGGGCTTAAATGTGCCATCTGACGCCTCGTGACCGATACTTATCATGCATAAGCAACTCAAGAAAACGGCAGCCGCCGAAACGATTCCTATAAGAGAAGCCAGAAAAATAGTCATAGGACTCAGCCGGATTCGCATTCCGCGAATCGACTTTAGCAATGTCCCCGCGATCCTGGGCAGGTGGGTGCATCCGTGAAGGCCCGTACAGGCCCGGGTACCCCGGTGAGTAGCGGCACGGCCCAGCCGAAACGTTGATAGACCAATGTCGACGGGGGCACGGACGAGTCAATTGGAAGTGGTACGAGTAATCGTACGCACGAGGATCCGTCCAATGATCCTGATTGGTACCATAGGGGCTAGTTTGCCCGCCGTCCTACGGGGCGATACTAGCCGATTGTGGTCGGCTCCGTGGTGGCAGTGGTTGGGCCGCATGCTGGTCAGGGCAGCTACGTGCACCCGACGGGTGAGCTACGTTTTTATTAGTTCGGGCAGCAACCTGCAGAGCTGTTAAAGTGTTGGAAAGTCACTCGGCTTGACCAGTAGTTGCATTGGGATATGCCTCCTAATGCGAAGTGGAAGACGTAGCGTGTGCGTGCACATACTCGCCGCAGTGGTCGGCGTTCTCCGACCCCGAGGTCGCGAGGCCCGTGTTGTTAGGGCTACAAGCTAGATACAGCATGTAAAATCAAATTGGCATTACATGTCCCCGCGGTCCGCACCACACCTGTGGCTCCTCTCCCCGAATACAACCGAAAGCCTCTCTCCCACCCACCGCATTACATACAATACCCAACCCACCTTCATCAGCTTAAACAGCCGCAACAATACTGGAACTAACATCAGTAACAACAGCAACACCTCTGTACTCTGGATCATGCAAACCAACGCCCCTGCATAGGCACCAACCCGACAACAAGACACCTGTAATGAACGCTCTCCAGGAGGTACATCGACGGTCTCTGGATGCTTCAAACAATTCTCTGCCACTTTGAACAAGCTAAAAACCCTCTCTTCGAACCCTTCCCAATTCAACTCGCTCAATAAGGGCCTTCCAAGTCAATGAAAACCTCAAGGCCCTACAATGGAATTGCCGCAGTATCCAACCCAAACGGGGAAACCTCCTCAATATTGCACAGGAATACGACATGATCTTCTAACTGAGACATGGCTGAAGTCCTTCCATTTATTGCTCTATTTCTTCAATATTATCGGCTCAGATCGGCTAAACAGAAGAGGATCGCGATCGCCCTGAAATTCTACATTCCATTCTCAACAGGAGACAGTAGTAGACCGTCTTCCCAACACCATGGATACGTTAATAGTAACGTATATATAAAAACTCGGAAACCCCTTCAAAGGAGGGGTACTAGTCTAACCTTGTAGACTCTACGCAACCTTGTTCTAGAGTGATGATAGGTGGAGAATTTAACTATCGCCACCCGAATTGGGGATGCCCGACCGCCTGTAGCGGAGGTAGTGACCTCACCACGGCCCTTGTCGGCATTAATATTATCCTTTTCAACGATGGATCACACACTGATCACCAGGCCCGACAAAAACCTCTCTGCAATAGACCTCACACTTGTCTCAACGGCCCTGGGTCTGCGATGTTCGTGGTATGTCTACAAGGACTCTCTAGGCAGCGATCACTACTCCATCTGTGCGACAATCCGAATCCCAGTTGACCTCCGCAAATTCTACGACCACAAAAGGAACCTCGACAGAATATTGGACTCTCTTCCGCTCACCATCAAGGATTCTTCCATTAACTTTCACGCTGACATAAACACATTCGATGCGTCACATATATAAACAACGTTCCTCCAGAAGATCAACCATGCTACTAAAATGGCTTGCCCGCCACGGTCGCCATGCAACGGGCCGCCCAGGAATCAACGAAGATCCCATGGTGGAACGACGAATGCACCGCTGCCGTTATCAAACGCAAACAAGCACTCTCGACATACCGCTCCCTCGCTAACTATTAGGTGCGCCACTAAGTTCCCGGGTTTCACACATGGATGCCGCTTGGGCACCTGATAAGAATACTTAGTCGTAATATAAACAAATATCGCAACACAACGACCTTTTTTCTAACCTCGAAATGTCAAAGTCTGTGCCAAATAAACAGCATTTGCGGGAAGCATTGCTTTTCTCCTTCAACCTAAAGAAAACAACAACTGAAGTACGTCGGTTACTTGAGGAGGCCTCCGGCGAACATATACCATCAAAAACAACGTGTGAAAATTGGTTCAAGCGGTTCAGAAGTGACGATTTTGAGACTGGGGAAAAGGAGCGCTCGGAAAGACCGCAAACATTTGCGGACGCCGATCTACATGCGTTATTCGATGAAGATGACACTCAAACAGAAAATCGACTTGCCGAGGCATTAAATGTGACTCGACAATGTTATTCAGAACTCTTGCACCCCATGGGAAAAATTCATAAGGAAGGAAAGTGGGTGCCACATGAGTTGACTGAGAGACAAATGGAAAATCGAAGAACCACTTCTGAAATTTTGCTTTTGCTGCAGAACAAAAAGAGTTTCCTGCGTCAAGTTGTTACTGGCGATGAAAAATGGATATAATTCAAGAATCCCAAACGCAGAAAATCGTTGTTTTCACTTGACGAAGCGTCAACATCGACGGCACGGCCAAATCGCTTCGGAAAGAAGATAATGATCTGCGTTTGGTGGGACCAGAAAGGAATCGTGTACTATGAGCTGCTGAACCGGGCGAAACTATCAATGGGCATCGCTACCGACAACAACTAATCAATTTAAACTACGCATTGTTCGAAAAACGGCCAGAATGGGACACGAGACACGAACGTCTGAATATGGCAGCACGACAACGCTCCGTGCCATCACGGTTCCATCGTCCAGGACACCATAAAAACACTGAAATGGGATCTGCGACCGCACCCACTGTATTCGCCAGACCCGGCCCCTTCAGACTATCACTTGTTCCGGTCGATCGCGCATGGCTTGGGTGGGTTACATTTGGCCAATTACGATGTAGTACAAAATTGGTTGGACGAATGGTTTCAGTCCAAAGACGCGTCTTTTTATCGTCGCGGTATTTATGTATTGCCAGAGAGATGGCAAAAATGTGTAAATAGCGAGGGACAATACTTCGAATGGACCATTTTTTGTATTTGTCTTGAAATTTTTGATTTTTGATTGTTAAAAAAACGGAAACTTAGTTGCGCACCTAGTATGAAAACTACCTCTGCCACTAAGCGTAAGCTCCAGAAGGCCAAACGCAAAGATTCACCTAATATTGCGCTCGCTCAACAGCAGAAATCCGATCCATGCCGTTTAAGGAAAATTCAAAACTTACAAAAAATCTGCAAGGTAACAAATATGAAATATGCGAGGACTCGTTAGCACAGTCTGTCCGCCATCGGCCTACTTCCCTAAGAAGCCCACCTTTTTTCCGCCTATACTGAATTCCTGAACCTCCCGTTTGTAACTCCAGAGCTGTCGTCCGTCATGGGAACGACAAAGCCTAAATCTTCGCCAAGCCTGAACCGAATAACACACGCCATACTTCGCCATCTCCTCACAGAAACACTGGACTTCCTCCTAAACCCAAACAAAGATCATGCGCAGATAACTTCGCCATTCTAACAACCGAGATCTGCACACAATTTGCGCGCAGAGAATGCGCGGTGACTCTCTTTCTCGATATCGCTCGAGCCAAACAACGTTGACCTAAAGTTACTGACAATTGACCTCCGAGAGAAAGTAGGTGTACTTGAGGGAACCGCCATTTTCATATGGAACTTTCTCTCAGCTCGCCGCCTCTACTTCATTATTAATGAACATCTCGAAGGCCGCTACGTATCGTTCAAAGGTGTCTCCCAAGGATCTACCCTGAGCCCAGCACTCTTCGACCTGTACACCTGACAAGTTGGAGAAGATCTACATCCACCGCCATCTCCTGTAGATCTCAGCATCTCCCAGAACTTGGACTAACAATTTTTCTCACCAAATCTCAGCTGGTTGTTTCCACCAAGAAACGTTTTGATCCTAACTTCGCCTATATACACCAGGATCTCGTCCTCACAATTCGCGATGTTCCTAGGGGTGATTCTCGACTATAAACTCTTAGAAAATAACCACCTGCAAACAGCACGGCGCACCGTAGGAGTGATTACGACTCTAAAAAGAACATAGCGCGGAGTTGACCCCCAATGGTTATGAACGTTTATACAGCCCTCGTTGAAAGTACGTATGATTGCGGATCGCACGTTCTTCTTTCGAACAACTTCAAACTGATAGACAAACTCTCGAAGTTGCAACACCAATCTCTTCGCCTCGCACTTAGGCTCCACTCCAACAAACCCTGGCTGAGGCCAATGAATCCCCACTAAGAATTCGATTCAAGCATCTTGTAAATTAATAAAACCTGAAACGCCTCTCCTACGAAAACTCTGTAACTCTACTTACATGACACGCCCTCCACGAATCTATACGGTGTACCCCTCGCCGTGATATTGAATCAGAATTCGTCGTCCATCGAGCATATACTTTGAAGATCTGCTACAAATCGACAATAGCCTCTTGTGAATACCCATCGCTGCACCAGTACGATCGAGTATATATATACGAGTACGACCTCGACCTCCAATTACTCTCGGTCAACGTAACTTCTAGACGAAAGCTACAAGACTCGCCCAACATCCCTATGACTTCTAGTACCTCCTTCATACGGAACGTGCCGAATTAATGTTTCTACACAGACGGCTCCAAGAGAATTCATCCTACGTGGGACTAGCAGTCTACTGCCCTGCTCTTCGCCTGTCGCTGAAATATAAAATATCCTCCCACGCATCTATCTTCACGGAAGAATCCTTAGCCATTCTGCTAGCAGCTCGAATGGGAGAAGGGTATCCTAAAAGCAGCCATCTTAACCGACTTGCTCTCAGCAGTGCAGCTCTCGCCGCAAAAGACGGAAAAAAGGAAAAAAGCTGACTGGCCTTACACGAGCAGTCATCTCATCGGCACCTCTTCCATGCACTGACTTCGATCACGATATGAACACGGCCGTAAATGAAGCAACTAACAAATTCCACACTGCCGCAAGCACACACAAGGGAACGTCGTATTACTCTTTTACTCCCAGTCGAAATCACCATTGTTCTCGAACCGAGGGCTCGAAAGAGGGAAGATAACAATCGTGTCAAGAATGAGAGCCAATCGCTACAACCGCAACACCAGCTTCTTCCTTACTTGGTCACACGCCTGCCCGCCCATGCGGCTTTGGAGAAGAGGACCTCGACCATGTATTTTGGAGCTGCAACAAATTGATGGAAGAGAGAACAACACTTTATAATGCGCTCATAAAAAGAAAGCTCCATCCTTCATACACAATTTTCCCAATCTTGGCCTCAATCCTGAGGCTCAATCGTTACGGTAAGAATCCTAGTTAAGTATTTTAAGGCTTGCAAGCTGCAAATATAATATTTTTCCTACAGGACTCACTTGCTATTACTTACACGTTTATGCTACGAGTATGCTCCGCTTTTAACTGACAACCTCGCTTAACGACGATGGTCACATAGAACACACATGAAAATATAACGGCCCACAGCCACTAATAAAATACCGATAACCTCTTACCTGTAGCCATCACCGCCTCTCGTCAGCCAGTCTGGACGGTGCTCCGCACCCCAGAGCGAGGGATACCGTTAATTCTGCGCGCGTCTAGTATAGCGGTGTCGTATATTTCGCAATGCGGGGTAACTCGGCGCGTGGAAACCAAGCTAAAGATTGTTCTTTGTGCAAGGACGATTCACTGAGTACGTGACTCCCGTCGTGTCTTACAGCAGAAAACTGAAGGACTTCCTTGCAATAGAGAGAACAGTAGCGATACGTCTAGTGAGGTTATTGTTTCTTCAAGTGGCATTGAAGACATGCCTGACTGGTATTGTCATCAAGCTACCGAAGCCCGAAGACGCCTACAAACCATATATTCCCGTCGTTGTAATCGACTGAACCAGGCGGCGGGTCAATAACGCGCCAGTAACGTCATCAAGACGCCATAAGTTACACCTTTTCCGCATAATAGCGTCATCAACCTCGAAACTCCGAGAACATGTGGCGAGCGTGAACAAATCGCGTTTATCGAAACACATGGCTGATTTTTTTCTCGTCGAGTTGCCTGCGTGGGAGAACGCTTGCACGAATGCCTACGCGTTTGTGTGGACTATCTGAAAGATGAATATACTGGAAGTAAATTCATATGCGTCGGGGGACAACGGGGAAGTCGATATACGGCTTTAATCCTTACACGAGGTACGCTTCTGATCCTTGGAGACTGGAGAACCCCTACGATAGAGAGAACGAGCACGCTTGCCCACTGTTGGCTCGTCAGTTGTCCAGTGCTCCTGGACCCCGTTGCAACGTGAGTTTCGAAAACGGAATATCTTGGTGGTTATCAGATTCGCGAGACCGTGAAGCAGTCAGAGCTCATACGATTGTTGCCAAACAAGACTGGCCTAGGCGCCGTGAAGTTCCCTGCTTGGTCCGGTTTCAGGACAATTCGTCGCTTGTTGAACGCAACAGCCAAATCACTGGTGCACGGGACCGAGGAACCGCCAGGATCATTCGACGCGATGGCTAACCGTCTGACAGCGTATTTGCCGAAGCTTACTACGGTATAAGTGATATTGCGTTGCACGCAAACGCTCATGTAAGAACACCCAAATTATGTCAGCTCATCCGTATTACTTCGTCGGAACGTCGATCATGACTCAATACAGTGATAACCCTTCCCAAATATAGAAAATCGCTTTTGAATCACGCGTAGGTCTGCTGCTCATTAGCCTGCGGACCTTCATGTTTCTTAAGGCCTTAGGCCACTTCAGAGGCCAAAAAATAAGTTTTTTGGAGATTTTTTTCCCGAAAAACTACAAGATAAACCGAGATTAGGAAAAAGGGTGTTTATCATACATATCAGTTGTCACGTCCCGTAAATTTTTAATGTTTTGTTTATTAGTTTCCATTATTTTTTATCTTTTATCAACGGGTTTAATATTCATTATGTTCCGACGACTCCGTCGCCTCGTGTCTCTGTGCGGTGTCGGGTGTGAAACGCTGACGGTGGGACCGGATGTACCCGATCGAATTCCGCTGATCGTGCATCGCCTGATCCGCGGGGTTCGACCGTGGGACTCCGGGAGCGAACAAGTTTCCGTGGACGTTGCCAAAAACCCCACCGGGCTAATAGCGACCGAGCTAACGTCGGTCCGGTGGCGGTAAGTATGATCAGTTCCGATTTATCCACGGTTCGCTCCTGAAGTCGGAGAAAACTCCGCGGTGTAATAAGTCCAGGCTAGCAACCCGGCGGACCTGCACAGAGGCGTCAGTCTACTATTCACTATTTATTTTAACTTCCATATTTCATCACCAAAACAAACTTCGAATAAGTGATGAAGGTGCGGCGCCTACGTTAAAACCCCGATCAACATAGAGGACTCATAAGTTCAACGTGCGGTGTGCGGGAGAGAAACGCGGAGAGAATTGTCCCCGCGGAAGAGCGTGCTAAACCGAGTGTGAGAGAGCGACGCGGGGGAGACTGTCCCCGCGCAAAGGCGTGATTACCCACGGAACGTTGTAAGTGGAATTAACATAATATAATAAAATATCATTTACAGTACTACCTCTCTAAGAGAGCGGTCTAGGGCGGTTAGGGGAAGAAATTCTCGAGAAATTCGTCGCCGAAGCCTTCCCCCACCATCCATTGAGTTGTCCGCGACAAACTCGAGAGGCCTCGGGTACACTGGACAGCTCGAGCTAGGTGGGGGAAGCCATAAAATGCGCTCAAGCGGAACAGCGGGGAAATTCTCTCATAGCGAGGGCTCTCTTAGAGAGGTAGTACTGTATAACCCTTTACCCCTAGATATCATTCGTTAGAATTTGTGTACCTATTCCCATTTCCACAGGAAAGTTTGCTGGGCCCGTATGGGACGTACGGCTATCCCTTCTACTTTAAAGGAATTATATTGAAGAACCCAAAGGTAAAATAAAATCGTCCCTTCTGGACGTAACACAGTGACCGTATACAATAATTTTTTGAAGCGATTCATTTCAAAATGGCGGCTGTGCAGCGTTTTTGCGATGACGTCTCTGTTTTTCCAGCGTCCACGGCCGGGCAAACAGCTCCTGTAATTTTTTAATTATAATGAGCCAATTATTTTTTTCGATTATATATAAAAAGTGCTATAGAAGTACGTAGGATGTTTTCGAAATATTTATTTTTAGCCAAATGGCGCATTTATAAAGTGGAAAGTGAAAAATTTGCCTAAAAAATCGTCAGATAATTGTTAATAACAAATGAACTATGCAACATAAAAAAAATCCTACGTACTTCCATAGACAATGTGTTTTTAGAGATATATTCAAAATGTCAAGTGAATCGGTTGAAAATTGTCTGCGTTATGTTTCCGGCCAACTTAAAAAATGCCGTTTAAAGATAAACGCGTTTGAAGTTTTGAGTAGTAGAAAATCATGAATAATATTGCAATACCTTCGATCTGCGATGTCTACACTATATAATTGGCCATCCAGATTATCGTCCTGCTCTTGCATTTCTCTTCTGCTTGATGAAGAAAAAAAATCCATTTTTCTAGAACTCACCTTATTTGTAAGAATATTTTATCTCTCTCATATTAAAGAAGCCTCAACGTTCTGCGCGTGATCTGCAACTCGTGGCTCACCAACCTACCGTCTGGAACGACATCAAGGGTGTATCTCGAAAGTCACTTCTTCGTGGTGATGTTTCAGAGAATCTATCAAGAGGCGCTCTCTTCCCTGTTCGCCAAGCGTGTACCCCTTCGCAACATCACATGATATATGCTATTTAATCTTTCGGCGTTTTTTTCTCCGATCCAAGCGTCCAAGAGTTTCAGGGACGCTTTGTTGGAATGGAGGGTTTCAATTGCACGGGGAATTTGTTACGGAACTCATCGAATGCCTGGGTAGGGGCGCGCGGGCTCCTTTGGGGTTCCGCATGGTTCAACCTCCATTACTCCAAGGACGTTTTATTTGAGTACCCTTTGGAATTTCTAATACATTCGGAACGGCCGCTTGAATGGAAATTGAATCAGAAGTTTCAGGCACTTCTTGAAGCTAATGCCTTTCATCATGATACGTTCCAGCTTACACTTTTTTTCTCTCTCTTTTTGAAACCACGATGGTAAATACGCACGATATCAGCACCCTCACTCATCGACCAAAAATCTATATTTCTTTAATGCTAAGCGAGCGATAGCCAAAACGTAGCACAAGACCAAAAGCGACACCGTCGTACGTAGGTCCCCATGCATAAACATAGCCAACGATAGAAGAATTTACGAGAGGAGCGTACTCGCAGCCTCGGAAGAAAAACCCTACGCCTAGAGGACTCGAACAAAATGCAGGGCCCGAACTGCGCCACAATCCTACCTTGTCGTAAGACCCAAACAATCCCACGAGGAAAACTCGCTCGCGTCAGAACACGTCACCCGGTCATATCGCAAGACCCACGAAACCTCGGGCGCTGAAATCGATTCTCGGACATTGAACAATGGCCGCATTTACCATAGCAGTGACCTAATAAGTAGACGAACAAAACTATTCTCACGCATGACGCCGACCTATCACGTAAGTCAGCGTACATGCTCACGATTGATTAAGGCAGTAGTCTGCTTTAGAAGCCGAAAACAACGCGTTTTTTCAGCAATTTTTTTGAAAGGGAAGGAAATGATTGCGGTAAACGAAATTTTGAGACAATAGTGTATTATATTCAAGCTTTAAAAAACAATTTTTATTATTAAAAAATATTGAAATTTTTCAAAGTTGTAACGATTTCTCTGGGGCGCCTGGAGTCTGCACTTGTAAATCGGTGCCGGTGATGGAGGTCGTGCGATGCATCTGAAACAGTCGAACCAATTTTTTTTTAGTTTTTATACGTTCCTTTTCTATATGAACTAAAAAAATACCGAAGAAATGATGAAATTCCAACTTTTTTCAAAGTTGGAAAAAAAAATTCACTTTTTTGAAAAAAAAATTCACTTTAAGTTGCAAAACAAGTAATTTAAATAGTACTTTTGTCCAACTTTTTTAGTTCAAATAGAAGATAATTTAATACTGAAGCTAGATCACTTTGATTTTTTTCGATCGGACATATATTGTTTTTGCTATCGCCGGCACCGTTTTCTAAAACTTGTGAAAATGAAAACTCGAGAAAACGGGCTTTAAAGTTTGCGGTCCAAAAAAATATAAGTTTTTGGATACTTACACTAATTAGATGTTAAGCCATTAACGCCCAAGAATCGCGATTTTTTCCTTTAATTTCAAGCCAGATTTTTATTATATAAAAAAAATCATAAAAAATGAAGAGATACGTTCCCTAGTATTTTGGGGGGTGCTCTTTCAGACTCTGGGGTCAAAATCGGGTTTTGTCCATTAGGAAAAAAAATATGGCGTCTTTTAAACAAAAAAACAGGAAAAATCGATGACACTTTTTTTCAAATTTTTTTTTCACCTCGAAGCCGTTGAAAAGTCCGTTTTTTTTTCAACCATGGGTGCATAGAATAGTGACGATTGAACAATCAATTTTTTAAATTCGTCGTTGTCAACATTTTCACCCCCAAAATGGCGCTTTTCACCCCTTGAGTGACACGAAAAATTTCACGCTCGGTGTCCCAAATGAAAGGTAGTTGGATTTGGACGAAAATTGGTACTCGGAGGTTTTTGAAGTCGCTGATTACGATTCTGTTCTCAAAATTCCGAAATTCAAAATGGCGGATCCAATATGGCGGACACAAATGCAAAAGTTCATTTCATTTGAATAAAACGTGGCACTCGGGGGTTTTCGAGGTCGCTGATTATGATTCTGCTCTCAAAATTCCGAAATTCAAAATGGCGGATCCAATATGGCGGACACAAATGCAAAAGTTCATTTGGATTGGATAAAACATGGCACTCGGGGGTTTTCGAGGTCGCTGATTATGATCCTGCTCTCAAAATTCCGAAATTAAAAATGGCGGATCCAATATGGCGGACACAAATGCAAAAGTTCATTTGAATTGGATAAAACGTGGCACTCGGGAGTTTTCGAGGTCGCTGATTATGATTCTGCTCTCAAAATTCAGAAATTCAAAATGGCGGATCCAATATGGCGGACACAAATGCAAAAGTTCATTTGAATTGGTTAAAACGTGGCATTCGAGGGTTTTCGAGGTCGCTGATTATGATTCTGCTCTCGAAATTCCGAATTTTAAAATGGCGGATCCAATATGGCGGACACAAATGCAAAAGTTCATTTGAATTGGATAAAACGTGGCACTCGGGGGTTTTCGAGGTCGCTGATTATGATTCTGCTCTCAAAATTCCGAAATTCAAAATGGCGAATCCAATATGGCGGACACAAATGCAAAAGTTCATTTGAATTGGATAAAACGTGGCACTCGAGGGTTTTCTAGGTCGCTTATTATATTTCTGCTCTCAAAATTCGAAAGCCTTTGGGTATTTAAATACCTGGTATTTTCAGGTATTTGAATACCCAAAGGCTTTCAAATTTTGAGAGCAGAATCATAATCAGCGACCTCGAAAACCCCCGAGTGCCACGTTTTATCCAATTTAAATGAACTTTTGCATTTGTGCCCACCATATTAGAACCGCCATTTTTAATTTCGGAATTTTGAGAGCAGAATCATAATCAGCGACCTCGCAAATCCCCGAGTGCCACATTCCATCCGATACAAATGAACTTTTGCATTTTTGTCCGCCATATTGGATCCGCCATTTTTAATTTCGGAATTTTGAGAGCAGAATTGGATAAAACGTGGCACTCGGGGGTTTTCGAGGTCGCTGATTATGATTCTGCTCTCAAAATTCCGACATTAAAAATGGCGGATCCAATATGGCGGACAAAAATGCAAAAGTTCATTTGTATCGGATGGAATGTGGCACTCGGGGATTTGCGAGGTCGCTGATTATGATTCTGCTCTCAAAATTCCGAAATTCAAAATGGCGAATCCAATATGGCGGACACAAATGCAAAAGTTCATTTGAATTGGATAAAACGTGGCACTCGGGGGTTTTCGAGGTCGCTGATTATGATTCTGCTCTCAAAATTTGAAAGCCTTTGGGTATTCAAATACCTGAAAATACCAGGTATTTAAATACCCAAAGGCTTTCGAATTTTGAGAGCAGAAATATAATCAGCGACCTCGAAAACCCCCGAGTGCCATGTTTTATCCAATCCAAATGAACTTTTGCATTTGTGTCCGCCATATTGGATCCGCCATTTTGAATTTCGGAATTTTGAGAGCAGAATCATAATCAGCGACCTCGAAAACCCCCGAGTGCCATGTTTTATCCAATTCAAATGAACTTTTGCAATTGTGTCCGCCATATTGGATTCGCCATTTTGAATTTCGGAATTTTGAGAGCAGAATCATAATCAGCGACCTCGAAAACCCCCGAGTGCCACGTTTTATCCAATTCAAATGAACTTTTGCATTTGTGTCCGCCATATTGCATCCGCCATTTTTAATTTCGGAATTTTGAGAGCAGAATCATAATCAGCGACCTCGAAAACTCCCGAGTGCCACGTTTTATCCAATTCAAATGAACTTTTGCATTTGTGTCCGCCATATTGGATCCGCCATTTTGAATTTCGGAATTTTGAGAGCAGAATCATAATCAGCGACCTCGAAAACCCCCGAGTGCCACGTTTTATTCAATTCAAATGAACTTTTGCATTTGTGTCCGCCATATTGGATCGGCCATTTTGAATTTTGTAATTTTGAGAACAGAATCGTAATCAGCGACCTCAAAAACCTTCGAGTACCAATTTTCGTCCAAATTCAACTACCTTTCATTTGGGACACCGAGCGTGAAATTTTTCGTGTCACTCAGGGCGTGAAAAGCGCCATTTTGGGGGTGAAAATGTTGATAACGACGAATTTAAAAAATTGATTGTTCAATCGTCACTATTCTATGCACCCATGGTTGAAAAAAAAACCGGACTTTTAAACGGCTTCGAGGTGAAAAAAATTTTTGAAAAAAAAGTGTCATCGATTTTTCCTGTTTTTTTTTGTTGTTTAAAAGCCGCCATATTTTTTTTCCTAATGGACAAAACCCGATTTTGACCCCAGATTCTGGAAGAGCACCCTCGAAAATACTAGGGAACGTATCTCTTCATTTTTTATGATTTTTTTTATGTAATAAAAATCTGGCTTGAAATCGAAGGAAAAAATCGCGATTCTTGGGCGTTAATGGGTTAATCTGCTATCCCCGGGCCATACAATAATCCTTCCTCTTCTTCAAAAAACTCGTTTTGGCGGAGCCTTTCCGATCTTCGAGCTGTACGAGCCTGTAAAGCAGACTACTGCCTTAACCAATTACTAAGAAGCTCCGATCCGAAAATACTTTCCCCCAAAAAAGCTCCTTCCCCTACAACCAGACTTTCCTAATTTTCATATCAGGAAGGAGCAGACACTCTGTATTCGAACTCCAAACTGAACAGTCAACTTACAAGGCTAAACCCTTTCGCTCTGCATTTCCGTGTAATCATTGTGCACGTAACTATCTTTTTATAAAATTATAAGTTTGTAAGAGTTGAACGTAATAAACGTGAACTACATGAACAAAATCTATGCGTCTGAATATTTATTTGATCAACGATCAATCCATCGGGCGGATTCAACTCTCTTACTAGAATCACGCACCTCAAATTCGTCTAAATCCAAATTGTTATTAAATTGTGTTCGGAACTCACGCGGAAGGCAAACAAAGACTCACTGCGCAATCTAATTCAATTCAAACTTTCGCGCTCTAAATCGGCAACCTCGCGAGTCCCACCTAAATCTCCCTCCGGGACGTGACAGTCACACGCACGATCAAAGTATGGAAAAAAAACTAAAATATCTCGAAGCCAATGACAATGAGGATAGAGGCAGGTGCTCAAAAATGTTTAATGCTAAAGGCGATTTGAAGTTCGTATTTGGCATTCTTACGATTAGCCTGACGATGGCTGCCATAACCTTTGGGGTTGAAGTGTGATTCGGGGATAAGTTTGCAACGATACGTCAATGTTGTCTAAGCGATATTCACGCGAGTGTCATAAAGATAGGTTACCGGCCACGATTTTCGTGTTTTGCCCCGGATACTACCATTTAGTATACAGGATGGACCATTTAACGTGACCACCCGAAATATCTCCGTCGCCTTTAGAATGGCGAAAAAAATGTCGGGAAGTAATTTGATTGATTTCAAAAGGCTGATACAGTGGTGCAAAATTATTTTTTGTCAAGACCATAGTTTTTGCGTCCTCAATGTGGTCAATGGTTTTTCAAATGGAAACGTCTTTTTTATTAAGACGTTGTAGCTGATATTCAGACGAATCCAACGACCCACGATATGATGACCTTGAAATGATTTTTCACCAAAATACACCTACAAAAACGGGAAATAGTGATGGTATTGACAATTAGAATATCCGAATAATGTAATTGAATTTTTTGTGCAGAAAATTGATTGTAACAAATGTTCGAAGTACATCATAAACTCATAATGTCTACACCAATCCAAATGGAGACTTCGGAAGCCCATTACCCAGCTCAACAGAGTCAAATCTACACATCACAGACAACGATTCCACCACCAAATGCGCATAACTATTATCAAACGTCTTTAGAATATAATATATATATATCCACTAGACACTGATTATCGAGATTTCACAGGATATTTACCCGAGTTCGATGGGACGCCTGAAACATGTTCGTTAAACAATTTTTTCGCGTTATCGCAATGGCGATAACGCGAAAGAATTCATCCCAGCTGTAGGCGAACGATTAATAGTCACACCCTTAAAGAGTAAATGCAAAGGAATCGCTTGCGGTAGTCTCGAAAGCTTTACAATATCGATAATCGATGAGTTCACAGACATTCTAAAACAAAAATTCATCCCTTCCAAACCCCCTCTCAACTGGATCACGGGAATGAGCACATTTTCCCAAAAAGATAAAGAAACGGTACTCAGCTTCTACAGTAGACTAAACACTCACTTGAAAAAGACAAACCAAGCCATCGAGAATTCGAACTTACGTTCCATCGAAGGAGCAAAAATTTTCGCGGAAGACGAAAAGACGAAAAGACGGCGGTAGGCGATCGAACAATTTTGAAGAGGTCTTAACGCCGCTTGTTGCCCCTATATAGCATGCAAACGGTACCCAAATCTCGAAAGCATTTTCAAACAAGCAACAGATATCGAAAAAATGTTAGGACCAATCGACCCAGAAAATACACAATCGACTTGCCTACCAATTCAATCTTTTAACAAATCAAATAGTCAAAACGAAAACAAACCGGGAAGGTCAACCTTTCGTGCAAGCCCGAGCAAATTCTGCACTTATTGAAAAAAGACAAACCACATAACAAATTATTGCTAACTTCTGGCAAAAGACAACTCACCAAAAGGCGCTACAAACAGAAGCAATATATAATGCAACTATTGCAAGAAGCCGGGTCACTCCATAAACCAATGCCGTAAACGAGCATATAACAACGGAAGAAAAGACGAAGCTCATGCTGGAAAACAGCCGGGAAACGAGTCAACGACCCTTCGACCAGGTGTCTCGACGGGCCCAAACACCCAAGGACGCCAGACACAGTAAAATCGGAAACGAAACAAAAAATCCTCCGAGCCTCTTGTAAATTCAGCACACGAACGAATAACTACCACTCACCCACAATTAGCATTGAATCAGAAGATCTCCAGAAAATGCAAACATTATCTCTCGCAGACTCAGGCTCACAATTAAATTTGATCAAGATCGAAAACATTCTTCACCCAAACCTCGTAAACAATCTCATAATTTACGAATTAAACGGAATTTCGATCATCGATAGACCCAGGACACTCGGACAAATTAACATCGCAATTCCAGTCATGACCAGTCCGTAACATTCAATGTTGTCCCGGAAGACTTCCCTGTTGAATTCGACGCAATCCTTGGTCATGAAACAATCGGAGAAAGTAAAGGTAGAATCGACTGGGAAGGGCGATACGTACGATCGTGTTCATTCGAGTCGGAAACCCAATAGAGACAGGTTACGTACCCCGTATACTATTTCGAGATTGCATCTTTGCAGGCGAAGCGTTGGTTAACAATACCAACGGCAAAGCATACCTGTACGCTATCAATACTTTGAACGAGGACGTCAGAGTAGAGATTCCCGTAATTCCACTCTATCTGTTCGATATAAGTACAGACGAGAATGATCAAGAGGATGACCACACCGCGAATACACAGACCCAAGAGCACAAAAACCCTCAGACGCAAGAAAACCGTGCCAACGGAGTAATGAGTATTTTGCGGCTTAATCACCTCAATGACAAAGAGCGTAATGCAATATCTACACTTGTAGGAGAATACGTAGACCTCTTTCATCTACCTGGTGAACCCCTCCGATCAACAAATGAATGCAAACATCGAATTCCCACTGTAGACGATTGACCGGTCAATACAAGACAATACAGACATCCGCCATTCCAAAGATCGGAAATAGAAAAACAAATTAACGATCTGCTACAATTAAACATCATTGAACCCTCGAAGTCACCGTATAATTTACCAGTTTGCATAGTTTCAAAAAAAGCAGACTCAAAAGGCAATAAACGATAGAGACTCGTAATCGATTTCAGAAAAATAAACGATGTCACGATAGGAGATGCTTGCCCTCTGCCGTTAATAACAGACATCCTTGACCAACTCGATGGTGCGAAGTACTTCTCCATTTTTCACCTAGCATTTGGATTCCATCAGATAGAAATGGATCCAAAAAACAAACACAAAACAGCCTTTACGACCCCTCATGGTCATTACGGATTCAATAGCCAATCATTACGGATTCAAGCTCGCTACTCGATACAAATGTAGCGAGTAACGAAAAAAAATTCGCTACTCGATACGAATGTAGCGAGTAGCGAAAAAAGTTCGCTACTCGATACAAATGTAGCGAAATTTTTTCGCTACTCGATACTTTAGTAGCAAGTAGCGAATTTTTTTTCGCTACTCGCTACATTTGTATCGAGTAGCGAATTTTTTTTCGCTACTCGCTACATTTGTATCGGGTAGCGAAATTTTTTCGCTACTCGCTACATTTGTATCGAGGAGCAAAATTTTTTTCGCTACTCGCTACATTTGTAGCGATTAGTGAAAAAAAATTTGCTACTCGATACAAATGTAGCGAGTAGCGAAAAAATCTCGCTACCCGATACAAGTGTAGAGAGTAGCGAAAAAAATGTCGCTACTCGATACAAATGTAGCGAGTAGCGAAAAAAAAATTCGCTACTCGATACAAATGTAGCGAGTAGCGAAAAACAAATTCGCTACTCGATACAAATGTAGCGAGTAGCGAAAAACAAATTTCGCTACTCGCGATATTTCGAGAGAGAGAGAGAGAGAGAGAGAGGTGGATGGATGGATGGATGGACGGATGGACGGATGGACGGATGGACGGATGGACGGATGGACGGATGGATGGATGGATGGATGGATGGATGGATGGATGCGGAATCATTTATAGGTAACAAACACATCGATGAAAATGTTCATTTAATCTTATCAAATATTGGTTTGAAAATAACTAAAAAGCAGATACACGTTTTTCTTGGCCACTCTTGATATTTCGAGGAAAAAAAGAGTTTCACCTCATTTTCTGACGAAAGGAGTACAACTTAAATTTTCCTTTGAATACAAAGCCTCCGAACAAAACGTGCAGCCGGAGTTTAACTGACCGGGGAACTGATTGATCACCTTAAATAAAAATTAGAAAAATGAAGTTTGACCAATTTTTCAGCATTGTTCGGTCAAAAAAATTCATTTGCATATATAACTTCGACTTTTTTCCATTATAATCTTTTGGAATTCGTTTGAGAGAGAGAGAGAGAGAGAAAGAGAGAGAGAGAGAGAGAGAGAGAGAGAGAGAGAGAGGGAGAATGTCATCTGCGGATAGCTTAAATTCCCGACTTTTGCCGCAATGTGGCACATAAACGTAAAGAGGAAGAAAAAAAATCGACTTTTACCAGCATGCTCGAGAAAAATGAAAGGAAAAAGAAAACCAGAAATGATTTAATACTTTCTTTGATTTTTTTGCCGTCAAACTTTAAATTACATTACGATTAATTTTCGATGTGATCGAAAATTAGAATTTTGGAGCTAACTTAGCGGTGCTTTTTAATTGATCATTTTTTTCGTTACGCTTATGGTGAAAATATATTTAAGGGTTCTTCTCACTTTAGACGCTTAAAAAAGGCTATCTTCATGATTTTTTTAATAGGTTTATATTACAGATATTGATATAGAAGTTGTTACACTTAGTAAATACATTGTCGAAATACATTTAAAATATATATATTTACTTAAGTCACTACTTATAGACGAAAATGGTAATTAAAAAAATTTCCTAGAAAAAGTAGGTCTGTGCTGTTGATGAATTCTCGAAGATGGATCATCCGAAACAAAAGAATCAAACGGTTTTAGATTCAGTATGTTAATGGCTACAGCGCAGAACAAAAGATTTTTAAGATATGCAAAAATAACAAAATGGCGAACATTTCCCGAAAAAAGAAAAAAACGGGTTTTTCTCACCGTGTTTGGAAAAAAAGTAAATATCAAAATTTAAAAAATCCTTCATATGCGCTATAGCTTTAGTTGTAAAGAATATGTGGTTAAAATTTCATAAGGAGCGGTTCAGTAGTTTCGAAGATTTTATGAACAAGCCTTCGGAAAACATCGTTTCGAGAAAAACGCGCTTGAAGTTTGTTTGGGTTACATAAATACATAACAATTTTTTTTAAATTTATTTCGAAAGTGTAACAACTTATATATCAATAACTATAATATAAACCTATCAAAAATTAATGGAAATAGTATGTTTTAGTGTCTGAAGTGACCCTTAATCAAATAATCACGTTCAAACGAATTCCAAAAGATTATAATGGAAAAAAGTCGAAGTTATATATGCGAATGGATTTTTTCGACCGAACAATGCTGAGAAATTGATCAAACTTCATTTGTCTATTTTACATTTAAGATGATCAATCAGTTGCCCGGTCAGTAAAACTCCGGCTGCACGTTTTGTTCGGAGAGGATTTATATTGAAAGGAAAATTCAATTTGTACTCCTTTCGTCAGAGAATGAGGTGCAACTCTAATTTTCTTCGAAATATCAAGGATGTCCAAGAAAAACGTGTATCTGGTTTTTGGTTATCTCTAAACCAATATTTGATTATATGAAATGAACATTTTCATCGATGTGTTTGTTACCTACAAATGATTCCGCATCCATCTATCCATACATCCATCCATCCATCCCTCCATTCGTCCGTCCGTCCGTCCGTCCGTCCGTCCGTCCAGCCATCCATCCATCCATCCATCCATCCATCCATCCTTCCATCCATCCATCCATCCATCCATCCATCCATCCATCCATCCATCCATCCATCCATCCATCCATCCATCCATCCATCCATCCATCCATCCATCCATCCATCCATCCATCCATCCATCCATCCATCCATCCATCCATCCATCCATCCATCCATCCATCCATCCATCCATCCATCCATCCATCCATCCATCCATCCATCCATCCATCCATCCATCCATCCATCCATCCATCCATCCATCCATCCATCCATCCATCCATCCATCCATCCATCCATCCATCCATCCATCCATCCATCCATCCATCCATCCATCCATCCATCCATCCATCCATCCATCCATCCATCCATCCATCCATCCATCCATCCATCCATCCATCCATCCATCCATCCATCCATCCATCCATCCATCCATCCATCCATCCATCCATCCATCCATCCATCCATCCATCCATCCATCCATCCATCCATCCATCCATCCATCCATCCATCCATCCATCCATCCATCCATCCATCCATCCATCCATCCATCCATCCATCCATCCATCCATCCATCCATCCATCCATCCATCCATCCATCCATCCATCCATCCATCCATCCATCCATCCATCCATCCATCCATCCATCCATCCATCCATCCATCCATCCATCCATCCATCCATCCATCCATCCATCCATCCATCCATCCATCCATCCATCCATCCATCCATCCATCCATCCATCCATCCATCCATCCATCCATCCATCCATCCATCCATCCATCCATCCATCCATCCATCCATCCATCCATCCATCCATCCATCCATCCATCCATCCATCCATCCATCCATCCATCCATCCATCCATCCATCCATCCATCCATCCATCCATCCATCCATCCATCCATCCATCCATCCATCCATCCATCCATCCATCCATCCATCCATCCATCCATCCACCCACCTCTCTCTCTCTCTCTCTCTCTCTCTCTCTCTCTCTCTCTCTCTCTCTCTCTCTCTCTCTCTCTCTCTCTCTCTCTCTCTCTCTCTCTCTCTCTCTCTCTCTCTCTCGCTCCCTCCCTCCCTCCCTCCCCCTCCCTCCCTCCCTCCCTCCCTCCCTCCCTCCCTCCCTCCCTCCCTCTTGGGGCTCGCCGAATTCAGCATGCCGCGACGCGCTCACACGCGATATCAGACAGGCTAAAAGTAACTACTATCGAGAGAAACTCAACATGATCACTGATCCTGCAACATTATGGAAAGAATTAAAACGGCTTCAGTTAGTAAAGACAACGTCGAGTTCGCCGCTAAATTTCGTCTCCGCTACTTCTCTAAACGAGTATTTTTCGTCTGTTTCTACATCTTCGAATGCACTAAATTGGCGAGAAAACGAATCGGCCCTGCTTGATATCCCTGGCGGTGAAGTAACTTTTTCCGTCACGGTGATAGACAGCATTACCATACGTCAGAAAATGTCCCTGCTTAAGACGTCCTCCCTTGCTGCGACTCCTGATGGTGTGTCCGCTTTCAGCCTTTCTAACGCTTCCTCCACTGTGGTCGCAGAAAACCTTACTAAAATCTTTAATGCGTCAATAAAATGTGGCTACTTCCCCTCATTGTGGAAAAGGGCTTATATTCGACCGCTACTCAAGGTGAAAACACCTTGCACCCCGTGTGACGCGCGTCCTATAGCGAATTTGTCGGAGGTTTCAAAGATTTTCGAACGCATTATAAAAGAGCAGATTGTTAACTTTATCGATACCTGTAACGTTCTAGATCCTAGACAATCGGCGTATAGAATGGGTTTCTCTACGGAGACTGCACTGATCAGGATTTGTGATGAGGTGCGACTAGCGGTGGATGATGGGAAACTAACTATTCTCATTATGTTTGATTTCAGTAAAGCGTTCGACAAGGTTCCTCATCACCTTTTGCTGTGCAAATTAAAGAAAATCGGTTTCTCGAACATTTCTCTAAAATGGATTCATTCGTATCTCTCTGGGCGTACGCAAGCAGTGATAGACGAGTCGGGAAACATTTCGCCGTGGCTCCCCACTAACCTGGGAGTTCCACAAGGCTCGGTTCTGGGACCTCTCCTGTTCTCACTCTTTATAAACGACATTTCGGATTGCTTTCGATTTTCTAGTCACATGGTGTTTGCGGACGATGTCCAAATTTACCGAAGTTGCACACCGAATGATCTCCACTACTCCCTTGCGTGTATAAATCAGGAAGTAAATTCTATCTATGAGTATTCTCTAGCGAACGAGTTATCTCTGAGCCTTCCGAAGTCCAAAGTCCTTATTTTAGGCAGTAATGCGCGCACCAGGGTGCTAGATCTGCAAAATCTTCCGGCTATCTTAGTCGGAAATGTTCCGTTACCTTATGTCTCTAAACATAGAAACTTAGGTTTGGTCATCACCTCGTCCTTGTCATGGAAGCGTCACGTTGCCTGCATTGCACACGATGTACATGGACTTCTACATAAATTAAAGTATCACCGGAACTCTCTCCCGACTGACGTACGAGCAAAATTGATTAGTACGTTGATTTTTCCAAGATTAGACTATTGTTCAACAGTATTTTGCAACCTTTCAGGTACTTTGGATTGCAAACTGCAGAGGCTTGTCAACTCCTGCATTCGCTTCGTGTTCAACCTTAGGAGAGATAGTCATATTATGACTTTCAGGCTCAGGTTAGGATGGCTCTCAGTGAAAAATCGACGCTCTTATTTTCTGGCTATCCTCGCTTATAAAGTCCTCAACGAGAACGTCCCGGCATACATTTCCGATTTGTTCGACCAAGCGGATCCGGAAATTCGATCGTCCCAGAGGCGACCACCGGCTATCTTCACCATCCCTTTTGCCAGGACAAATGTTTATTTGCATTCGGTAAATGTATCGGCACGCCGCCTGTGGCACTCGCTCCCGGTTTGCATTACGACGTCTCCTTCGCTAGCTGTCTTTAAACAAAGATTATTCCAATACTTGCTGGATAGTGAACTAGTTAACGTGTGAGTATCAATGCGGGATGTAGGCTGGACCAGTAAACAAAACAAAGCTACTCAAATTTGAAAATTTACGTTATTTTGAAATAACATTTATTGATATCAAAGAATTACACTACCTTTACGAGTCATCGATGTGATTGAGCTGTTGAGCGTGGATAGAGGAGTGTGATCATGGCTGGACCGAAGTGCGGAATTGGCTCATGCTTAAGTTGTTTTTTAGTTCATGGTTCATGGTTTTTGGTGCTTGCTAAGTTTAAGTTTAAAGGTTATGATTTTATTTTTATTTTTTGTTTGGAGCTATATTTTCAACATTTCCTTATTTATGGCTCGCTACTGTGCGCATGCTGTAGTGTTCACTAGCGCCTTCGACCATGATATCACCTTTTATTATGTTCACTATTATTATCATTATCATCTATCGACTGCGTTATCATTCATGGAAAAATTAGCATGGCACGTACGCTGTATCCTGCGCAAACGTTATTGTTAAGTAACACTCATGCTTGATCCAAACTTTACCTCTGTAACCACGATAAGCTTTATATCGCTGTAATTTTGTGGCATCGTGGCATTTTGAAATCGCCTTTTGCCGATGGAGAGCATACTTTATCTTATTTAGTTTTAGTTTTCTTTTGTTTATTTTATGTAATTACTACTGTCGTTATTCTCTCTGTATTATTTTAGTACTTCGGTACTTTGCCCGAAAGTTAACTGGGGCATATTAAATTCTATCAATCAATCAATCAATCAATCAATCTCTCTCTCTCTCTCTCTCTCTCTCTCTCTCTCTCTCTCTCTCTCTCTCTCTCTCTCTCTCTCTCTCTCTCTCTCTCTCTCTCTCTCTCTCTCTCTCTCTTTCTCTCTCTCTCGAAATATCGCGAGTAGCGAAATTTGTATCGAGTAGCGACATTTTTTTCGCTACTCGCTACATTTGGACCGAGTAGCGACATTTTTTTCGCTACTCGCTACATTTGTATCGAGTAGCGAATTTTTTTTCGCTACTCGCTACATTTGTATCGTGTAGCGACATTTTTTTCGCTACTCGCTACATTTGTTTCGGGTAGCGAGATTTTTTCGCTACTCGCTACATTTGTATCGAATAGTGAAATTTTTTTCGCTAATCGCTACAATTGTAGCGAGAAACGAAAAAAAATTCGCTACTCGATACAAATGTAGCGAGTAGCGAAAAAAAATTCGTTACTTGTTACTAAAGTATCGAGTAGCGAAAAAATTTCGCTACATTTGTATCGAGTAGCGAATTTTTTTCGCTACTCGATACGAATGTAGCGAGTATCTTTTTTGTATCTCGATACAAAAGTATCGAGGTATGGACATCTCTGTGCTCAACACCGATTCTCCAATACCCAAATTTCTCGGAACCTTTCATCGTAACAACCAACGCATCTAACTACGCCGTCGGCGCAATCCTTTCGCAAGGAAAATTCGGAGAAAACCCCATGGTCGCAGCTGCTTCAAGGGTCCTTAACAAGGCCGAAAGAAATTATTCTGGGTAAACTCTATGAACGACCCGACGTCGCGCGTACTGAGATGGAGAGAAAGATTAAAAGACTACGATTTCAAAATCCAGTACAAGCCAGGAAGAGTTAATACAAACGCCGATGCACTTTCTCGAAATCCAATAACTCTCCCTATCAAATTCAAATGGCGTACTAACGACACCCCATACGGACGAAAAACCCTACATCCAAACCCAGGCATCGCAAGAACATATTCGTCATCGGATCCAAGCGCCAATAATAAGAAACTCAAAAAATCAAAAACTACTTCGGAGGATGACATCACGAATGCTTCCTCACTAAATCATTCAATATCTATTCCTCGAGCAACCAACTTTACAGATACGGCAGTTCCGAGAGAAACGTAAGTGAGTCCCGTTGCAGAGCGATCGAACGAAATTCAAAATCAAACAATCTCGATTCCCCAAGCAAGCAACCTTACAGATACGGCAATTCCGCAAGAAACGTATGTAAGCCCGCTTGCCAAATTCTTCAGAGCATCAAGAATTAAATTCCTCAGAGCATCAGAAATGAAATCCTCCAAGACACCAAAAAACAAAGTCTTCAGAGCATCGAAGATTAAATTCTTCAAAGCATCAATCATCGAATTTTTCAGAGCATAAAAACTCGAATTCCGCGGAAAACCAGGAATCGCATTCACCAGAATATTGAAGGAAAAAACTCAAAGTACTAGTTAAACGAAGAAGCCACACACGTCGGCATCTGCCCTTCGGGAACCCTTCAAAACCTGAATCTACATCGTCTTTGGGAGACGAGGACGACATTACCCGCATGGCGCCGAGTAAATTCGCCATGCTCGGAACATCTTCATCATCAGAGCAAGAATCAAGTGACAACAGCCTAAGCAATGTTGCCATACATTTTGAAAAGTGTGCTCATGAAACACTAGGACTCACTCCATCACCCACTGGACGTACCAAAAGGAAATTCCACCAAATCCCTAATCGTCCAGATAGTCATGGAAACACGAACGAAGAAGTTCTCGGAGATTATGAATTGTTCCCTCTTAATGAAAAGAAATGTCTCCCGAACAATCGCACCACTGAACCTATGGACGTAGGCTTTTCAAACGAAGATAGAAAATCCACAGATGAAAGTTATAAAAGTCAAGTCACGAGACCCCCAACTACCAAGGTAGAGCAGCGCACGGACGATGTAACAGCCGTCGCCAAAAAGGGGGAACCAGCCCTTTTAGCCACTCATAAATCGTCCAGACAACGAAACCCCAAAAAATGTTTCTGCTGCCCTGATGCAAGCAATCACGCACACACTAGTGCCCCACGTGTACAAGTAGCGAAGGGTAAATAAAGGCCACTCAGGAGGACTTCACAAACAAAAATAATCAGGAATTCTCCGGGCCAAGAACAACCCCCACCCACTCTTCCAGACGTTGCAAACACCAACAGCTCCGAAAACGTATCTTTTCATCAACAAGAAAATGCTCCCTCCCCAAGACCATTCAATAATCCCCCCCCCCCCTTGCGATAGATAACGGAAACGACAATAGCAGAACAAATACCACTGAAGAAAAACAATCAACAACAACGAGCAACACACGGAATTCATTAACGTCATCGAAACAAGAGACAACAGCGAAATGACAAAAAAACAATTACATTCGTTTCATTTCCGCCGATGGTACAGTCTCGAACGTGTTCGGCAAACGATTAATCGAGATAGGCTTGCTAAAAAATCTATCCCCAACTAACACCTTCGAAATTGAACAAGTCCTCATATCGGGAACACCAAAGAAACGAGTGTTTGCCCTAGTAATACAGGAAAACTCCACATAATCCTTAACGAAAAAAAAACTTACTGAATCCCTCCGAAATCTGAAAACAACGATGAAAGAATTGAACGTCAAATCAGCAGCATTTTATCAGAAGCGCAGTAACCTTAACGACTCAGCATGGGCAAAAATAAAAAGCATAATTCGAGAAATTTTCGCGGATACCGAAATCCAAATAAAAATCTGCCGCGATGAAATTACTGTCCCACCAGAGCAAGCCAGGCTTGACATCATAAAAAAATGCCACGAATCTCCAATAGCAGGTCATAAGGGCGTAACCGAAACTTACAACAGAATCCGATAACAATATTTTTAGGACAATCTCAAAAAACAAGTAATAGATTACGTTTGTCAATGCGCCAGTTGCCAGAGAAAAAAGTTGGTGAGAATTAAAACCAAACAACACCTGGTAATTACGGATACTCCGATCGGCGTATTCGACAAAACTGCAATGGATATAGTCGGACCGATAACCCCAGAATCTGAACTTGGTCACCGCTTCATACTAACAGTTCAGGACAACCTTTCGAAATTTTCATTTACAATTCCGCTACAAAGCGCGACCGCGCACGAAATCGCTTACGCACTAGTCACGGAATTCATATGTTTATTCGGATGTCCTAAAGTAATATTGTCAGACCAAGGTCCAGCCTTCATCGGATTTTCATATCTGGACGAAATCTTAACGTGCGACGAGCACGTGAGAAATCTTGCGGAACATTTACAATAAGTTCGACAATTAGCTCACAACAACCTCGAAAATGCCAAACGCAAACCCAAAATTCACTACGATAAGAAAATCAACCCCGTAAAGTTCAAAATCGAAGATCACATCTACCTGATTAAAAATCAGCAAACAGGAAAATTTGACGACAACTACGTAGGTTCTTATGAGATAACACAAACTCTTCCAGACCAAAGCGATATCGATGTCGCGTTAACAAACAATAAACGAAAATATATCCATTGTGATCGGGCTAAACTAGCACACTAATAAATCGATCTCACAAACCCGAAGCCCGATGTACCCAGACCTGCACGACTCCTTCCACATCATCGAGTTCGTGCCCCACCGAACTCCACTTCCACGAACTAGATTAAAACATGCGACTATTACTTAAAACATATTTTGGCAAATAAGATCAAAATCATACGACTATTACTTGAAGACATACGTTAACAATGCGTAGGATAAAGTCAAAATATATAAATAACTTTTCCTCTTCGTTCACCCTGGTGGATGATCACCAGATAGAATCTAAGAATAAAATTAATCAAAGCGAAATGTAACTTCTCGCAAAAATGATGTTACTACATCAAATAACAAAACAATACCTATCTCCTAATATACTTACGCTACATTGCAAATCGATCAACAATGATGCCAGCTCACAAATGGGGCGACCTTTCGATTACAATCATAATTGAATCTTATTGAGCGAGACGCTCAATCTTGAAGGAGAGAGGTGTTACGTCCAAGCCTTTGCTTTTTTCTCTCTCTTTTTGAAACCACGGTGGTAAATACGCACGATAGCAGCACACTCACTCCTCGACCAAAAACCTATATTTCTTTAACGCTAAGCGAGCGATAGCCGAAACTTACCACAAGACCAAAAGCGAAACCATCGCACGTAGGTCCCCACGCATAAACATAGCCAACGACAGAAGAATTTACGAGAGGAGCGTACTCGCAGCCTCGGAAGAGAAACCCTACGCCTGAAGCACTCGATCAAAATGCAGGGACCGAACTACGCCACAATCCTACCTTGTCCTAAAACCCAAATAATCCCACGAGGAAAACTCGTTCGCGTCAGAACACGTCACCCGGTCATATCGCAAGACTCACGAAACCTCGGTCGCTGAACCCGATTCTCGGACATAGAACAATGGCCGCATTTACTATAGCGGTGACTTAATAAGTAGACGAACAAAACTATTCGCTCGCATGACGCCGACCTATCACGTAAGTCAGCGTACATTCTCACGTTTGATTAACCAATCACTAAGAAGCTCCGATCCGGAAATGCATTCCCCCAAAAAAGCTCCTTCCCCTACAACCAGACTTTTCTAATTTTTATATCACGAAGGAGCAGACACTCTGTATTCGAACTCCGAACTGAACAGTCGACTTACAAGGCTAAACCGTTTCGCTCTGCGTTTCCATGTAATCATTGCACGCGTAACTATCTTTGTATAAAATTATAGATTTGTAGGAGTTGAACGTAATAAATGTGAAATACGTGAATTAAGACAAAATCTATGCGTCTGAACATTTATTTAATCAACGATCAATCCATCGGGTGGATCCAACTCTCTTACCAGAATCACGAAGCTCAAATTCGTCTAAATTAAAATTGTTATTAAACTGTGTTCGGAACTCACGCGGAAGCCAAACAAAGACTCACTGCGCAATCTAATTCAATTCAAACTTTCGCGCTCTAAATCGGCAACTTCGCGAATCCCACCTAAATCTCCCTCCGGGACGTAACAGTCCCACGCACGATCAATGGAAGAAAAATTAAAACATCTCGAAGCCAATGACAATGAGGATAGTGGCAGGTGCTTAAAAATGTTTAATGCTAAAGGCGATTTGATTTGGTACTGACAATTAGAATATCCGAATAATGTAATTAAACTTTTTCTGCAGAAAATTGATTGTAACAAATGTTCGAAGTGATGGCCATTAACCTTAACACATTTTTAAACCGTCGGACGAATGATTCTCCTGACGTTCAAACAGTTTCTGGTGTGATAGCGGCGCAGACTCTTGTAATTCGTTCGCGCATTTTCGCCGGCGTCGTCGGAACATCATGGTAAACACGATCGTTTATAGCTCCCCATAGGAAGAAATCAAATGGTATTAAATCCGGCGAACAAGCAGGCCAAGGAATTACTGCACCTCTCCCAATTCAGCGTCCGGGACATTTTCGGTTTAACTCTCCGCGAGCTATAACTGCGCAATGAGCTGACCAACCATCATGTCCGTACTACCTTCGGCATCGCTGTGCTACCGGGACATCTTGTAGTAATTCTCCCCAAGTATTGTTAAAAAAAATTAACGTATTTCCGTCCATTCAAATTGCCGTCTATGAAAAATGGTCCACTAATCCGGTCCTCAATTATGCCACACCACACATATATACTCCCAGGACGCTGGTGCACAATTTTTCGGAGCTACTTCGGATTTTCGTTTGACCAATAGTGCATGTCATGCATATTCAACTATCCATGATTAGTAAAAGTACATTCGCGAGTGAGCAAAACGTCGTTGGAAAAATTCGGATTCACTTGTAACTGGCACAGAGCTCATTCACAGAACTGAACCCTATTTCCAAAATCGGCACCATGAAGTTCTTGATGCAAGGAAATATGATACAGACGAACTTTATGATGTCTTAATATTCTCAAAACACTTGCCTTGGAAATTCCGGAACAGCGCTCAATTTACCGACTACTTAAGGCATCTTCTTCCTTTTGACGCTAAAAAGGCTAGCTTCATGCATTTTTTGGATAGGTTTACATTATAGATATTGATATGAAAGTTGTTACACTTAATAAATACACTTTCGAAATACATTGAAATTTTCATTTATTTACTTAAGTCATTATTTATAGACGACAATGGTAGTTAAAAAAATGTCCTAAAAAATTTATAGGTCTGCGCTATTGATGAAATGCCGGAGATGAATCATCTGAAACAAAAAAATCACACGGTTTTAGATTCAGTATGTTAATGGCTATAGCGCAGATCATACGATTTTTTATGTATGCAAATATAACAAAAAGGCGGACATTTTTCGAAAATAAAAACAAACAAAAAAACGCGTTTTTTCCACCGTTTTGGCAAAAAAATGGAAAATATCAAAAATTTTTAAAATCCTTGATATGCGCTATCGCTATATTTTTAAGAATATGTGGTTAAAATTTCATAATGATCGGTTTAGTAGTATCGAAGATTTTATCAACAAGCCGTCGAAAAACGTTGTTTCGAGAAAAACAGGTTTAACGTTTTTTTAAATGAAAAATCATGAAAAAATGTTACCTGTGCTTAATCAGTGATGCCTGTACCATAGAGTATGCCTTCTACTTCTTCATTGTGTTCATTTTCATCTAAAATACCGTTTCTGCAATTTGTTTGGGCTTCTTTTTAGGCACCGGACCTGTGGCGGTTCGCTACGTCTATACGCTCACTATCACGTTTAGCGACGTACTGTACGGCGATCGGGCCGAGTTTTACGCCCATCGCCTCCTAAATCTTCAAAACCGGTTGTAAACCTTCGTTGAAAATGCAAGCAGCTTTTTGCAAGCAATTCCAACTGTCTTTTCCACTGAAGATGTGTTTAGGTGCCACTGCCCACACGCAGTTACTAAAACTCTCGTTGTTGTTTTGAGTATTTTCTCCCAGGCATCGTTCAAATAATTCTTCCGTAGTCAAATCTTCGTGGATCGGTTTAAAAATTTGATGAACATCTTTAGCGAGAGCAGGAGGATGTTTTAAAGTTTTAACTGTGTTATCTTTCAGGGGTTTCTTATATTTATACTAGGTGTCCGACCAGTATGAATGCTGTCGATTGCTATCAGTTGACATTATGTGATAGTATCCTGCCTAAATTTTGTTGCGAGGACTTTTTGTCCATTGTAACAATGAAGAGAGCAGCGATATTGCTGTATCGAAGTTTTAAACTCGACTGATGCTGAAAGAGCAGTATAGCGTCATTTTCAATTACTTTTCCCTCCAAAAATGCACGTGCAAAAGTTCATCTTGAAGAATAAAGGACCATAAATGAATAGACTCAAGCAGGGGTGCTAGATTCATAAAGGTCAGTAACTGCTCAAGTGTATAAAGCCAGATGCACGGCACCCCTCTGAGACGAGCAGATGAATGTGCTCAGGTAGTAAAGTAAAGGTCACACAAAAATCGTGGGACTCCTCCGATCTTTATAAAATTTTAATATGATACTTTTTGATATTTATACTTCCTAAAAATGTGATTTAAAAAATCGATTTTTTAGAGATTGTAAAGTGAAAAGACGCCTTAATTGCGGATCATGAACTACTGAAGCCAGAACGGCAATCTCTGCTTCTTCGTTTGTTTTAGTCTTACGACGTTTCCTTTTGAGTCGATTGACACTACCCGTTTCACGGAATAAATGAATAATTCGATCGAAACATCGACGTCAAGGATGATCCCATTTTTACTCGTGTATTTTGTGGAAAATAATTTTAAGGTCATATTATCATAGGTCGTTGGATTCGTCTGAATATCAGCTACAACGTCTTGATAAAAAAAAGCATGTTCTCATTTGAAAAACCATTGATGACCTTGAGAACGCTAAAAACGATGACCGTAACAAAAATAAACTTTTCACTACTGTATCAGCCCTTCGAAATCAATCAAATTACCTCTTGACATTTTTTCCGTAGCTCTAAAGGCAACGGAGATTGGGGTGCTCGCATTAAATGGTCCACCCTGTATGTTAGGGCTTTTATCCTTGGTACGTTTTTTCTCCGTTATGTTTTCCGGTTACGTTTTGTTTTCCTTTAGGTTGGTGTGTGGAACTCAGTCGAGCGACGTGTCACTCAACGTACAGAGCAATTCGACCGAGGGAAGCATCTAACGAGACCTCTCCCGGAATCGGCGCATGCCCGGTTGAAATGTCGACGCTGGTTTTGAGAATCACCGTTAGGGATGGGCGATGTTTTTTGATTAATTAAAAGTGTCGATGTTTTCTGTAAAATAATCGATTATATTTTATCGATTTTTTGCGGTCAATTAATCGATTCTCGATTTTTATAAAGTAACATCGAAATACATATAATGCCTTCTCGCAGGGCGTGACGCCCGGATTAGTATATAACAGCCAATCAGAAACCATCTTGTCCTCGCATCATTTTCGACACAAAAGTAAAAACGTAAAGATGGATTGTTGGACGTGGCACACTGTACGCGATACCGGATGAGCGATGCGCGAGATCCAAAGAGAGATTAGGTATATACCGAAAAGTATATACGGACGCGGAACTTTCATTGGATATTGCTTATCGTCAATACAGTGACGCCGTCAACCGTCACCCGCGTAACATATTCACAACTGGGAAGACATACAAGAGAGCTCAAAAACCCGTGAACCGTAATAAGTGCCAAAGCCCGTGTCTACATTTTGCGGGAATATCGGGTTCAGGATTCGAATTGCGAGAACGAAGTAAGACCCTAACCTGATCGCTGGTTCTCACATCCATTTTCGCTTTTATTTACTCAACACCTTCATGAAAATGTATATTTTGTTTCAAAGAACAGAATTATAGAGAGAACAAATATTTCCGTGAAGTCGAATTTTACATACGTTTCCAGAACACATATGTTGTGTGCATCTCTGTCAGATTTTCACGGCTTGCCACCTGGAGCTGTATTAACCGATTTCGACGAACCTGGGGCAGTGAACTAACCCTACCCCAAACTTTTTTACATAACAATATGAACCTCCCAGGTAAACGGACCTTCACGGGATACCGCATTAATTAAGTGCCGAGGATGCGCATGACCCATGGATCTCTTAAAATATTAAAAGAAAGGTATGTGCCAAGCTCCAGATCGAAAATCGGTTTTCGCTTTTCGGAAGTTTATCCGATTGTAGTTATGAAACTTATGTTTTAGTAATAGCAATCCTTTTGAAAATATGGCATCTATGGATAGAACCGAACATATTTCCAGATATGGATAGAACTGGATAGTAAATGATTAATAAAATGATGGTGTTTGCACGACAAAGAGATTCAACAATTATAGAACCCTGTTCATGCTTCACCAATATTGTTTTATACTCAATTAATCGAATCGCCGATTGTTTAGAGGAAAAAAACGATCGATTTGTCAATAATCGATTATATTTCGAACATCGCCCATCCCTAATCGCCGTCACAATATATAGTATTATATATAATATATACATAGGGGAAGTAGGAGCAAGATGATAATGTTAAGGTCATGTTCGAATAAAACAATACATGTATTAGTCAGTCAACGTCAATTATTTTTAAAATTAATCACCATTTTTCAATCTTTCCATTTTGGAAGCAAAAAAGTCAATCTTTCTGATTTATACCATACAGCATGAAATTTTAATTAAAGCTTTATTTTTTCCATATTATCCCGTACGCGGGGCAAGATGAAACAGCGCTGGGAGAATGATGGGACACGAATCATTGGCATCTTTTGCATATAAAAGTGGTTTCATTCTCAATACCAGCTATTTTGCTTCCATGTTGGCGTGTATGTACCATGTAGCCGAGGACGCTTGCCGCGGAGGCGGCGGGAGAGTCCCAGTACCCTCCCCCGGTGTTGAGTGTGCGTGCTAGTGAGTGTCCGCCTTTGTGATGTGTACTGTTTCATTTACTCCCATTCATCCAGTAGCCATATGGGAGGCGCTCAAAACTTGAGTCCTCCGACATTCAAACGCACACTCACTTCCATTCGCTTTTCAGGGAAGCCCGTTTATAGAGGCCTCGAGCTTTGGTTTTTCGGTGGACCCCGTTTATAGGGGACCCCGATCATTCACATTCTCAGGATGACCCGTTTATAGGGTTCCGGATTATTCGCATCACCGGTATGTCCCTTGGCATCTTTTGCATATAAAAGTGGTTTCATTCTCAATACCAGCTATTTTGCTTCCATGTTGGCGTAGGGATCTTGGCGGGTCCACTGGCCGGGAGTGCGCTCAGCGCTCTCGAAATAGCCACCGGTGTGCAGGGCAAACCACCATACACGTCGAGAACACGCATAAACACACAAAGCACAAACATCCACACAAACAAGTCCAAGGGACATACCGGTGATGCGAATAATCCGGAACCCTATAAACGGGTCATCCTGAGAATGTGAATGATCGGGGTCCCCTATAAACGGGGTCCACCGAAAAACCAAAGCTCGAGGCCTCTATAAACGGGCTTCCCTGAAAAGCGAATGGAAGTGAGTGTGCGTTTGAATGTCGGAGGACTCAAGTTTTGAGCACCTCCCATATGGCTACTGGATGAATGGGAGTAAATGAAACAGTACACATCACAAAGGCGGACACTCACTAGCACGCACACTCAACACCGGGGGAGGGTACTGGGACTCTCCCGCCGCCTCCGCGGCAAGCGTCCTCGGCTAGGACAGCCAGAGGGTACGGCGAGTATAAACCAGGCTCGATTCTCCTGGGCCGCTGGATATTACAAGGGCCCGGGTCCTCTTAGCCGGATAAACCTGGCTGCCCCATCAGCCAGGGTATAATCCCCATACTGATGTAGTACCGGGTGGCGCCCGGAACGGGCCCTGCTGCAGTAACAGCAGGGCCCGTTCCGGGTCCGGGTCGAGCAGGGGTCTCGATGAAGCCACTGGTGTCCTCTCTGGGGCGGCCGGTGGCGCGGATATGTCGGCGGGGGCAGTCTGCGGCGTCTTTATTGCAAAGCACCCTCACACACACAAACAAGAGGGAGTAAGAGAGAAATTGGAAACATGGCAGCACAACAAAAAGGAAACATGATAAACGCATCAAGAGAAATGGGGCCCCCATCCCCGACAACAACGGCAAAGACAAAGACGCAGACAGGAGAGGTAACGGGCGGCCGAACAGGACAAAAGACAGTACGGATTGCGTCAGTAGCGGAGACGGCTGAGTCAAAGATAAGGGCCCAGTTACAGTTCATCAGGGAATACCTGGTGAAAATGGAAGAAAAGACGCGGGTGCAACGGAACATAAGCACAGCAATAATGACCAACATGGCAAGGATCCGGGAAGCGGCAGACGAGGCGTGGCACGAATGTGATAGAATGCACGTGGTCGGGACCGCTGAGGGACAGCGTGGCGCGAATGAACAAGTGATGCCACAAATGAAATGGAAGCGCGAGACCACGGGCTCAAGCCCAGACCTGACGCCGGCCAAACAGCCGACGGAGGGGGCGAAGCCCACCCCGTGGCACACAGTCGTGCGGAAATAGAAAGGACAGAACAGACAGGTGACGACAATACCGACGACTGCGACTGCGACGCCAACGGCAACATCTGCGACGCCGACGGTGAAGAGAGAGGATGGAAACCGCCCGGCCCAGAAAACCGGTGCTGGGGTGGTACTTATCAGACCCAGCGGGGTCAAGACGTACGCTGAAACACTGCGTCGTATGGAAGCCGTCGACCCTGCAACCGAAGAGGTGCAGGTCAGCGGCTACCGCATGGCAAAGGATGGAGGTATCTTGCTCCGCGTCAAAAGCGGGGCGGGCGACCGACAGAACTTCCAGGACAAGCTTCGGCAAGCCCTGGGAGCGGACGCCCAGGTACAAGACATGACCTCCAATGTTAAACTGAACATACTGGATCTGAACTGTGTTACTGACAAAGAGGAAGTGACGGCGGCACTTCAAGTAGACACCAAGGACACGAGGGACCCGAACGTGTATATCTTCGGGCCCAATAAACAGGGACAGTGTATGGCTGTGTGCGAGCTTGAGGAGGGCGCCGCAAACGTGCTACCCAAAAAAGGACGGCTAAAGATCGGAAGGGTGTAGTGCCGCGTCAGACCTAGGACGTAAGTGACAAGGTGCTACCGGTGCCTGGGTACGGACATACTAGGACGTAATACAACGGACCGGACAGAAGGCAAAGCGGAAATGTGGCAAGGTGGACCACATTGGTCCTTACCAGTCCGGTTCCAGTCTGCAGTCCTTACTGCAGACTGGAACCGACATGCTTCCTGTGCACTGAGGTGGGGCACGGGAGTACCGCGCATGCACCGGGCTCCAGAGCATGTGCGGTCTTCAGGGCGGCACTGGAGGAGTGCAGAAAAAAGACACAGACGTGATGGTGTTACAAGGAAACATGTACAGATGCAAGGAAGCACACCTCCTGCTTCCTCAAATCCTCAAAAACCACGGCGTGTGCGTTCTCGACTGCGGAGCGAGAGACGCTTTCGTCTGGGTGAGAATGGGTGCTCTGACGTACGTCAGAGTCAAGTACGTCAACGGGACCCTGAACTGCTCCGCTGGAGAGTTTGTAACGAGAATAAGCACGCTGGAAGACGCATAGAGGGAGCAGTCCGGGACTTGATAGTCGCGGGCGCCCTTTATGCGAGAGCGATCGAGTGGGGCATGACCAAGACGGACAGACGCGGACGTCTGCTGCTAGAAATGGCAGCAAGACTGAAAGTCGCCAACATGGGACGAGTACCGACATACATAAGACCGGCGGTGGGCTTCTCGATACCGGATGTAACTATGATCTCGGACGGTATCCTACCACTAACGAGGCAATGGACGGTGATCGATGACTACACAGCCAGCGACCACCAATACATCGTCTTTGAGGTGGCGCAAGTTACAGCGACGCGACGTAACGGGCCGGAACGACCCCCGCGGTGGAATGTACTCAAACTGGACAGCAACAAGTTCTCGAGAGTGCTACTGGAAGCAGTACCACCCTCAGAGGTAGTTCCGCACGAACCGACAGGACGGGGAAGGACCGAACGACTCGTGGACGAGACAACAAAACTCACAGCACGCTTTTGCAAAGCTTCAATGCCGCACAAAAGCACACAACAGAACAGACGACCGACGTACTGGTAGACGGACAGATTTCCCAGCTGCGGAGACTCTGCATACAGGCGAAACGCCGAATGTACCCAGCCCGGAAAAGGGACAAGCCATACGCGGCCGCACTAACAACGCAATACAAAACGACACGGAGGAGCCTGACGATCACCATAAAGAACAACAAGAAGCGCTGCTGGAGACAGCTATGCGGGAAGGTGGACCGGGACCCCTGGGATCTGGGTTACAAGATTGTGACCCAGAAGCTGGGAGCCCGAGGTCCACCGGAACTCAAAGACGCGACAACTGTGGGACGGATCGTTGACGGACTCTTTCCGACTCATGCGACGAGGGGAGAGTCAACGGACGCGGACGACGAACTCGACATCCGCGTTTTTACCGAGGAGAAGCTTCCAGAAGCTACTACCTCTCTGAAGACGGGAAAAGCAGCTGGACCGGACGGCATACCCGAGGAGATCTTGCGGCTGATGGCTCGCCTGCGGTCAAGAATCCTCCTCGATATGTATAACGAATGCCTCACAACAGAGATGTTCAACGAGCGCTGGAAGACGGCTAGATTGGTCCTCCTTAGTAAAGGAAAAGGGGAACCCCATATGCCGTCTGCCTACAGAGCCCTGAGTCTCCTGGATACGACGGGCGAAGTTTTCGAACTTTTTCTCAGGCCGAGACTGACGGACACGGTAAGTTCGGCCGGGGGGGCAGCAGACAGCCAGTACGGGTTCCGCTAAGGGCAATCCGCGAGATAGCTGAGACCGTCAGGCCCCTAGTTATACTGGTGACACTGGACGTGAGGAACGCCTTCAACTCGGCGAGTGGGAGGGGATATTTTGGGGGCGCTGGAAGGTACTTTCCGGAGCCCTCCCTATCTCCTTCGGGTATTGAAGGTATGAGACGGAGGACGGACCGGTGACGCGTAACATTACCCGTAACATTACCATAATGGGGGTTGTGCTAGAATTCATACTAGGACCGGACTTGTGGAACGCGACATACATCAGCCTGCTAAGGCTGGAAATGCCGCGAAACGCATTGCTCGTCGCTTACGCCGATGACGAGGCGGCGGTGATCGTGGAGCGCAATGCAGATCTGGCCCAGCTAACACTTAACCAGGTCATCAGACGCATCGACAGATTGATGACGGCTCACGGACCGATTCTTGCACTAGACAAGCCAGAGATCCTCATGTTGACCAGACGACGGATACCGATGATTATACCGATGACAGTCGAGACGGAACGAATGGCAACTAGGGAGGAGGCGAAGTATCTGGGGGTGACCCTGGACACGAAACTGACCTTTTGGCCACACGTAAAACGGACGGCCGAGAGAGCGGCGGTGAAGATTGCTTCGTTAGCCGCCTGATGGCCAACATGCACGGACCGAAACCATCGATACGCCGACTACTCATGATGACGGCTCACTCGATCCTCTTGCATGGCGCAGAGATCTGGACCGACGCGCTCGCCGTAAAAAAATACAGAAAAGTAATGACGTCCGTACATAGACAGGGGGCACTAAGGATAGCGTGCGTCTACAGGACCGTCTCAGCCGAGGCGGTCCTGGTGGTGTCAAGCATGATTCCTATAGACCTACTAGCCACGGAACACAAACGAATCTACGAACGCGACGAAAGGACCGAAAGGGCTAACGCGTCAACCCGTGAAAGGGAAAGGACCCTGACGAACTGGCACGTACGCTGGACGACAGAGACGGGAGGAAGGTGGATCAGACGACTTATGCGGGACCTAAGACGGTGGACGGAGCGAGGTTTTGAGGAGGTAAATTTCTACCTAACTCAATTCCTCACCGGACATGGATACTTCCGCAAGTGCTTACACGACATGAAACGGGTACGGACGCCAGACTGTACGTACTGTGGACACATACTAGACGACGTGGAACATACGTTCTTCACCTGCGACAGATGGACGACACTAAAACAACAACTGGAACGGGGGACAGGGGTTATCACACCTGATAACATAGTTGGAACGATGCTATAGGACGAAGACAGCTGGATACTCGTCGCCGCGTTTATTGAGGTGGTTCCAAGAGGAAAGAAAGAGGACAGATGACTGGAGAGTGAATGAGAATGAATGACAAAGGAATGAAAGGTGATGCTTGGGACTAACAAACGGCACGAAATGAATGATGGACAGGTTCCGCGCAGGTGAAGTTATACTTACGTATTGCCATCCCGCGGAAACAGGACAGAGACCCGTGTCAGACTTAAAATTCTGTCGCCAATTTTAACACATTTTCTCATCTGTTGTTCAAATCAACATACTTATGTACGTAGTTCCAACACGGTTTGAGCGTGTAAACAAGTGTTGCGCTATCCAACACTGATTCCCTGTCCTCCTGAGATGAGTTTTTTCGAAGAAAATATTTCGCCTATACATGGAATCGAACCTACCTATCTGCCTATACTGTACGTACGCTACTAACAATATGCTATCGACTGCTTCTGACATGTTGACCACATATATGGCATCAGAGGGAAACGTAATTCCAATAATCATTTGTTGTATCACATAAAATATTTCGACTAGTTAATGGCAGTATGATAATTAGAGAGTATTGTGAAATATTGTACTACAGATTCAAACATAACCTCTGTACTGATGATCCGATTGATGCCCGATGTCAGAGAAGAGATCGCACCGAAAATTTCTTCACAGGAAATCAATATTCAAAATGAAACAATTGATAAAATAGCCAAATACAATATACGTATTATGCAAGTATACAAGGGATGTTGTACACAAAATTCTTAACCCTTCGAAAAATCTTATTAAAAATGTTTTATTTTTATTTAAAAAATCACATAAATATAACAAAAAATTGATAAGACCGTTGTTGATTAAAACGTAGGAACCGCACAAGTACCTACACTAGAAATTATGTGCAAGGTGCTTGGCGTGCATGGTTACGACAGGATATATATTTAAGGCGGAATTTATATTTAGACAGAAAAAAATTAAGCAATTTTGAGGGATTTTTAAAAACTAAGAAATAATTATTCTACATTTATCAAACTATAAGTATACTTTAATAGTATATTTAAGTATACAAAACATTTTTTTTTAATTCATTTATCATCTAAATGGCCGTGCTGTGGCATTATTATTCTACATTTATCAAACTATAAGTATACTTTAATAGTATATTTAAGTATACAAAACATTTTTTTTTAATTCATTTATCATCAAAATGGCCGTGCTGTGGCATAGTGTTACAGCAAAATTGCTGCAGGAGTTGCGAATCGGCGTGCAGTCTAGCTTTCCGTAGGCTTTGATTAGCGAAAAAAAAAAATTTCAATGTTCATTTAGAACACGTATAATTTCGATCCAACGGTAATTTAAATTTAGAAAACGCAAATTTAAGAGAATGGCACGTATTTACAAAACCAAATCAACAGTTCACGCAAAATTTCTGTAAAATTTGGTTTAAGAAAGTAGTTATTTTTTACAACGTTTCAAAAACAATTCTCGTCAAGTTGAAAGTAGCAATATTATCAATATTTCTACCAAGTTTCAACACAATTGGTTGAATGGTTTTTGAGTAATCCTGCACGCTAATTTCGATAATGCAGTTTTGATAAAAACGCGTTTTAAGTTTACGCCCGCTCCGAATCTAACCGGTGAAGCACAGCGTTGACGGGCTGTAACGGTTAAAGTTTTCCGACCTTCGTTCTGCAACTTTAGGAAAACAGTCTACATATATAGTTCTATCGTTTGAAGAAAAGAAAAAGAGATCGATGTGTTGAACGTTGTAAATGTATATCCTACCTTAAACGGGAAAAAATGCAGCTATCTTGAGGGATTTTTTAAGCTAGGAAGTAATTATTCTTCATTTTACAAATTGTAGGTATACTTTAATAGTATATTAAAGTAACCGGTGTGCTGGTCTAGTAGTGAGCGTGCCTGCCTCTGAACCAGAACATCGTGAGGCTGCAGGTTCGAATCCCAGTCACGTAGTCTCGGAGAAAAATATATACGGACGTGACGTTCCAGTTTATACGCATGTCACATACACGTACCGGTGAGGGGGGTGGGGCGTGAGTGTATGACTAGCCCGTGATTTATTTCTGGACGAAACGCGACCAGCTCCGAAACTGGGACCGGCTGTATTGGTATAGGTTTTCCGCTGTTTCCCTATACCCATGGCAGAAATGTCATGGTAAATGCGAAACAGAGGGGGAAGTCGGCTGCGGCCGCAAAGTGGGGACGATGAGTGGAATATAGCGGGGAATGTTGTTACATTGGAATATGGCGGGGAATGTTATTATGTTCCCCCTTATTAGGAGGAAGACCCCGTACAATGGAATCTACGAACGGAATCTCTGAATAATGGTATAATAAAGTATAAGGTATATCAGTAGTATACCTGTGACAGTTCTAACGCCGGCCTCTCAGGGGGGTGCGGGGCGGGGGGTTCACGCGGGGAGGGGTATGACGTCACGCGGGGAGGGGGACTCGGTGGAGAGGCTGACGTCACGCGGGGAGGGGGAAATCGTTGGAGCGGAGGAGGGGGTTATATATCGATTATAGATTAATTGATCATCGATTATTGATCTTTATTTAAAATGCATTGTTGATTTATTTTGTCTTATATTGTTTACTTCATGGATTTTATTATTTAGCGACGGTCAGAGCCAAGTTGGTTGACCCGTGTCGCTGAGAGAAGCGATCGGATTACACGTATGCATGAGAGAGAGCGAGAATGAGATGGAGCGACCGCATTGCATGCATGTGAGATAGAGCGAAATATACATTTAACTTCAGACATTCACCGACTAAAGCAGTTGGGTTTGTTGGGTGAAATCCCAAATAAATTCAAACAAACCCACGAACGCCTTCGAACATCTATTGAACGCTTTCGAATGTCTCCGAGCATCTCTTGAACGTCTCACGAACGTCTCTTGAACGTATTCGAACGTATCCGAACATCTCATGAACGTCTCCCGAACGTCTCACGAACGCCTCTTGAACGTCTCCGAACGTCTCACGAACGTCTCATGAACGTCTCACGAACGTCTCTCGAACGTCTCCGAACGTCTCATGAACGTCTCCGAACGTCTCTTGAACGTCTCACGAACGTCTCCGAACGTCTCATGATCATGAATGTCTCATGAACGTCTCCGAACGTCTCACGAACGTCTCATGAACGTCTCCGAACGTCTCATGAACGTCTCCGAACGTCTCACGAACGTCTCCGAACGTCTCTGAACGTCTCACGAGCGTCTCATGAACGTCTCCAAACGTCTCATAAACGTCTCCCGAACGTCTCACGAACGCCTCTTGAACGTCTCCGAACGTCTCACGAACGTCTCTCGAACGTCTCCGAACGTCTCTTGAACGTCTCACGAACGTCTCCGAACGTCTCATGAACGTCTCATGAACGTCTCCGAACGTCTCACGAACGTCTCATGAACGTCTCCGAACGTCTCATGAACGTCTCACGAACGTCTCATGAACATCTCCGAACGTCTCATGAACGTCTCCGAACGTCTCATGAACGTCTCCGAACGTCTCCGAACGTCTCACGAGCGTCTCATGAACGTCTCCGAACGTCTCCGAACGTCTCACGAACGTCTCCAAACGTCTCTTGAACGTCTCTCGAACGTCTCTCGAACGTCTCCGAACGTCTCACGAACGTCTCCGAACGTCTCATGAACGTCTTACGAACGTCTCACGAACGTCTCCGACCGTCTCACGAACGTCTCACGAACGTCTCACGAACGTCTCCGAACGTCTCATGAACGTCTCACGAACGTCGCCGAACGTCTCCGAACGTCTCATGAACATCTAACGAACGTCTCACGTACGTCTCTCGAATGTTTGAGAGCAATATTTTATACAACTGTATAATCTCATAACAGATAATATAACAAAGAAAGGGGTGAGGAGAATTTAAAAATCCCATAATGTCACATTTCATTTATTTGCATGAATCGTTATGATTCAACCACCAATTAAACATTTTAAATACATTTTGCAATGCACAATTTTTTTTCATGCTTTTCGCATCGTAGAGTATAGCTTACGCCTAATTCACTTAAGGTATCCATATCGCCAAAGCCCACGTCCAACCTTTCAATAACTAGATCATTTTTCATTTTTATTATATCAGCCAGCCATTCTCGTTTTTCATGGACGTCAACATATACGATAGGATACATATCGTCTTCCGTTGGACCCACAACTGCAGTCGTTATTAAACATTGAGCCATGCTATATGGAACGTTTCCATAGGCCCACTTTAGACCATGATGATTCCGAATCAGCCATGACGCTTCGTATCTCTTAGATTTTGTGAGAAGTCTCCATGGTATGATACTCGCGAAAATGTAATGAGAGAGCACACATTCCGCTCTCAGAATCGCTACTTCCTTCACGACAAAGTTTCTCCCAACAATGAATCCTTGTAGATCGACAAATGTAGGTAGACATAACGAAGATGGCTCGATCAAGTCGATAGCAAAATCAATTGATGACTGACGTCAATATTTAAGAAACTCGTCTTTAAATTATTTATTTATCGAGCGGGGTAACTTGCTGATCTATACAATTTGACGAACCATGTTTGTCAATGGGCAATATTCAACAACGCGATTGTGCAAGATCACACAATAGGCAGTAGTATTTGGTGGCAAATCTTCCTTACATTCAAACTCTATTCGCACGTCCACGGTAGCATTTTTCACAGACTCGTTCTGACGCGAGCAATCGATAACCGTGAGAGGGCCGTTATATTGAAACTTTGCGATAGTGAGCAAAGAATTATCACTATTACAGCCGTAATAAGATTTACGAAATCGAGAGTACATATTGAACAAAATGGCGAATCTGTTTTTGTCAAAGTCCAAATTCAAGTCATCGTAAGGATAGGATTCCGAGTTGAGATAAAGTTTAACATTGGCGAGCTTGCAGTCGTCGAATAGTGTAATGTCCTTTGCCATAGAATTTTTTTTGTCAGTCTGCAACGCAGATATTACATATCTTGGTTTCTCTAGCTGGGACGCAGCTTTCACAATCCATGAGTGTTTCGTTGTGCTTTGAAGCAGCGGATACTCGTATAGATCCCAAGAGCGAAAGCTCATATTCAAGTATCGCCCACTTTCCAATGTTCGAAATAATGACAATTTAGTTATCTCATTTAATATTACGTGAGGCATACGCCATTGTATCTTGAGAAATTCAACTTCTGCCTCTACTAATGGATGCTGACTGAATATGCAATTGTTATCATTGCGCGAACGTATCAGAATTAGCTCATGACGAGCATTGATAACAACGCGCTTGTAATCTTTACAGAATCCTAGCAATATGTTGAGAGGTACACAAAAATTGAAATATTTTCCCCCATTATTATGTGTTACATCCCACGCAGCATTTTTCAAAGTATGACTCCTCTCAGGGCTTAGAGAGATGTAGTTTTTAATCGTGGTTGTTATTCCAACGTTTCGATTGCGATCAATCTCCACACCATCGAGCTCATAACGAACTTCATCAAACATGAATGCAACGCAATTGTTTCCCAATACTACTATTGCTTGATCATCTGGTTTTTTAAGCACCGTGAACTTTCCCTCAACGTAGAGAAAACTTTCAGATGGTAGGGTGTACAAGTCATGGTGTTGTATAGGAATTCGTATTTCATCGCTGTGTCCAAACGTTGAGTTGGCATACGGATTGTACGTATGAGTCTCAATTTTCATGATACGATCGTCAAAGATTGGCTCCCCACTGATATTCAAAACGTCAGTCATTCTTTTGCCTCAAGTCTGTCGTACAGTAAATCCCAGAGATTCTAAAAATTCACGATTCGCTGCACTGAGTTTCTTCTTTGCGGGTCATTTAACACTCAATGCCGCTTGTCTTCTTGCAAGAGTATTACCGTGTGGGATCGTATTATCTCACGTAGAAATATTGTCTCTGGCTTATTCCGTGTCGTACAGGACGAGCATCACAAGCGTCGCTTTCGTATGTGCAATCTCACCGTAATTTCTTCTCCTCGAAAATCGAGTAGCTTTCATTCTATGCGGATAATGTTGACACTCATTATGTTTATCGGTACATCAGATTCCTGCCATTTCCAGGGATGCAATATTCGATTTGATGAAAATCCCAACACGGATCCTACGTTGTCAGGTTTACTGAAATTTATTCTCTACGCACATTTGATTTCGCTCTTTAGTGTATTATGATTAGCGCGTAGCACGATTGGGTATTCGCCATTTTCATCGAGGTCATCGTTATTAACCTTTCGAGGAATAATTTCATTTTCAGCATCATCGGCGCTATCAACCCCTTTGAGTAAAATTGCACGATTCAGATACGCATTTATGGCTCTCAGTTCATACGATCCTTCAGGGATTATAATTTCCTTGTCATCATTGTGAAAGTAAAATTTGTTGTTTGATGAATTCACATTTGGTATTGTGTGATAAGTTTCGAAATCCGTCAAACCGAGCTCATAACAGCCATCATTGAAATCTATAGCGGGAAAACAATTTGCGGTTAGAAGGCTACTCTTGCCGGTCAACGTAAGCGTCAGTGACATGTTTCCCTCGAATACTGAGTTGATTGACACATTGTCACGGCTTAAATACATATTGATCATCGACGTTTTGGAGAAATTGCAAGCACAATTGCCCGCAAATACTCTAATTATAATTCTGATAAGATGTTCGATTGTATTGTATTTTTGTGGTATTTGGTCCAAAACATCGCACCAACTCCTTGGGCGGTCGAAGATTTCCAAAACTATCAAAATATATTATATGAATCCCCCTCTTGGCATAGGCTCCCCAATGCGTACCGGGGCCATCGGCATCATCCAAATTTACTATACCGCTCTCATCTAGTTGCACGCCACCATAAACTGGTAAATTATTGGGCATGAAGACCCCTCTGAAGAATGGTATGTGCATGCGCCCGGCTAAGCATTCCAATTGTACATTAGTTGTTACACCCATGGGCATTTTCACCGAGTTTTGGCGTTTTTTTTTGACGTGACAACGTCTTATAATTCGATGGAGCCGGCTGCACGCACGAAAAAACATGACTCATGCGGCGTTACCTCGCTCTGAGGCGTTCCATTTAAGGCTTGAAGTGCAAGCGAGAGCGCGGAACGAGCGACAAAGAGGCACAATCGGCCTCCGCATTCGGCAGCGTTCGACATCTGTCTCTCTCCTACTTGAGTGATGGCCTCTGCGCACTGCGAGCGACGAGCGACGAGCGATCAGCGATATCGAATGGCAACGTCACTCTCATAGAGCATTTCCGTCATACTCGAGCTCTCATTGGATATCGCTCATCGCTTGTCGCCCATCGCGCGCAGTGTGCAGAGGCCATGAGCGATGCGTCTGCGTGGACAGCTGCTATACAATAATACATGTACATGTTTTCTTCAAGTATGAAGTGCAGTGAAAAGTGAATCCGGTGTCAATTGTTTATAGCAACGATAATTGCGGCGATAAAGGTAATGATTCTTTCGATATTAAATATATGTTCAGTGATATATTGTCGAATATTCGTGCTTTCATCATTAAAATAAATAGCATCGGTCCGCTAGTGCAGCGATTGTAGGTTATGCTATAATTGACAAAACTATAACAATAAGTTAACAGAACTAAACCGGTGCGATGGTCTAGTGGTTAGCGTGCTCGCCACTAAACCTGCGGACCGGGAGGTCCCGAGTTCGAAACCCAGCCGCGTACATTTCGTCGCGAAATGTTTTTCTTCGGCATTTCACGGCGAAATAAGACTAGTTCCACGACTGGGGAGCGAACTTGATGACCGGCTGTATTGGTATAGGTTTTCCGCAGTTTCCCTATACCTATGACAGATATGTCATGGTGAATACGATACAGAGCGGGAAGTCGGCTGCGGCCGCAGGTGGGGGGGGGGGTGTGGAATTGGCGGTAGAGAGGCGGATTGGGGGCTCGTTAAAAGGGAAGGACCCTGTACGACTGGAACAAACCCAATAATAAGTTAACAGAACTATTTCACGATGAGTAAAAATCAATTGCTTTACTATTCGATCGAAATAATTATCGAGCGTAGCTATGATTTCAAAAAATTAAAACATAAATGTTAAATCTTCCACATATCATAACAACGTGTCTGAAATGACAGGTTGGACCAGCCAGCCGTCAAAGGGAACAGTTTTCTTTAAAAGCTAGAGCCGTCAAAGGGAACAGGCTTTTTAAAAGCTAGAGTTACAAAAATTTTAATGATGTTTCCAAATTTTTTATTTTAAATTTAAGATTCATGAACAATAATTTAATCACAGTTTATTCTTATAATAAATTATTCAAAATTATTACTTTTTTACAACAAATTACAATTCAATTTGCAAAAATAATTAAGTAACTAATTGAACAGCAACTTTTATTCAGTTTACTTGCTGAAAGAAAAATGTCAATACAAAATTTATTATTATACAATAATAAAATCAAAAATTACATTTTAACAGTCGAGTAGAAATTTAACCAATAAATTTTATTCAAGTATTTTGTAAATTTAAAATGATTTTCTGAACGAAGAATATTATGAAAAAATAAAAGTTGTAAAACAATTGCTCAAAGCACATTCATACTTGTAAAAAATATGTACATTGTAAAAAAAATAAATAAAAATTGACATAATTGTATTTATGAATACAAATAAATGTAACTTGATCAATTCAATTGTGATTTCCATTTACCTCCTTCTCTATATCCATACAAAATATCTATCAAACAAAAAAAATTAAAATTTTCTTTTGAAAAATGAAACCATTCCATCAGTATTTTCTTATGACGTTGTCACGTTCAACTATCGTTAGTAAACCGACTTTACAGACAACCGATTTTTTTCTTAGTTGAACATCCTTGTCCACGCTTGTAGGGAGCGAGATAGAGCCCATAGCCTTCTATAGCTCGATTATGACGTTGTATTTCTTCACGTTGGAGTTGCGCCGCATTGCTATCATTCACAGCCTTTCCTATCCCAGCTGCCACACCAGCCAGTGAACCAAGAACTCCCAGTAATGGTAACATTGGCAAAATTCCGCCACGCTTTGCTATAGGCAGTATTCTCTTCTTAACGGGTTTTTTCTTCTTTATCGATGAGTTCTTTGTCTTCATTCCCATGCCGAATTTCGTTTTTGCTTTCATAGCTGCCCAAACAGCAGTCGCTGCTGTTTTCTCGCCAAAAGTCGAAACTCTCGCAGCAATACGTTTTCGTACCGTTGTTGCAAGTATATTATCTGCAACGTGTCTTTCGCCTAAATGATTGCTTCTAGAATAGGCTGTATCGTGGCCGCGACAAGCTGCATCTAATGGATTTATACCACGATCACCCCGTGCCAATCTCTGCTCTAACTGAGTGCCTGGTCCACAAAATTGGTATCCGGGAATATGTAACTCGATCGGAAGTGCATTTATTGCACGATTTAACAAACCGTTGCCTTTTCTCTTTGACATTCGGCACAATTATTTATAAACGGTGCTGGACCGTCAATGTGTATTAGCTGTCCCGGTAAATTCCAATGGCGCGTGCATCGGCGATATTGCTGTACTTCCGAATCAGCCTTCATATATTCGGGAAGCCTCTCCCACAAAATGTCAACGAAGTGATGAAAATTTTGTAACAAAACAATTTTTGGAATAAACTGTAATTGATGAGCCGTTAAGCGGTGAATACTGCAGTCGTCCGATAGGTACAAAAACATTCTCAGGACTGAGCGGATTTGGCTCGGTGCACTCCTATAAATACTCCTCACACGACGCATTTTGGGCGAATGTGTGTTTGGATTCGAGAGAGAAAACATGCGTTTCGTGCAACAAGCGACGGTGATTCAAGTGACCAATTTCGACGATAGAGTAATGGAGGGCCAACAAGTACGCAAGCATGGAGACATGCTGCCACTTACGATACGCAGCATTATTTGCGGTCCTTCAAATTGTGGGAAAACAAATGTTTTGTTAAGTTTAATAGAAAGTCCAAATGGTGTACGTTTTGAAAACCTATATGTATACTCAAAATCGCTTCAACAGCCAAAATATCGATATTTGGAAAATCTGCTGACATCGATTAACGAAATTGGCTATTTTAAATTCTCAAATAATAGTGATATTATCCCACTGCACGAAGCGCTTCCGAACTCCATTTTTATTTTCGATGACGTAGCATGTGACAAGCAAAATACAGTAAGAGAGTACTTTGCGATGGGCAGACACTCGAGCGTTAATTGTTTCTACCTTTGCCAAACATATGCCAAGGTTCCCAAGCATCTTATACGCGACAATGTGAATCTGCTTATTTTATTTAAACAAGATCGTACAAACTTGAAACATGTTTACAATGAACATGTAAATACGGACATGTCGTATGAAGATTTTCTGGTGTTATGTCAAAAATGTTGGCAACACAAATATGGCTTCATGGTGATTGACAAAGATAGCTCATTGTCCGGCGGTCGATATAAAAAGGAATTAACGAGTTTGCAATACCGTAATATAGTAAGTCGGCATTGAGACATCAGCTGTGCAACGACCGACAAATAATTTCGTGTGGGCATGATGACGACAATTGATACTGATGAAAAGAGTGCCAGGGAAATTGCGAAAACAAGCGACTCAATACGCAAAAAATATCAAGCTTTGAAGACTGGAAAAATGGAAGATCTTGCATTGGAGAGACACTTCAAGCCAATCACCGAACCTCTCAAGCAGATTGTTCAGCAATCAGCTGCTGTTGAATCTCTTCGGCCGGAAATTGAATCGTTGAGTATGTCGGAAGCAAAGGACCTAGAGAAGGATGTGAAACAAGGAACAAAGCGCACACGTTCGTTATTTCAAGATTCGCTGGTAACTTCTACACCGAATCAGTTGAAACGCAAGCGATGAAAGGAATCTCTGGATGATACGTCGATGGCTGCTGTACCCTTGCAACCAGCCACCATTGTTGAAGAAGACGTTTTTGAGACTACGCCCGAATCATTCGTGTCTACAGTTCAACGTCAATTACAAACGGCTGAAGGTCAAAATACATTGCGCGAACATTTCGGTCCACTTGGTCAACAATATATTTCATCTATTCTTTCACAAGACAAAAATTCCAGCATGGATTAGGTGTATGGCGTCAAATTTGCCAATGAAGGAATGATGTTAGGCGATAAGCGTTTCGATGTGGATAATGATGATAATATATTCATCGATGGCATAAAATACTTGGGAACCCCTGGACTCTATGAGTTAATTTTCAAGAGAATTCCCGACGATGCAATATACACCGAGGAAGACAAAAACAAATATAAAAGTATATTGTTGGCAACAAATGCACATCGACGTGGTAGCAATATACTCAATCCTGTATTGGGTAACAAAGGCTTCAAGTATAAATATATAATTGGACCATTAACTTTCGACCGAAAAACTGGTAGAGGTATAGAAATACCGCTCGCCATTGACGTTAAATAACAACAAAATCGATTACGTGCATTGGAATGATCCCAATGAGTTGGTCGATCGTTTGCGCTTGTTGGAAGCTTCACGACACGCGGGTAACAACGCTCACGACAATGAGATAATGTCGATTATTGAGGAACTTCGCGAAGCGGGTCTCATTATAAATTAACCTATGCATCGATGATAATGATCATTCCTTCATCACTATTGATACCGAGATGTCGATCAATAAATTCGGATCATCGCTTGGAGCGCAGGATAATTCATACTATCAGTGGACTGGGCTAATAAGAAATTATATACGTGATAATGCTCTCTGTCTAACCTCTAGTGACTTCGATGCAAGATCACGTAAAATACAAGGCGTAGCCCTACCTGAAGGGGATTACGATGCTGCTAATAAACGTTACGTGGAAATGAAAGTCAAGCTGTTAACAGAACACCTGGATGAATTTGAGAAGAAATTCATCGCACTAGAAGATACGCTTCGAATAACTATGAACGATACGTCTAAAACGATTCAGTATGTAACCGACGCTGTGGCTGACACAACGCAGGAAGATTTGTAAAAATCGTCTGGTCAAACACACGACATGCTCGGAGAAGAAAAAACGTCTGAAGAAAAGCAGCTCGTGGAGGAATTACATGCACCAGCAAGAAAAAACTTTCTGCGAAGACGTGTCATCGTACGTGGGTATGATGATTTGTGGCAGGCTGACGTAGTCGAAATGCGGCCGTATTCGCGTTTCAACAAAGGCTATAATTACATCCTCACCGTCATCGATGTGTTGAGCAAGTATGCATGGGCCATACCCTTGAAAAGTAAAACTGGCAACGAAATGGGTACAACGATTGCGAAAATCATACACGATCATAGCAGATATCCGAAAAATCTTCAGACCGACAAAGGAAGAGAATTTTACAATGTAAACGTGCAACGACTCATGGAGAAATACAACATCAATCATTATTCGACGTACTCTATTATGAAGGCCTCGGTCGTCGAACGATTCAATCGCACTATCAAAAATAATATGTGGAAAATGTTTACACTTAATGGTAATTACAAGTGGATCGATGCGTTACCGCAACTGGTTATGAAGTACAATGTTTGAAAGCATCGTACGATTGGCATGAGGCCCATCGACGTTACTCCTGCGATCGCGGAGAAACTCTTAACCACCGTATACAGCAATGTAAAAATTGCGGCTCCTGCAAGATTCAAAGTCAATGATTTTGTGCGCATAAGCAAATTCAAGACAATATTTGAAAAAGGTTTCACACCAAATTGGACCACCGAAGTGTCTAAAATCGTCAAGGTGCAGCAAACTTATCCTGTAACGTACCTAGTCGAGGACTCAAGTGGAAATCCAATAGCCGGAGGATTCTACGAACACGAACTGCAACGTGTTGCCAATCCAAACATATATCTCGTGGAGAAGTTAATACGCAAAAAGGGCAATGATGTTTATGTTAAATGGTTGGGAATGGATAAATCTCAAAACTCGTGGATACACAAAAATAACATATTGTAATAACTTTTATAAAGTATATGAAAAATTCAATAAAGTTTATTTACAATAGGCATACCATTTTATTTATGTATACATTCACCATTCCTTATAAAAATAAATTATTATATCCTGTAAACATTAACATACTCGCATTATATATACATGAATATTTTCCAATATATATCAAATTTACATTACTACATTCATTATATCTATCCATTTTTATTTTATAACAATATATACAATGTAGCCTAACAAACACATTTACAATGCTATTTTATAATGACCCCAGGGTAGAGTGTCCGTACTTTTCGGCACGATATACCGCTTGTCATCGTGTGGACTTAGAGCAATTTTTGACTCTGAAATAGTGTAAACTTCGTGCAGCTTCGATCTTATGCAAGACTGCTGACGAGTCATCTACATTTCTTCCCGTAAACAGCGAGTGTAGTCATTGAAATTTATTGTTCGCGCGATGACATTACTTTTCACACCTTTCACCTTTTTCGTGTCTTTTTTACCATCGACTCGCAAAGCGTACATTTTTGCTCTCAATCCCACAAATTCCGTCATTACCATATCATTATTTTCATCTTTCATGAGACCGGGCACTTTCTTGTTGACTAACGGCAAACCGTACACGTTTTCCATCGGGTAATCGCTCGTATCAAATTTGTCAATGTTACGCTTCATATCGTCGTAAACGTCGTCAGACTTGATGTGGTATACGAGACTATCGGTGTCGGTATACATGACCTTGCAGTTTTGCTGATACAGCGGAATAATGAATTCGTGGTGAAACTCATATAAACATGTTTTCAAAATGTCGAGTATACACATACCCACATAAATCGGCTTGTTAAATTTTACCTCCAGATTTCGCAATTCGACGGCAATAAGATTTTCCGAAAAGACACTTCGACTGTGAAAATTTGGTTTAGCGATCATTGCCTCTGCCCCATACCGTCCGTCCCACTTTGTTACAAGTTTCACGTCTACACGGTTTCGCACATTTTCCATCGTTTTACCAAATACTGCATTGTTCATTAATTTATAAAAAATTTTCTCGAAATCATTTGTAGCACGTGTTCGAAACTGTGTGTTTAATTCGATGTATGAACGCAACCAGGGGGATTGAGTGAATTTCAAAATTCTGTGTATTTTCGTTACTTTAAGTCCATGACGCATACACTGCTGCAAATTACGATAGTGTATCACGTAACGCTTCTTATCACATACGGTTGCGAGCAATTTCTCCTGGTGCTTGCCAGATGGTTTGTCGCGTGTAGGACAAAACGGAAGGTCACTGTGCGAATCATGCAAACGTGGATATTCGAGATCGACTTCAAGAACGTAGCCTACAGGCGAATCTAGCGCTATGGATAATACGTCAAAATCCGATGTGTTGTCGATCCATTGAAAATCAGTATAAGGCAAAGGTTGACACATTGCTCAACCGTACAAGTTGTTCACATCGAAGTACATCAGGTATGATGATGATTTCAATGGATCGTACGATTGCATGTACTTGTTATTAGCATGTGCATATCTGTTTGAACATTGGCTTAAACCTCCGCGTATACCTCGCTCGATGAATAAAATCATGTCGATGTCGGTCAATAATTCAAACGTAATGTGCGTACATTTCAACATTGCGTCCCAAGTATATCCGGGAAGGGTGTAATAATACGCCAGGTCAAGCCCATAACTTTCAATACACGTATCACGGAAATTTTCGAAAATATCTGCTAATAACAAGACGTCCGTCTTCAAATACAAATCGCTATATTCACCAAGCGTTTGAATGGAAAACCGCTCCCAGACATTCTCAGCGTGAACGTACTCGCTCGCGCTGATCGTTTCCCCGGTCAAGGAACTGTAAAATGAGTCGCGCGGCGGCAAACACGTGTCTTCCAATCTGCTGACATGATCAATGTATTCGTACGGGAAGACACCTTTTCGTGTTAATAATGTAAAATCATGCATCGGTAGGCCATCAAATTGTGAGCGTAAAATTTTCAGTTTGTCCGTCGTTAAAAATGATGCTAATTTCTCAAGACTTGTGGTTAGAAATTTATATGAATCAATGAAGCGTAATTTAATTTGGTTTTTTGTTTCTTCAGTAGTAGTTTGAACAGTTTTCGTGAACGAAATATATTTTTCTTTTGTTATTGGAAGCACGTAAGTTTTCCCTTCGAGCGCGGTGGCCACTTCCTTGATTATAAAATGCGCATCATAGCCAGACAAATTGTGAAAAACTGCCGGGATGAAAAATGATTGTTTGAAATTTAGATTGCAATTCGAATGGGCGGGGCCTCTGTAACGCCCAGTTAAATGACAATGATCGCGAACTCGTGTATCGGTTTGTGCAAAATCTTCTTCACATATGTGACACTTAATCGCGCTTCGAAATTCAAGCTCCTCATCGGATGTTAACTGTACCATGGGGATATTTGAAGATAAAATATCTTTTACATGCAAATCTGCATTTTTTAGTTCTTCGACGAACCATGCAATGCAATCGCTACTACGGTGCGATTCATGTCTGCATAACGATTGATCGTATGAACAATGTACGTAGTATGCAAAACTAGAAACCTCGTGGTGTTGGTACATGTTTTGTTCATTCGTTTTCGCAAGGACGCACTCAAGATCGGCGTATATTACGAATGGAAGTCGCTCCTTATGATTGAAGTTTTTAAAAGTGAGCCACTTGTTCACATCGTTCGGTAGACGGACGGCACAGTCGTTGATCTGGCCACAGTCCACAGTGTGCCCTTGCAATTTTTGCTCCGAATGCAAGTAGTGTAGACATCTGCGAAAATAAACAAAAAATCAGTTATGAACTAATTATTTTTATACATTTAATTATATCAAATCTGCGTACCTATCACAGATATATTTCTGTCCATCGTGTTTAGTCAACTGTGAGCTGACGAGCCTTGATAAATTCTTGATCCACGCGAAATGTCCAACGATGTTTTGCTGCGGATCTTCCACGTAGAGCAAATTGACATGCTTTTCTCTCTTTTGCTCACTCACGCGAATTGGAAGAGTACTATCGTTCTCAATGGTGTATACATTGATTGAAATGTCATTACGAATTGCAATTTTTTTAATTTGATTCAGAGTCATTGGAAACTCAATGTCTTGAACATTTAGCACTGTCGAGTTGTGTGGATATGAAGATTCACGCGCACTGTCACGTTGGGCTGGATACAGAGCAGCGACTACGGACCATGCGAAACATGCTTGATCACTCGATTTCACATTAACAACTGCTCTTTTCAGCACTATCGACCGCGATAACATTATGTGGTATCCCGCACGCATTGGATTATATTTATTTATATTCATAGTCAAGTTATATATTCGTGACAATGCCCACCCGCTGTCGTGTTTCTGAAACTCTTCGAGTGATGTTGAAATGGGGTCAATAACTCTTTGATCGTCCCACTCGCGTAAATCAGACGTATTGAAAAGTTCATAGTTTTTAGTATTAATGCTTTTATTTGCACGCTTGTCACCCGCCACAAATTCACCGTTAAAAACGGTATTAATTTTCACACTACCATGATGGTTGATAATGGTTTGAACGCGTGAAAGCACGACATCACCAGTGTCTTTGAGAAATTGTTGAGGTTCGATGTGGTTGTGATTTATGACTACACCAGTCAAGATACGACCCTCGAACGCCGTATCAATTTCTCGCCATATGAATCCATGATTGTCATATCCAGCACCCGTGTGTATGAAACGCTGACGCACCGAATTCTTGAAGCCTTCAAGTCGTGCAATTTGGGCTACCAACGATTGACGATTTCCAATCGAAAATCGCGGTCGTGTAATTCGACTTTGTTCTTCTAACGACTCGATATACTCGTCACATCGTTGTTCCCACACAATGTACTCTTCGACCGAACTAATTTGAGTCCCTTGCTCGCAAAGATTTTTTTCAATATTATCCGTCATGTCACTGCGCGAGGCACTCCGCGAACAATTCAAACATTGACTGAAAGTGTGTACCTCTCAATCACGATTTATATTCCATTTCTATAACAACTGCATCCTTGGTGCCGTGTGCATTTTTTCGTTATATATTTTTCTGCAGACTTCACGATTTTGCGGACATGAACTTCTTCGACGGGATTCACGAAGCACTCGCAGAATCAATCGCATAATTTTATTCTTTCGTGAATATCTCAGGCATTTTGACCTTGAGATGACACGTGATGCTGAATCGACATTTTAGCGGTGCTTTTTTCCTATGTACGCTGAAAGTGTGTACCTCTCAATCACGATTTATATTCATTTTCTATAACAACTGCAGCCTTGGTGCCGTGTGCATTTGTTCGTTATATATTTATCTACAGACTTTTCGATTTTTGCTGACATCAATTTTTTTTCGACGAGATCCGCGAAGCGCTTGCAATATCATTCGCATAATTTTATTCTTTTGCGAATGTCCCAGGCATTTTGGCCTTGAGATGCAATAGATGTGCGAAGACGTGTGCGGCGGTTTGTTTGAGACTTCACCCAAACAAACCCAATCGTCTTTATACATGCAGATGAGTCGCTCTATCTCCCATGCACGCGATGCGGTCGCTTCATCTCTCATTCTCGCCCTCTCTCTCTCTCTCTCACGCATACGTGTAATCCGATCGCTTCTCTCAGCGACACGGGTCAACCAACTTGGCTCTCTGGCGAGATTCGCTAAATAATAAAATCGATCAAGTAAACAATATAAGACAAAATAAATCAACAATGAATTTTAAATATATAAAAATCAATAATCGATGATCAATTAATTGATAATCGATATATACCCCAGACGTTCGTGGGTTTGTTTGGGATTTCACCCAACAAACCCAACTGCTTTAGTCGGTGAATGTCTGAAGTTAAATGTATATCTCGCTCTATCTCACATGCATGCGATGCGGTCGCTCCATCTCTCATTCTCGCTCTCTCTCATGCATACGTGTAATCCGATCGCTTCTCTCAGCGACACAGGTCAACCAACTTGGCTCTCTGGCGATAGTCGCTAAATAATAAAATCCATGAAGTAAACAATATACGACAAAATAAATCAACAATGAATTTTAAATAAAGATCAATAATCGATGATCAATTAATCGATAATCGATATATACCTCCCTCCTCCGCTCCAACGATTTCCCCCTCCCCGCGTGACGTCAGCCTCTCCACCGAGTCCCCCTCCCCGCGTGACGTCATACCCCACCCCGCGTGAACCCCCCGCCCCGCACCCCCCTGAGAGGACCTGCGTTAGAACTGTCACAGGTACTTATATCACGTCGCGACCAAATGCGCACAATGTATTTCTTTTTCTTGCGCTCTCTTATCTTTTTGAGCCCCGGCGAAGACGCAGGGCCGAAGCGATTTCCCATGAAAATCGTGAACGACCACATACGCGCGATAGCGGCATTCTCATTTTTCGACGGATATTTATATTTTTCTTTAAGCTTAGACCTACGCGGCGGAAATGTAGGCTATTGATAATAAGTAAGCGTCTCACGTGGTTTCCCACCCGAGAGTCTTAACCATGTGAAGAACAAATACACACTCGCCAGAATGAAATCCTCGAACCTAGGAAACCACCCTGTCATAAAACACCACGTGCACTCGCGGGCCTTGGTCAACAAGCCCTATCTCGAGCAGTGCGTTCTCGCCACCGACAAGGCCCCTTTTTCCGCCCGGTAGTTTTCCGCGCACCAGATAAAGGAAACGCTGCTCCAATTCCTGGAAATAAGGCGACGAATATGACTCGCAGACTACGTCCTCCTCCCACTCTCTATTTTCGACCAATCATCCGAAGAAACACATATTTGATGCCTTTACCACCAATCCCTAAGGAAAATGCATCACGAAAATCCACTCCTTCCCCCATTAACGAAACCTCTCCTATTTTCCACTTGGCGAAGAATTATCCTACAGAAAGTCAGTGTTCCATCACCACTCATTGAAGTCAGTCTCCCAACAGTTTCCATCGCGATCGGACAAAGTCTCCAACATCTTCCATCAAATCTAGTTCAAAACGAAAAGCTGTCTCCTGACAGTATCCGACAAGTCCAAACGTTAACTCTAAAAATTAGTATATCTCCGGTATAATTGTTACAAATTCTGTCTATATTTTGTAAAGCGCGACCATATTGACATCGATACATTGAATTGCGTAAATACCCAATTAATTCGAAGACTCGGTTCGCGATAAATACTCGTGGATTAAAAGATCGTGTCTACGTGAAGAACACCAGCTCCGCTAAATCCGTAACCAAGCGTACACAACCGAGCGTTCCGGCCTACCTGCGAAGGCCCGATTCGACCCTCCGTATCTCCAACCATTGTACCCACGGCGCATCGACAAATGTAAGCAAAATACTTCGTGTACATTTCCTGTATTATTAATTTAATCGACTTAACCAGATTGGTTAATTCCAATAAACCCCGAGCCGTTAGAATTTGAGTGTCCAATTATTCCTCAATCGGATAATCGCGTCATCCCATTTTTACCCAAGCACTACCCCTTTTTACCCTCATCCCGAGCTATTGAGCTAGGCGTAGGCTACAAAGAGGGAAACGTAAAAATATATACCCACGTCCCCTCAGGACGTGACAGGTAGATGGCCCAGTAATCGTCACCTTAAGCAGATCGCTTGACGTTGCAAATTTGTATACCTCAACTAGGAAAGTGAGTAAAAGTTATTTTAAGTCGTTCTTAATCAGTTTTTTACTACGAAGAAGATCGTTGTGAAATTCCCGTGCCTGGTACAGGTTTGGAGAAAATTTTTCGTAAAGATTATAAGATGCTATTGTACGAGTCATCGTCATGCCGCCATGACAGTCGGTCTGTTAATCGCCATGGGAACGTCAGTAGTATAGCTAGGCCGGTTCTAACGCAGGTCCTCTGAGGGGGTAGCGGGGCGGGGGGTTCACGCGGGGAGGGGTATGACGTCACGCGGGGAGGGGTATGACGTCACGCGGGGAGGGGTATGACGTGACGCGGGGCGAGGTATGACGTCACGCGGGAAGGGGGACTCGGCGGAGTAGCTGACCTCTCTCTCTCTCTCTCTGTCTCTCTCTCTCTCTCTCTCTCTCTCTCTCTCTCTCTCTCTCTCTCTCTCTCTCTCTCTCTCTCTCTGTCTCTCTCTCTCTCTCTCTCTCTCTCTCTCTCTCTCTCTCTCTCTCTCTCTCTCTCTCTCTCTCTCTCTCTCTCTCTCTCTGAACGTCTCTCGAACGTCTCCGAACGTCTCACGAACGTCTCCGAACGTCTAACGAACGTCTCCGAACGTCTCACGAACGTCTCACGAACGTCTCACCAACGTCTCCGAACGTCTCTTGAACGTCTCTCGAACGTCTCCGAACGTCTCACGAACGTCTCCGAACGTCTAACGAACGTCTCCGAACGTCTCATGAACGTCTCTCGAACGTCTCCGAACGTCTCATGAACGTCTCCGAACGTCTCACGAACGTCTCACGAACGTCTCCGAACGTCTCTTGAACGTCTCTCGAACGTCTCCGAACGTCTCTCGAACGTCTCCGAACGTCTCACGAACGTCTCATGAACGTCTCACGAACGTCTCATGAACGTCTCACGAACGTCTCCGAACGTCTCTTGAACGTCTCTCGAACGTCTCCGAACGTCTCCGAACGTCTCATGAACGTCTCACGAACGTCTCACCAACGTCTCCGAACGTCTCTTGAACGTCTCCGAACGTCTCCGAACGTCTCATGAACGTCTCACGAACGTCTCACCAACGTCTCCGAACGTCTCTTGAACGTCTCATGAACATCTCACGAACGTCTCCGAACGTCTAACGAACGTCTCACGAACGTCTCACCAACGTCTCCGAACGTCTCTTGAACGTATCATGAACGTCTCTCGAACGTCTCCGAACGTCTAACGAACGTCTCCGAACGTCTCACGAACGTCTCCGAGCGTCTCATGAACGTCTCTCGAACGTCTCCGAACGTCTCATGAACGTCTGTTGAACGTCTCACGAACGTCTCCGAACGTCTCATGAACGTCTCCGAACGTCTCTCGAACGTCTCCGAACGTCTCATGAACGTCTCCGAACGTCTCACGAACGTCTCACGAACGTCTCCGAACGTCTCATGAACGTCTCACGAACGTCTCACGAACGTCTCCGAACGTCTCTTGAACGTCTCTCGAACGTCTCATGAACGTCTCACGAACGTCTCCGAACGTCTAACGAACGTCTCCGAACGTCTCATGAACGTCTCACGAACGTCTCACGAACGTCTCCGAACGTCTCACGAACGTCTCCGAACGTCTCATGAACGTCTCACGAACGTCTCCGAACGTCTCATGAACATCTAACGAACGTCTCACGTACGTCTCTCGAATGTTTGAGAGCAATATTTTATACAACTGTGTAATCTCATAACAGATAATGTAAGAAAGAAAGGGGTGAGGAGAATTAAAAAATCACATAATGTCACATTTCGTTTATTTGCATGAATCTTTATGATTCAACCACCAATTAAACATTTTACATACATTTTGTAATGCACAATTTTTTTCATGCTTTTCGCATCGTAGAGTATAGCTTACGCCTAATTTACTTAAGGTATCCATATCGCCAAAGTCCAACGTTTCAATAACAGATCATTTTTCATATTTAATATATCAGCTAGCCATTCTCGTTTTTCATGGCCGTCAACATATACAATGGGATACGTATCGACTTCCGTTGGGCCCACAACTGCAGCCGTTATTAAACCTTGAGCCATGCTATATGGAACGTTTCCATAGGCCCACTTTAGACCATGATGATTCCGAATCAGCCATGAGGCTTCGTATCTCTCAGATTTTGTGAGAAGTCTCCATGGTATGATACTCGCGAAAATGTAATGAGAGAGCACACATTCCACTCTTAGAATCGCTACTTCCTTCACGACAAAGTTTCTCCCAACAATGAATCCTTGTAGATCGACAAATGTAGGTACAGACATAACGAAGATGGCTCGATCAAGTCGACAGCAAGATCAATTGATGACTGACGTCATTATTTAAGAAACTCGTCTTTAAATTATTTATTTATCGAGCGGGGGGTTACTTGCTGATCTACACAATTTTACGAACCATGTTTGTCAATGGGCAATATTCAACAACGCGATCGTTCAAGATCAGACAATAGGCAGTAGTATTTGGTGGCAAATCTTCCTTACATTCAAACTCTATTCGCACGTCCACAGTAGCATTTTTCACAGACTCGTTCTGACGCGAGCAATCGATAACCGTGAGAGGGCCGTTATATTGAAACTTTGCAATAGTGAGCAAAGAATTATCACTATTACAGCCGTAATAAGATTTACGAAATCGAGAGTACATATTGAACAAAATGGCGAATCTGTTTTTGTCAAAGTCCAAATTCAAGTCATCGTAAGGATAGGATTCCGAGTTGAGATAAAGTTTAACATTGGCGAGCTTGCAGTCGTCGAATAGTGTAATGTCCTTTGCCATAGAATTTTTCTTGCCAGTCTGCAGCGCAAATATTACATATCTTGGTTTCTCTAGCTGGGAGGCGGCTTTCACAGTCCATGAGTGTTTCGTTGTGCTTTGAAGCAGCGGATACTCGTATAGATCCCAAGAGCGAAAGCTCATATTCAAGTATCGTCCACTCTCCAATGTTCGAAGTAATGACAATTTACTTATCTCATTTAATATTACGTGAGGCATACGCCATTATATCTTGAGCAATTCAACTTCTGCCTCTACTAATGGATGCTGACTGAATACACAATTGTTATCATTGCGCGAACGTATCAGAATTAGCTCATGACGAGCATTGATAACTACGCGCTTGTAATCTTCACAGAATCCTAGCAATATGTTGAGAGGTACACAAAAATTGAAATATTTTCCCCCATTATTATGTGTTACATCCCACGCAGCATTTTTCAAAGTATGACTCCTCTCAGGGCTTAGAGAGATGTAGTTTTTAGTCGTGGTTGTTATTCCAACGTTTCGATTGCGATCAATCTCCACACCATCGAGCTCATAGCGAACTTCATCAAACATGAATGCAACGCAATTGTTTCCCAATACTACTATTGCTTGATCATCTGGTTTTTTAAGCACTGTGAACTTTCCCTCAACGTAGAGAAAACTTTCAGATGGTAGGGTGTACAAGTCTTGGTGTTGTATAGGAATTCGTATTTCATCGCTGTGTCCAAACGTTGAGTTGGCATACGGATTGTACGTATGAGTCTCAATTTTGATGATGCGATCGTCAAAGATTGGCTCCCCACTGATATTCAAAACGTCAGTCATTCTTTTGCCTCAAGTATGTCGTAATAAATCCCAGAGATTCTAAAAATTCACGATTCGCTGCACTGAGTTTCTTCTTTGCGGGTAATTTAACACTCAATGCCGCTTGTCTTCTTGCAAGAGTATTACCGTGTGGGATCGTATTATCTCGCGTAGAAATATTGTCTCTGACGTATTCCGTGTCGTACAGAACGAGCATCACAAGCGTCGCTTTCGTATGTGCAATCTCACCGTAATTTCTTCTCCTCGAAAATCGAGTAGTTTTCCCTTCTGATCCACGATACGTATCGTTAGATCCGTAATGCTCCGCACAACGATCGGAAGATAAATGATTTGCGCAGGCGTTTCCGATATCTTATATCCTGGTGGTACGCTCGGTGAAAATTCATGTATCGTGTGTACACGCTCGCCATTGCTGTACGCACCAGTGGTGACACTACATTCTATGCGGATAATGTTGACATTCATTATGTTGATCGGTACATCAGATTCCTGCCATTTCCAGGGATGCAGTATTCGATTTGATGAAAATCCCAACAGGGATCCTACGTTGTCAGGTTTACTGAAATTTATTCTGTACGCACATTTGATTTCGCTCTTTAGTGTATTATGATTAGCGCGTAGCACGATTGGGTATTCGCCATTTTCATCGAGGTCATCGTTATCAACCTTTCGAGGAACAATTTCATTTTCAGCATCATCACCGCTATCAACCCCTTTGAGCAAAATTGCACGATTCAGATACGCATTTATGGCTCTCAGTTCATACGATCCTTCAGGGATTATAATTTCCTTGTCATCATTGTCAAAGTAAAATTTGTTGTTTGATGAATTGACATTTGGTATTGTGTGATAAGTTTCGAAATCCGTCAAACCGAGCTCATAACAACCATCATTGAAATCTATAGCGGGAAAATAATTTGCAGTTAGAAGGCTACTCTTGCCGGTCAACGTAAGCGTCAGTGACATGTTTCCCTCGAATACTGAGTTGATTGACACATTGTCACGGCTTAAATACATATTGATCATCGACGTTTTGGAGAAATTGCAAGCACAATTGCCCGCAAATACTCTGATTATAATTCTGATACGATGTTCGATTGTATTGTATTTTTGTGGTATTTGGTCCAAGATATCGCACCAACTCCTTGGGCGGTCGAAGATTTCCAAAACTATCAAAATATATTATATGACTCCCCCTCTTGGCATAGGCTACCCAATGCGTACCGGGGCCATCGGCATCATCTAAATTTACTATACCGCTCTCATCTAGTTGCACGCCACCATAAACTGGTAAATTATTGCGCATGAAGACCCCTCTGAAGAATGGTATGCGCATGCGCCTGGCTAAGCATTCCAATTGTACATTAGTTGTTACACCCATGGGCATTTTCACCGAGTTTTGGCGTTTTTTTTTTCTTAGTTGAACATCCTTGTCCACGCTTGTAGGGCGCGAGATAGAGCCCATAGCCTTCTATAGCTCGATTATGACGTTGTATTTCTTCAAGTTGACGTTGCGCCGCTTTACTATCATTCACAGCCTTTGCTATCCCAGCTGCCCCACCAGCCAGTGAACCAAGAACTCCCAGCAATGGTAACATTGGCAAAATTCCGCCACGCTTTGCTATCGGCAGTATTCTCCTCTTAACGGGTTTATTCTTCTTTGCCGATGAGTTCTTTGTCTTCATTCCCATGCCGAATTTCGTTTTTGCTTTCATAGCTGCCCAAACAGCGGTCGCTGCTGTTTTCTCGCCAAAAGTCGAGTCTCTCGCAGTAATACGTTTTCGTGCCGTTGTTGCAAGTAAATTATCCGCAACGTGTCTTTCGCCTAAATGATTGCTTCGAGAATAGGCTATATCGTGGTCGCGACAAGCTGCATCCAATGGATTTATACCACGATCACCCCGTGTCAATCTCTGCTCTAACTGAGTGCCTGGTCCACAAAATTGGTATCCGGGAATATGTAACTCGATCGGAAGTGCATTTATTGCTCGATTTAACAAACCGTTGCCTTTTCTCTTTGACATTCGGCACAATTATTTATAAACGGTGCTGGACCGTCAATGTGTATTAGCTGTCCCGGTAAATTCCAATGGCGCGTGCATCGGCGATATTGCTGTACTTCCGAATCAGCCTTTATGTGTTCGGGAAGCCTCTCCCACAAAATGTCAACGAAGTGATGAAAATTTTGTAACAAAACAATTTTTGGAATAAACTGTAATTGATGAGCCGTTAAGCGGAGAATACTGCAGTCGTCCGATAGGTACAAAAACATTCTCACTACTGAGCGGATTTGGCTCGGTGCACTCCTATAAATACTCTTCACACGACGCATTTTGGGCGAATGTGTGTTTGGATTCGAGAGAGAAAACATGCGTTTCAAGTTACAAGTACAAAACTTAACAAAACAATGTTTTGTTAAGTTTAATAGAAAGTCCAAATGGTGTACGTTTTGAAAACCTATATGTATACTCGAAATCGCTTCAACAGCCAAAATATCAATATTTGGAAAATCTGCTGACATCGATTAACGAAATTGGCTATTTTAAATTCTCAAATAATAGTGATGTTATCCCACCGCACGAGGCGCTTCCGAACTCCATTTTTATTTTCGATGACGTAGCATGTGACAAGCAAAATACAGTAAGAGAGTACTTTGCGATGGGCAGACACTCGAGCGTTGATTGTTTCTACCTTTGCCAAACATATGCCAAGGTTCCCAAGCATCTTATACGCGACAATGTGAATCTGCTTATTTTATTTAAACAAGATCGTACAAACTTGAAACATGTTTACAATGAACACGTAAATACTGACATGTCGTATGAAGATTTTCTGGTGTTATGTCAAAAATGTTGGCAACACAAATATGGCTTCATGGTGATTGACAAAGATAGCTCTTTGTCCGGTGGTCGATATAGAAATGGATTTAACGAGTTTGCAATACCGTAATGTAGTCAGTCGGCATTGAGACATCAGCTGTGCAACGACCGACAAATAATTTCGTGTGGGCATGATGACGACAATTGATACTGATGAAGAGATTGCCAGAGAAATTGCGAAAACAAGCGACTCAATACGCAAAAAATATCAAGCTTTGAAGACTGGAAAAATGGAAGAAGATCTTGCATTGGAGAGACACTTCAGGCCAATCACCGAACCTCTCAAGCAGATTGTTGGGCAATCAGCCGCTGTTGAATCTCTTGGGCCGGAAATTGAATCGTTGAGTATGTCGGAAGCAAAGGACCTAGAGAAGGATGTGAAACAAGGAACAAAGCGCACACGTTCGTTATTTCAAGATTCGCTGGTAACTTCTACACCGAATCAGGTGAAACGCAAGCGACGAAAGGAATCTCTGGATGATACGTCGATGGCTGCAGTACCCTTGCAACCAGCCACCATTGTTGAAGAAGACGTTTTTGAGACCACGCCCGAATCATTCGTGTCTACAGTTCAACGTCAATTACAAACGGCTGAAGGTCAAAATACATTGCGCGAACATTTCGGTCCACTCGGTCAACAATATATTTCATCTATTCTTTCACAAGACAAAAATTCCAGCATGGATTACGTGTATGGCGTCAAATTTACCAATGAAGGAATGATGTTAGGCGATAAGCGTTTCGATGTGGATAATGATGATAATATATTCATCGATGGCATAAAATACTTGGGAACCCCTGGACTCTATGAGTTAATTTTCAAGAGAATTCCCGACGATGCAATATACACCGAGGAAGACAAAAACAAATATAAAAGTATATTGTTGGCAACAAATGCACATCGACGTGGTAGCAATATACTCAATCCTGTATTGGGTAACAAAGGCTTCAAGTATAAATATATAATTGGACCATTAACTTTCGACCGAAAAACTGGAAGAGGTATAGAAATACCGCTCGCCATGACGTTAAATAACAACAAAATCGATTACGTGCATTGGAATGATCCCAATGAGTTGGTCGATCGTTTGCGCTTGTTGGAAGCTTCACGACACGCGGGTAACAACGCTCACGACAATGAGATAATGTCGATTATTGAGGAACTTCGCGAAGCGGGCCTCATTATAAATTAACCTATGCATCGATGATAATGATCATTCCTTCATCGCTATTGATACCGAGATGTCGATCAATAAATTCGGATCATCGCTTGGAGCGCAGGATAATTCATACTATCAGTGGACTGGGCTAATAAGAAATTATACACGTGATAATGCTCTCTGTCTAACCTCTAGTGGCTCCGATGCAAGATCACGTAAAATACGAGGCGTAGCCCTACCTGAAGGGGATTACGATGCTGCTAACAAACGTTACGTGGAAATGAAAATCAAGCTGTTAACAGAACGCCTGGATGAATTTGAGAAGGAATTCATCGCACTAGAGAATACGCTTCGAATAACTATGAACGATACGTCTAAAACGATTCAGTATGTAACCGACGCTGTGGCTGACACAACGCAGGAAGATTTGTAAAAATCGTCTGGTCAAACACACGATATGCTCGGAGAAGAAAAAACGTCTGAAGAAAAGCAGCTCGTGGAGGAATTACATGCACCAGCAAGAAAAAACTTTCCGCGAAGACGTGTCATCGTACGTGGGTATGATGATTTGTGGCAGGCTGACGTAGTCGAAATGCGGCCGTATTCGCGTTTCAACAAAGGCTACAATTACATCCTCACCGTCATCGATGTGTTGAGCAAGTATGCATGGGCCGTACCCTTGAAAAGTAAAACTGGCAACGAAATGGGTACAACGATCGCGAAAATCATACACGATCATAGCAGATATCCGAAAAATCTTCAGACCGACAAAGGAAGAGAATTTTACAATGTAAACGTGCAACGACTCATGGAGAAATACAACATCAATCATTATTCGACGTACTCTATTATGAAGGCCTCGGTCGTCGAACGATTCAATCGCACTCTCAAAAATAATATGTGGAAAATGTTTACACTCAATGGTAATTACAAGTGGATCGATGCGTTACCGCAACTCGGTATGAAGTACAATGCTCGAAAGCATCGTACGATTCGCATGAGGCCCATCGACGTTACTCCTGCGATCGCGGAGAAACTCTTAACCACCGTATACAGCAATGTAAAAATTGCAGCTCCTGCAAGATTCAAAGTCAATGATTTTGTGCGTGTAAGCAAATTCAAGACAATATTTGAAAAAGGTTTCACACCAAATTGGACCACCGAAGTGTTTAAAATCGTCAAGGTGCAGCAAACTTATCCTGTAACGTACCTAGTCGAGGACTCAAGTGGAAATCCAATAGCCGGAGGATTCTACGAATACGAACTGCAACGTGTTGCCAATCCAAACATATATCTCGTGGAGAAGATAATACGCAAAAAGGGCAATGATGTTTATGTTAAATGGTTGGGAATGGATAAATCTCAAAACTCGTGGATACACAAAAATAACATATTGTAATAACTTTTATAAAGTATATGAAAAATTCAATAAAGTTTATTTACAATAGGCATACCATTTTATTTATGTATACATTCACCATTCCTGATAAAAATAAATTATTATATCCTGTAAACATTAACATACTCGCATTATATATAACATGCATATTTTCCAATATATATCAAATTTACATTACTACATTCATTATATCTATCCATTTTTATTTTATAACAATATATACAATGTAGCCTAACATTTACAATGCTATTTTATAATGACCCCAGGGTAGAGTGTCCGTACTTTTCGGCACGATATACCGCTTGTCGTCGTGTGGACTTAGAGCAATTTTTGACTCTGAAATAGTGTAAACTTCGTGCAGCTTCGATCTTATGCAAGACTGCTGACGAGTCATCTCAATTTCTTCCCGTAAACAGCGAGTGTAGTCATTGAAATTTATTGTTCGCGCGACGACATTACTTTTCACACCTTTCACCTTTTTCGTGTCTTTTTTACCATCGACTCGCAAAGCGTACATTTTTGCTCTCAATCCGACAAATTCCGTCATTACCATACCATTATTTTCATCTTTCATGAGACCGGGCACTTTCTTGTTGACTAACGGTAAACCGTACACGTTTTCCATCGGGTAATCGCTCGTATCAAATTTGTCAATGTTACGCTTCATATCGTCGTAAACGTCGTCAGGCTTGATGTGGTATATGAGACTATCGGTGTCGGTATACATGACCTTACAGTTTTGCTGATACAGCGGAATCATGAATTCGTGGTGAAACTCATATAAACATGTTTTCGAAATGTCGAGTATACACATACCCACATAAATCGGCTTGTTAAATTTTACCTCCAGATTTCGCAATTCGACGGCAATAAGATTTTCCGAAAAGACACTTCGACTGTGAAAATTTGGTTTAGCGATCATTGCCTCTGCCCCATACCGTCCCTCCCACTTTGTTACAAGTTTCACGTCTACACGGTTTCGCACGTTTTCCATCGTTTTACCAAATACTGCATTGTTCATTAATTTATACAAATTTTTCTCGAAATCATTTGTAGCACGTGTTCGAAACTGTGTGTTTAATTCGATGTATGAACGCAACCAGGGGGATTGAGTGAATTTCAAAATTCTGTGTATTTTCGCTACTTTAAGTCCATGACGCATACACTGCTGCAAATTACGATAGTGTATCACGTAACGCTTCTTATCACATACGGTTGCGAGCAATTTCTCCTGGCGCTTGCCAGGTGGTTTGTCGCGTGTAGGACAAAACGGAAGGTCACTGTGCGAATCATGCAAACGTTGTGGATATTCGAGATCGACTTCGAGAACGTAGCCTACAGGCGAATCTAGCGCTATGGATAATACGTAAAAATCCGATGTGTTGTCGATCCATTGAAAATCAGCATAAGGCAAAGGTTGACACATTGCCCAACCATACAAGTTGTTCACATCGAAGTACATGAGGTATGATGATGATTTCAACGGATCGTGCGATTGCATGTACTTGTTATTAGCATGTGCATATCTGTTTGAACATTGGCTTAAACCTCCGCGTATACCTCGCTCGATGAATAAAATCATGTCGATATCGGTCAATAATTCAAACGTAATGTGCGTATATTTCAACATGGCGTCCCAAGTATATCCCGGAAGGGTGTAATAATACGCCGGATCAAGCCCATAACTTTCAATACACGTATCACGGAAATTTTCGAAAATATCTGCTAATAACAAGACATCCATCTTCAAATACAAATCGCTATATTCGCCAAGCGTTTGAATGGAAAACCGCTCCCAGACATTCTCAGCGTGAATGTACTCGCTCGCGCTGATCGTTTCCCCGGTCAAGGGACTGTAAAATGAGTCGCGCGGCGGCAAACACGTGTCTTCCAATCTGCTGACATGATCAATGTATTCGTACGGGAAGACACCTTTTCGTGTTAATAATGTAAAATCATCCATCGGTAGGCCACCAAATTGTGAGCGTAAAATTTTCAGTTTGTCCGTCGTTAAAAATGATGCCAATTTCTCAAGACTTGTGGTTAGAAATTTATATGAATCGATGAAGCGTAATTTAATTTGGTTTTTTGTTTCTTCGGTAGTAGTTTGAACAGTTTTCGTGAACGAAATATATTTTTCTTTTGTTATTGGAAGCACGTAAGGTTTCCCTTCGAACGCGGTGGCCACTTCCTTGATTATAAAATGCGCATCATAGCCAGACAAATTGTGAAAAACTACCGGGATGAAAAACGATTGTTTGAAATTTAGATTGCAATTCGAATGGGCGGGGCCTCTGTAACGCCCAGTTAAATGACAATGATCGCGAACTCGTGTATCGGTTTGTGCAAAATCTTCTTCACATATGTGACACTTAATCGCGCTTCGAAATTCGAGCTCCTCGTCGGATGTTAACTGTACCATGGAGATATTTGAAGATAAAATATCTTTTACATGCAATGCCGCATTTTTTAGTTCTTCGACGAACCATGCAATGCAATCGCTACTACGGTGCGATTCATATCTGCATAACGATTGATCGTATGAACAATGTACGTAGTATGCAATAGTAGAAACCTCGTGGTGTTGGTACATGTTTTGTTCATTCGTTTTCGCAAGAACGCACTCAAGATCGGCGTATATTACGAATGGAAGTCGCTCCTTATGATTGAAGTTTTTAAAAGTGAGCCACTTGTTCGCATCGTTGGGTAGACGGACGGCACAGTCGTTGATCTGGCCACAGTCCACAGTGTGCCCTTGCAATTTTTGCTCCGAATGAAAGTAGTGTAGACATCTGCGAAAATAAACAAAAAATCAGTTTCGAACTAATTATTTTGATACATTAAATCATATCAAATCTACGTACCTATCACAGATGTATTTTCGATGATGCTTCTGACTTAATTGCGAGCTGACGAGCCTTGATAAATTCTTGATCCACGCGAAATGTCCAACGATGTTTTGCTGCGGATCTTCCACGTAGAGCAAATTGACATGCTTTTCTCTCTTTCGCTCACTCACGCGAATTGGAAGAGTGCTGTCGTTCTCAATGGTGTATACATTGATTGAAATGTCATTACGAATTTCAAATTTTTTAATTTGATTCAGAGTCATTGGAAACTCAATGTCTTGAACATTTAGCACTGTCGAGTAGTGTGGGTATGAAGATTCACGCGCACTGTCACGTTGGGCTGGATAAAGAGCAGCGACTACGGACCATGCGAAACATGCTTGATCACTCGATTTCACATTAACGACTGCTCTTTTCAGCATTATCGACCGCGATAACATTATGTGGCATCCCGCACGCATTGGATTATATTTATTTATATTCATAGTCAAGTTATATATTCGTGACAATGCCCACCCGCTGTCGCGTTCCTGAATCTCTTCGAGTGATGTCGAAATGGGCTCAATAACTCTTTGATCGTACCACTCGCGTAAATCAGACGTATTGAAAAGTTCATAGTTTTTAGTATTAATGCTTTTATTTGCACGCTTGTCACCCGCCACAAATTCGCCGTTAAAAACGGTATTAATTTTCCCACTACCATGATTGTTGATAATGGTTTGAACGCGTGAAAGCACGACATCACTAGCGTCTTTGAGAAATTGTTGAGGTTCGATGTGGTTGTGATTTATGACTACACCAGTCAAGATACGACCCTCGAATGCCGTATCAATTTCTCGCCATATGAATCCATGATTGTCATGTCCAGCACCCGTGTGTATGAAACGCTGACGCACCGAATTCTTGAAGCCTTCAAGTCGTGCAATTTGGGCTACCAACGATTGCCGATTTCCAATCGATAATCGCGGTCGTTTAATTCGACTTTGTTCTTCTAACGACTCGATATACTCGTCACATCGTTGTTCCCACACAATGTACTCTTCGACAGAACTAATTTGAGCCCCTTGCTCGCAAAGATGTTTTTCAATATTATCCGTCATGTCTCTGCGCGAGGCACTCCGTGAGCAATTCAAACATTGACTGAAAGTGTGTACCTCTCAATCACGATTTATATTCTATAAAAACTGCATCCTTGGTGCCGTGTGTATTTTTTCGCTATATATTTTTCTGCAGACTTCACGATTTTGCTGACATGAACTTCTTCGACGGGATTCACGAAGCGCTCGCAGAATCAATCGCATAATTTTATTCTTTCGTGAATATCTCAAGCATTTTGACCTTGAGATGACACGTGATGCTGAATCGACATTTTAACGGTGTTTTTTTTCCTATGTACGCTGAAAGTGTGTTCCTCTCAATCACGATTTATATTCCATTTCTATAACAGCTGCATCCTTGGTGCCGTGTGCATTTGTTCATTATATATTTTTCTACAGACTTTTAGATTTTTGCTGACATCAACTTTTTTTCGACGAGATCCGCGAAGCGCTTGCAATATCATTCGCATAATTTTATTCTTTTGCGAATGTCCCATGCATTTTGACCTTGAGATGCAATAGATGTTCGAAGACGTGCGCGGCGGTTTTTTTTGGATTTCACCCAAACAAACCCAATTGCTTTAATCGCTGAATGTCTAAAGTGTATATGTCTATATACATGCAGATGAGTCGCTCTATCTCACATGCATGCGATGCGGTCGCTCCATCTCTCATTCTCGCTCTCTCATGCATACGTGTAATCCGATCGCTTGTCTCAGCGACACGGGTCAAACAACTTGGCTCTCTGGCGACAGTCGCTACGAGAGAGAGAGAGAGAGAGAGAGAGAGAGAGACAGAGAGAGAGAGAGAGACAGAGAGAGAGAGAGAGAGAGAGAGAGAGAGAGAGAGAGAGAGAGAGAAAGAGAGAGACAGAGAGAGAGAGAGAGAGAGAGAGAGACAGAGAGAGAGAGAGAGAGAGGTCAGCTACTCCGCCGAGTCCCCCTTCCCGCGTGACGTCATACCTCGCCCCGCGTGACGTCATACCCCTCCCCGCGTGACGTCATACCCCTCCCCGCGTGACGTCATACCCCTCCCCGCGTGACGTCATACCCCTCCCCGCGTGAACCCCCCGCCCCGCACCCCCCTCAGAGGACCTGCGTTAGAACCGGCCTAGCTATACTACTAACGTCCCACTAATCGCCACATGCGTTCAAAATGCTTTGAGGCCTCATATACCTTTGAAACAAAATTGTTTTTTTCTTTATTGACTTAAATTATGTATAAACATGTCGAAAATAATATGCAAAAGTTATTTTAGGTCGTCATTCTTTTTAAGACATGTAGAGGAATGGTTTTACAACGTTAAACGCGTTTTTCATGAAGAAATGTTTTCAAAATCGGGCGGACTCGTAGGTCCTGCATTTTTTGACCGATTGACTTCAAATTTCAACTATAACTTCCTAGATACATTTTATAGCGATGTACACACGATTTTTACAATCGTTTAACAATTGCGATTTGTGGAAACGAACAAAGGCCGTTGTTCCAGTCGAAATACAAAAATAAATATTTTATAATAATCGTGTGTACTTCGATAACAAAACTCATGTAGATTACGGGGAAAAGGAAATTCTTCTGGGTGCACATGTACGACTCCAAAGCGTCCGCTTGTTGGAGGTACCTACATATATGTGAAATAAACCCTCTACACCTCGTTTTGATTACTTTATTATTATTTTTTTAATCCCAAAAAGCCTTGTTTCCGACCATCCAAAGGTATATAAGGCCTTAACTAATTATGCAAAGGTTCGTAGGACTTTGTTGACTCGATTATGTCTGCATATAGAACGGCAGAATAATTTTTACGCACTCTGTCACAAACTTTATGATTTTTATTAAAACATTTGATAAAGAGTTTGAAACATAAATTTGTTTTCCATGGAACTTTATTAATTTCAAAAATAAAACTAATTATTGCCTATTACGTCAGAATTATAATTTTTATTTATTTGTAGTTATTATAAACAACTATTTCCGTTTCCGGTGTGATTGGAGCAGGTGAGTGAGAGAAAACGGCGAAAGAAAAGTGGAGAAAAGTGAGGACGTGGGTGGGAGAGAAAAGTGAGAGTGGTGGGACAGGTAAAGCAGAAAGAAGAGAAGTGAGTAGAAAGATAGGTGCCCAGGGAGCAGGAAAATTGAGAAGGAAAAGGAGGAAAACAGGTGGGAAAAGAGGTTAGGAAAGAAGGACAGGTGAGAGGCTTAGGCAGAGGGGGAGGGGGCGAGAAGGGAAAAGGCGCGTAGAGACGAGGGAACAGCAGCGACAGAGGACGGAGAGGACAGGAAGCAGAAGGAGAAAGGGAGAATGAGAGGTAGGCAGGTAAAACAGGTTTTACCTGCCTACCTGCCGTGGTTAAACGGCTCGTCGGGTAAGGAGATGGAAGGAATGAGCGATGCGAGAAAGGGAAGGGAAGAGAGCGGAGAGGGGAGCGGTCGAGTGGGGGTGGAGGGGCGAGAGGAGGAGGAACTGGCAAGGAGAAAAGGAAGGAGGACGAACGCGGAAAGGTTGCGATTGGAAAAGAGCACGAGTGTAGGAGACATAGGCGAGCTATTGAAAAGGAAGAGAGAGCAGTTGGAAGAAAAGGAGCAGGAGGGAAAGGAAGCCTCCATAAAAAGCAGGAAGGTGCTGCGGTCGCCTGAAACAGGGACACAGGAGGAGGGCAACCTGGAAGAAATGATAAGGGCGATGAGGGGGGAGGTCAGGAGGCATGTGGCGGAGGTCAAGGGGCAAGGAAGAAAAGTCAAGGAGGAACTGGGGCGGATGAGGGGGGAGATGAAACAAGCCGAACAAAGATGGAGAAGGGAAAAAAGGATAAGGGAAGTGGAAGGGAGGTTGGCGAAGGTGGAAAGAGAAGAGAAGGAGATTGAAAAAATAGGGGAAAGATTAAGGGAACTGGAGAGTGAAGAGGGGAGGGGGAGAAGGAGAGGAGGGGAAAGAGAAGATACGGTGGAGAGGGGGGTGGAAGGACGGACAGAGAGGAGGATAGAAGAAATGGAAAGGAAAATAGAGAGCAGAGAAAGAGAGGACAGACGGAGGAACTTCATAGCAAGGGGAGTAACAAAAGAGGGGACAATAAAACAGACGGTGGCAAAGTTAATGGAGAGAATGGGAGTACAAGGGCGGGTGGAGGAGGCGAGAGAGATAGGGAAAGGAGTAGACCACAGGAAAGAGGTAATGATCGAGGTAATAATGGAAGACGTAGAGGGGAAGAACGAGGTTATGAGGAAGAAGAGGGAATTAAGAGGGAGAAAGGAAAGGATAGAGGATGACCTAACGTGGAAAGAAAGAAAAATGCAGTGGAGACTGAGAAGGATAGGAGAAGAGGAAGAAAGGAGGGGGAAAAGAATTAAAGTGGGATACGGGATGGTGATGATGAAGGGACCACGTGGTTCTGGGACGAAAGAAGAGAAAGATTGACAGATTGGAGAGGAAAAGAAAGGGAAGTAGGAGGGGGGAGTAGGGAAATACCAAAAAACGAGTAGAGAGGGAGGAAGAAAAAGGAGGGAAAAGGAGGAGGAGGGAGAAGGAAGGAAGAGCTGGAGGGTGGCATTTTGAAACGTGGCGGGCATCGAAAATAAGGACGGAGAGTTTTGGAAGGGACTGGAAGAATGGGAGGTGGTAGTGATGATAGAGAATTGGGTAGAAGAAAAGGGATGGGAAAAAATAAGAGAGAAGCTGCCGAGGGGGTTCACATGGACAGTACAATGGGCGAAAAAAAGGAATAGGAAGGGGAGAGCCATGGGAAGAATGATGATAGGAGTAAGGGAAGAAATGGAGGCCGAAAAGAGGGAAGGAAGGAGGGAAGAACAGGGGCTAATGGCAGTGAAGGTAAAAGCAGGGGAGGACACATGGACGATAATTGCAGTATATGTGAATGGCGACACGGAAAGGAAAGTGGAAAGTTTGAAAGAATGGATGGAAAGGCAAGGGGACGAAGGGAGGATGTTAGTGGGAGGGGATTTCAATGCACGGACAGGAGAGGAGGGAGGAGGAGGAAGAGGAGCGGGGGAGATCAAAGGACGGGAAGATAAACACAGAGGGAAAAAAAATATCAAAAATGATAGAGGAGACAGGGTGGGAAATTTTTGACGCTAACATAGAGGGCGACGAAGAAGGAGAATTTACATATACAGGGGGAAGAGGGGGGATGGTTATCGATTATGTGATGGGGGACAGAAAAACAAGGGAAGGGGTGGAGAGCATGAAGGTAGGGGATAGAGTAGAGTCGGACCACCACCCGGTGATCGTAACGGTAAAGCGAGGAAAAAGAGAAAGGGAGAATCAAAGTAAGACGGAAAGAAGGGAAGGGAGCGGGGGGTGGTCGGAAAGAATGAAGGTGGAATTCAGGAGGAGGATAGAGGAGGCAGCAGTTTGGGATGGAGAGATACAACAAACGGTGAACGAAATTATGGGAAAACTGAAAGAAGTACTGAAAGTGGGGGAGGAAGAAGAGGGTAGAGAGAGAAGGGCTACGAAGGAAGGGTGGTGGGACGAGGAAAGTAGGGAAAAAGAGGGAGGTAAGAGGGGAATTGAGGAGATGGAGGAAAGGTAAAGGCACAAAGGAGGCATACAAGGAAAGGAAGAGAGAGTATGGGGAGTTGTGCGAAAGAAAAAAAGAGGAGGAGAGGGAAAGAAGAATAAGAGAGGCAGCGGAATCAAAGACAGAGAACAGTGTGTGGGAGATAGTAAACAGAGAAAGAAAGAAAAGGAGTAGAGTAAGTGAGAAGATAGAGGCAGAGGAATGGAAAAGATGTTTCACAGGGCTATTAGGAGGAACGGCAGGAGGAGGGGGCAATGGCGAAGAAAGACAGAGAGACGGGGACACGGAAGAGGAACTGGGGAAGGAGGCGATAAGAAAGGCGGTGGAGAGGCTGAAGGAGGGAAAGGCGATGGGAGGCGATGGAATCCCAAATGAGGCGTGGAAATGGGGGGGGGGCAGAAAGGGCGATAGAATGGGTCTGGGAAATATGTAGAAGGGTGTGGAGAGGAGAGGGTTGGCAAGAGGGCTGGAAGAAGGGGATGGTCCCGATAGTGAAAAAGGGGCACGGGATAAGGGTAGAGGAGTATAGGGGGGTGACACTGATGCCATCGATGTACAAGGTATATGCAGGAGTGCTGGCCAAGAGGTTGGAAGGGGAAGTGGAGGCGATAGGGGCGGTGCCACAAAACCAGACGGGTTTTAGAAGAGGGATGGGAACGATAGACAATGTGTACGTCTTAAACCACATAATAGGAAAGCAGGTGGGGAAAAGGAAGGGAAAGCTAGTGGCGCTATTCGTAGATTTGAAAGCGGCCTTCGACTCAGTGGATAGAAAGGAGTTGTGGAAGGCGCTGGAGGAGAGGAAAATAAGGAAGGGACTAAGAGAAAGGATAAAGGAAATATACGAGGAGACAAGGAACAGAGTGAAAGCAGGGGGGAGGCAAGGGAATTCTTTTGGACTGAGAGGGGGGTAAGGCAGGGATGTCCGCTGAGCCCGTTGCTTTTCAACCTTCTGACAGGGGATCTGGAAGAGGAGCTTAGAAAGGGTGAATGGGGGGGGAGTCAAGATAGGAGATAAGAAATTATTCTCGTTAGCATACGCGGACGATATGGTGGTAGTAGCGGAAAGAGAGGAGGAGATGGAAAATATGATTAGGCGACTCGAGAGGTACTTTGAGAAGAAAAGGCGCGAGGTCAACGTGGGGAAGACGAAGGTGATGAGGTTTAGGAAAGGAGGGGGAAGGTATAAGAAAAAATAATGGAAATAGAGGGGGGAAGGGATGGAGGAAGTGAAGGAATTCAAATACCTGGGGTACGTATTCAGAAGGAACGGGGGACAAGAGGCCCACATAAAAGATAGGTTTAAGAAGGCGGGAGTGGTTATGAGACAGGTATGGGGAATAGGGAAAAGGGAATTCGGAAAAGATGTGGGTAGGAGGGTGTGGTTGTTTGACACGCTGGTGTGGACGGTGATGGGGTACGGGGCAGAAATCTGGGGGTGGGAAGAGAGAGGAGTAATAGAAGGGGCACAGAAAGATGTCTGAGATGGGTATTGGGGCTAGATTGGAGAACACCGGGATATATGGTGAGGGAGGAAACGAAGAGGGGCAAAATAAGAACCAGGGCGGGGAGGAGAGCCTGGAATTATGAGGAAAAGCTAAGAAAGGGGGGAGGAACTGAGCAGGCAAGGAGGTGCTGGGAAGAAATAAGGGAAAGAGATAGAAGGGGGGTGCAGGAGAGATCGAATTGGGAGAAAGGCAGGGGAACGTTTAGACAGTTCGGGGGTGGGGGAGAGCGGGAGAACAGAACCAAGAAAATGAGGGGCATGGAAGAAAAGGAGGACAGGAAGAACCAGGAAAGAGAGAGGTGGGAAAAAATAAGAAAATCGAGGTACAATAAGTGGTACAAGGAAGTAAAAGCGGAAGAGATTCCAGGGTATATGAAAGCGGAATGGGGGGAAGAGAGGTACAACAGAGTGGCGAGATTTAGGATGGGGAACGAAATGAGAGAAGGAAGATACTGGGAGGCGGAGGAAGACAGAGAGTGCAGGATGTGCGGGGAGGAGATAGAATCGTGGGAGTATGTACTGGACAGGTGTGGAGGAGGGAGCGGTGAGGAAAGAAGAATAGGGGAGAGGGTAAGGGAGATGTTGGACGAGGAGGGAGGGGGAGAGGCCAGGATGAAAGGGCTGGAGGAACGGCGAAGGGAGAAGGAAAGGGATGATGGAAGAAGCGAAGGAGAGGAAAGTCGGAATGAAAGAGGAATGGGGTGAAAGAGGGAAATGGAAGTCGGACCAGCGGAGAGAGGACGGAGAGGAGTAGATGTAAAGAATAGCCGGCTGTAATTATGTTTAAGTAAAATACGGCGGAGCGGAGGAGGCGGCGGAGAGCGGGTGCGTGGCGGCGTAGGTTAAGTAGCATAAATAGGTTAAGAACGGATGTAAGAGAGAGGCGCGGAAGTCCTTTGTAACCCTACGGGGAGGCGAATAAACATTACTATTACTACTATAAACAACTATTTTTTCATAAAATAATTTTTAATATTATATCGACCGAGTGCTGTTCAGCTGTGTTCAAGACATACCCAGTTATCGACATGGTCACGACCCAGTAATCGCCAACATTTATTCATATGTGTATCTTTTTACCATCGCGAATATGTGTATGACGATTACTGGTCCGTGGATCCTTCCGACAATGCTAATTATGGACCCAATATTTCTTTTCTGATTTTCTATAAACTAATATTCGATTCGTAAGACTCGTTTTTTGCTAACGTCGTCCCAGTTATCGACAGCCGTGGCGATTAATCGGCAGAGTGTTTATGTTGCTGAACTGGTAATCGCCATATATGAAAATTCGTTGAAATTAACATAAAACTATAATTTTTTATGCCGAACGCAAAACTAAAATCCTTGTTAATCACGTCAAAGAAAACTTACTTCACGCAAGTCCACAGGCATTCTCAAATCACCCGACATGTGACATGGTTCACGTTAACCTCCTAGAGAAGGATTCGGCCGAAATGACAGCTAGGCGTCGTAGCGGAATGTATTTACTTTGATTATTCTTTTATACGTATACTTACGGGTGTGAAAATATAATACAACATAGCAAATACCTCCTGGAAGCTAATATACCACAGATCTGCACGAAGGACTGATTTTTATGTTAAAATACTTATTTAATGCGTAAACATGACTATCACTAGGACCCTGACGGCCACTGAGCCGACTATCCTACAGAAAAAAAATTCAATTATTTTTTTATGAGAATAGTGGGCTGTGGCTGAGTGTTACAGCAAGGTTTCTGCGGAAGTTGCGAATCGGCGTGCAGGATAGCTTCCTGTAAACTTTGATTTAAAAAAAATGAAAATTCAGTTTGAACATGTATAGTTCCTATTTGACAATAAATAATATGAAGGAAATGAAAGTTCAAGAGAACGGCATGCATTTTCCAAAAAAATCGAAATTTCTGTAAAATTGGGATTAAAAAAGTAGATTTTTTTCTCATTTTTGAAAAACAATTCTTGTCGAATAGAAGGTAGCAATATTATCAATGATTCAATCAAGTTTCAACTCAATCAGGTTAACCCTAGGAGTACACTCATCATTTTCGCTACTTATTGTTAGTTATACACATTGGATCTGCAAAGCCCCGCCAACTTTCGAATGATGTAGTTTCCTTGAAATTACATCTACTCAAAAGATTTTTTATATGAAAGAGCAAACCGTTATAAGAGCACCTGTGAGGAGAAAATCTGTGTTCGGTTCATATTTTGTCTGAGAAAGCTGTTTGAGCCGATAAAAATGTTTCGCGGAAGAGGAAAAACGCGAGTGTTGCACTTTTTGGTCGGGTCTGTGAGACCCAAGAGGGTACTGTTAGGGTTAATAGTTTTTGAGTAATCCTGCATGCCAATTTCGAAAATGTAGTTTCAAGAAAAAAGCGTTTAAAGTTTACATCGAAATTTCATTAAATTGCACTAGGTACCTAGGTAACTAATTACTGAAGTAATCTGTTACAAAGTAATTAAATTATCAACTACAGTAGTAACTGTATTTGTTAGTTGTTAATTTCATTACTTTTTTCCCAGCTCTGCCTGCCCCTCTGCGCTCTCGCCACTGCCTGTCGCGCGCTCCGAATCCGAGCGAAGAGGCACAGTGTTAACGGGCTATAACGTTTGAAGTTTTGTCAAATTTGCTTTGAAACTTCGGTAAAATATTCTACATATAGTTCTACCGTTAAAAAAATCGATTTTTGGTTCGTTGTAAATGTACATCCCGCCTTAAGAAGAAGACGCTCGAGAACATATCGAGTGTCCCGTTCCAACCATCCACATAAATAACTTTTGCAACATAATATGTTGACACTTGGTTGCCAAAATATATATAATGTAACTTGTAATAGACGTGTGATAAAGTAGAGCATTCATATATTTATCTGACTTTTTCCGTTATTAAAATGAAATAAGATTTTAAGTTTGCGGCGACTAAAGGGCACATCACTGATCTGAGCTGTACTTCACGGGATCATTAATTTAATTACCATTCACATCACCAATTAAAGGTGAGAAGGTGTTTACTGTGATTATGTGAAGAGTTTGGGTAATAAGTTTACTTCTTTGTCCAGAAGGAGCACATTTTCATGATCTGAAAAATACTATCTCCAATCGCTACCATTTGACTAAGCAATTTCATTGTTGTCCTCACTTCAATATTCAACATACACACAATTTCGAGCTGTCGACAACACTTTGAGTGCGATTAAACAGTTCCGCAGGGAAGAACGCAGTCAAGCCCAGACCAGTCACGAGCCTGAATACTTTTTATACGTGCTTCTTACCACAATAAATGCAACAACTTATACGCGATATATAATGTATATCACGCATTCAATTAATATAAAGCTGTACGTCTTTAAGACGTTTTCACTTGTTGTTGCGAATTTTTATAAGATGATCGAAACCGTTTGACCGGTAGTGTATATATTTACCAGGTGTGTAAGTATGAAACCGGAATTTTTGTACAGAAAAAACACGTTTATTGTAATGATATGATACAAAGTATCATATCATTACCGTAGGTACATCCGCCAGTTGTTGTTGTGTTTGAGCGTCGTCTTCGTCCAACAAGGCTTGCAGGTCAGCGTCTTCAAACTTTTTCGGTGGTCTTCCACGTTCTTCGTTCCTCACGTCAAAATCGCCACTTTTGAACCGTTTGAACCACTCGAAACAGTGTGTTTTACCGAGAGCATGCTCACTAAACGCCTCCACAAGCATTCGATGCGATTCGGCTGCGGTTTTCTTCAGATGAAAACAGAAAAGTAGTGCTGTCGGCAAATCGTAATTTGTTGGCACAAAACTCGACATGTTTATCTCTAATAAACTAATGCTACTGAATGAAACTCGTGTTATTGTGAGTTGGAAATCTTTGTCGGATATCAATACAATAACAAGACACCGCTGACGTGATGTGTTGGTAACTGCATCGACATCTAGCGCCACCTATGGGTAAATTCCGGTTTCATACTTACACACCTGGTACTAGTTGCTACCCGCGACTTTGGCTTGAACACATGAAATTTGAATAATCTTTTGTTGTCGGGTGTGAATGCTGCATATTGAACGCACCGATTGAAAATAAATAGAAAATGGTAAGTGATTGTGGCTATAACCATTGAATAATGCAGATAAATTAATTAAGCTAGGCCACAGATGACACAACCATGTCAATCTAGGCATCACTGAGCATCGTCAGCGTATGTATTGGGTGTTCAACTTAATGCGGTCAGTTTTTTGCTTAAAATACGCACTTATTTGAATGATAAAATGAATTAATACATTAGTCAAAATATTTTCCATCGCTAGCCACTACTTTTCCCCATCTTTCTGGTAATTTATGAATTCCGTCGCGCAAGAAGCATTCATCTTTTGAAGCCAAGAATGAATCGAGCCAATTTTTGATACCCTGTTGTGACGTGAAGCGTATTCCAGTTAAAGCGTTCTGCATCGATCGAAACAAACACTAAAAAAAATCTGTATTAAAATTAATATAAAAGTGTAGGAAGTCTTTTTACAGATACCGTTAATGAATTTTAATATTGTCGCTTGAAAATCAATGCACTGCTTTTCGAATGTCTCATAATGGTTCAGTAATATCGCAACACTTAAGTACTGGAAAAATCATATACGTATCGCAAGGTATCTATTATAAGCGTATTGAAATTAATACGCACAGATTACATTTTAAAATTTAAAAAAGTAATTTGGGCACAGAAAAGTGTATTAATTTTACGGTGTTAGGTTAGTATAATTGTTATTATTCACTTTCTACGTCTTTAATAAACTCTGTATGAATGTTAATATACAAATTCCGGAATTCTTTTACTGATTCAGTCTGTGAAAATTAATAATCGTTATTTTTAAATTAATACATTACGTTTTGTATGGCTAAGTATGTGTAGTAATACTCTAATACCAAAGTCCTGGAAAAATCATACCTATTCAAAAGTATCAGTTGTGGATATATAAAAATTAATGAGAAGAGATTTTAGTTTGTTTGGGTTTAATTAGACTTGGTTGCTTGTTCGGTTAATTCACCACTTACTTATTTTTGTTTTTTCCTGAGTTTTTCGCGTTTGTTACCTATCCGTCCCCACATTGTGACCGCTTCCGTCCCCTCTCTAGTGTTCTCCTTTTTTCTCCCTGCTGCCCCTGCGGCCGCAGCCGACTTCCCCCCCCCCCCCCTCTATATTATATTCATCATGACTATATTCTTATTTCTAACTGGTCTTATTTCGCCGTGAAGTGCCGAAGAAAAACATTTCACGACGAAATGTACGCAACTAGGATTCGAACCCGGGACCTTCCGGTCCGCTGGTTTAGTAGGGAGCACGCTAATCACTAGACCATCGCACCGGATGTCCATCACTTACTTTAGATTTGGTGTTACTCGATACGTTTTTTATGATTTGATTTAACATGCTGACCAATGCACGAATTTCAAGTTTTCTGCACTGAATTATATATTAAATCAGACTATCCAAATAAACACATACTAACAAGGAGAAGGCAGAGCCTGGATATCGCGAATCGGTTTCTCCTTTCGCGTGGTGAAAGTTGAAGACCTCCGAATTAACGACGTTTTTTATTTTTATTCCAATAGGCCCTAGTTGCTGAGATATAGCGATTTTAAAATTCGGGAGTTTCGGATGGAGCCAAGCAGGTTTCGGCTGGCGCGTAGAGTACGGTGAGCGTTGATATTTGAGACAAGAGAGTAGAGTAGCTGTAGCGGTTCTAACGCAAAGGGAGGTCGCCGGGTCGAGGGGAGGTCGCCGGGCGCGTTCGACGTCACAGAGGGGCCTCTGTGGAGGGGGGCCATGTGGTCCGCGGAGCGACTGTCGGGGGGGGGGGGGGGGGGGGAGCCGCCGTCGATGAGTGTTGTGTGTGTGTGCATCCGTGGTGTTGTGTTTGCATCCACGCGTAAGTGCGTGCGTGTGTGTGTGTGTGTGTGTGTGTGTGTGTGCGCGCGCGCGTGCGTGTGTGTGTGCGTGTGTGTGCGCGTGCGTGCGTGTGCGCGTGAGTGCGTACGTGCGTGCGTCCGTGCGTACGTGCGTCCGTGCGTACGTGCGTGCGTGCGTGCGTGCGTGCGTGCGTGCGTGCGTGCGTGCGTGTGTGTGTGTGTGTGTGTGTGTGTGTGCGCGTGTGCGTGTAGCAACCATATATGGGTCGGAAAATTTTCGGTAATATGAAAACGCTAGGCGCCACATGAAGGGCGACCTTTCAATGCCCATTATTCATGACATGCAGCTGGTTCCATTCCGAAAGACAATGTCAATTGCACCCGCCTCGTCTCTAAGCTCGCCGATACTCGAGACAGGTCCTGACAGGTTCCTTGGAAAAACTATAATGTTTAGGGATCAAAGGGACCGCGGATGGACCACTTGAGCGCAGCTCTTGAAAAGTCGAGGTCTCCATTCCAAAAGATAATGTCAAGATGTTTGCATGCGAGTCCACCCACCACGAATCTCGCCGACAATTTAGACAGGCCTTGACAGGTCAGGATTTTTTCGAAAAACTATAAACTTTAGGGATCAAGGGCCATTGGCGCCGATGGCCCACTTGAGCTGCAGGATCCATAAAATCTTTTGACCCGAGGCATCCCGACTTCCTGTTTTTGTCTCATGTTCTTCAAGCAATCTGCGCGTTATCGGAAAACTCTATCCGCCTCGTCTCTAAGCTCGCCGATACTCGAGACGGGTCTTGACAGGTTCCTTGGAAAAACTATAATCTTTAGGGATCAAAGGGACCGCGGTTGGACCACTTGAGCGCAGCTCTTGAAAAGTCGAGGTCTCCATTCCGAAAGATAATGTCACGGTGTTTGCATGCGAGTCCACCCACCACGAATCTCGCCAACAGTTTAGACAGGTCTCGCCTAGTCAGGATTTCTTGGAAAAACTATAAACTTTAGGGATCAAGGGCCATTGGCGCCGATGGCCCACTTGAGCTGCAGGACCCATAAAATCTTTTGATCCAAGGCATCCCGACTTCCTGTTTTTGTCTCATGTTCCTCGAGCAATCTACGCGTTATCGGAAAACTTTGTTTTTTCCCGAGAGAGGGCAGAACTTTTTTTCTCGAAGGCCTTTTTAATGATCCGCTCCACTCAAATCTAGCCGCACTTTGCATGAAGCAGTCAGTCTGGTAACATCGTGAAAGTTTTTTCGTACTCGTCAACATGGAGCAAATCTTGTATGACCAAGCCGTACTTTTACGCTCGCTCGAAGATTTTACTGCATGGGAGCAACAATGCGTCGAGTTCCTCGAAGGGTTGGAAACGCAAAGCCGGATTAAGCGCCCGCCATTATTAATTGGACATCAACAGTCACTAATAGCTCAAATAGCGCGTCTGGAAGGATTGAGGAATTGTGTGCGAAGTCGTTTCATGCACACAGGCGCAGGACATGGTGATCATGAGTTAATCTGGCGAGAGATCGAAACATCCTTCGAGAGTCGAATTTTGACCGGTTCCATCATCAATCGCAACCACATCGAGCCGAAACACGTTCTAACTGATGCTCGCGTCCTAGTGCTTCAACATGTGCAAAATATCATCGACAAGCACAACAGCATTAAAATTAATGCAGTGTTTAATGGTGAATTCGCAAGTGGTGACAAACATGCGAATAAAAGTATCAACACGCGAAACTGTAAACTAGTTAGCACAAGCGATTTAGGTGAGTGGTATGAACAGCGTGTTATTGAGCCCGCTTTAACCTTACTCGATGAATTTCAAGAACGTGATAATGGCTGGGCTCTGCAGAAAATACTTAACCTCACGATAAATGTGAATAAGTATAATCCGATGCGTGCCGGGTGCTATATCATTGCCGCGGGAAATAGTGTTGAAGAGGGCTGTGGTTAACGTCAAATTAAAAGATAATGCATGTTTCGCATGGGCAGTTGTCGCTGCTCTATACCCAGCCAAACGGGACAGTGACCGTCCATCTTCTTACCCTCATTATTCAACAGTACTGAATCTGAAGGATATCGAATTCCCGGTGACGATACATCAAATTAAAAAATGTAAAGCTCATAACAATGTATCGATCAACGTGTATACCACCACCACCAAAAAGGACATTGTTCCAATACGCATAACTCAACACAAGAAGGAAAAGTACATCAATTTGCTGTACATGCAAGACAACGAGGACAACAATGTGGGGCACTTCGTATGGATCAAGAACCTGTCGAGACTCGTGAGGGCACAACTGACGAAAAAGAAGCATAAAAAATACATATGCGATCGGTATGTAGCTACCATAATATATATATATAGGTAATTATATATGCTAGACGAATTAAACAAAACAATATTTTTTCGCAGGTGTTTGCACTACTTCGAATCAGAGAAAAAATTGCGATCCCATGAGATCGATTGTGGAGCACTAAATGACTGTGCGATCCGACTACTCGATGACACCAATAAGTGGCTCCAGTTCAGCAACTTTAGCCGGAAAGAGCGTCATCCCTTCATTGTGTACGCTGATTTAGACTACATGTTGGCAAAGACCGATGGAGAGAACCTAGCGAAAGATATGTATCAACACCATGAAGTGTTTAGTATCGGATACTATGTGTGTTGTTCATATAACGATTCATTATCTTCGTATCACTCACGCCGCAGTGCTGATTGCGTATCATAGTTTGTCGAAGAACTAAAAAATCTACCACTGCGGATGAAAGAAACGTTCTGTGATAATGTACCAATGGTGTATTTAACACCGAGTGAGTGGGCTAGTTTTCGAGCAGCGGCTCAATGTCACATATGTGAGAAACCATTTGCGCAAGAAGATATACGCGTTCGAGATCATTGCCATCTGACTGGGCGCTATAGAGGCCCCGCCCATTCCAACTGCAACCTAAATTACAAACAGTCATTTTTCATTCCAGTCGTTTTTCACAATTTATCGGGTTATGATGCACATTTTATCATCAAGGAAGTGGCCACAGCGTTCGAAAGCAGAACCGATGTGCTTCCGATCACAAAGGAGAAATACATCTCCTTCACGAAGCATGTTGAAATTACAGACGACTCAAAACACAAGATCCAATTGCGCTTTATCGACTCATACACATTCCTCAACACGAGTCTCGACAAATTAGCCTCATTCTTGACCGAGGACAAACTCAAAATTTTACGCACACAATTCCCAACTCTCTCGACAGATGATTTCAATTTGCTGACGCGAAAAGGGGTCTTCCCTTATGAATATATTGATGACGTGAATAAGCTAGACGACACTTGCCTACCACCACGTGACGTATTTTACAGTTCCTTGACAGATCCTACAGTATGTGAGAGCGAGTACGCACATGCTGAGAACGTTTGGGAGCGGTTCTCCATTCGAACGCTGGGTGACTATAGCGATTTGTATCTGAAGACAGATGTCTTGTTATTAGCCGATATCTTCGAAAACTTTCGAAATACATGCGTTGAGAGCTATGGCCTAGATCCCGCGTATTACTACACATTGCCCGGATATACCTGGGATGCAATTTTAAAACACTCGAATGTCAAGTTTGAATTACTAACTGGCATCGACATGGTTTTATTCGTTGAGCGGGATATACGTGGTGGTCTAAGTCAATGCTTGAACCGATATGCACATGCTAATAACAAGTACATGGAGTCGTTTAATCCATCGAAAGCATCATCATACTTGATGTATTTTGATGTAAACAATTTGTATGGATGGGCAATGTGCCAACCCTTGCCATATGCAGATTTTCGATGGGTCAACGACGTGTCCAATTTCGATCCATCATGCATCGCGCTAGACTCACCTATAGGCTACATCCTTGAAGTCGACTTGGAATATCCCCAATCTCTAAATGATCCGCACAAAGACGTACCGTTTTGTCCAATACATGAAAAACCGCTGAGTAAGCGGGAAGAAAAGCTGTTAGCAACCGTCTGCGATAAAAAACGCTACATCATACACTAACGGAATTTACAACAGTGCTTACGGCATGGGCTTCGCCTCACGAAAATCCATAGAGTCGGACAGTTTACACAATCCTTATGGCTGCGTTCGTATATTGAGTTGAATACCCAGTTTGGAACGCTTGGCAAAAACGATTTTGAAAAGAATTTGTTCAAATTAATTAATAGTGCGGTCTTTGGCAAAACGATGGAGAATGTGCGCAATCATGTAGATGTAAAGCTTTTAACAAAATGGGAGGGCAGATATGGCGCAGAGGCAATGATTGCGAAGCCAAACTTCCACAGACGAAGTGTTTTTTCGGAAAACCTCGTTGCCGTCGAATTTCGCAATCTCGAGGTGAAATTCAACACGCCGATATATGTGGGTATGTGCATACTTGACATATCCAAAACGTGCTTGTATGGATTTCATCACGAGTATATGGTACCTCTCTATCGAGATAAATGTAAAGTCATGTATACCGATACGGATAGTCTCATACATGACATTGAGAGCGATGATACATATGCCGACATGAAGCGTGACATTTCAAAATTGGCTACGAGCGATTATTCAGCGGACAATAGGTATGGTATACCGGTCATCAACAAGAAGGTACCCGGTCTCATGAAGGACGAATGTAATGGAGCAATTATGACCGAATTTATTGGACTTCGATCGAAAATGTACGCGACACGTGTTGAGGGTAAGAAAGACACGAAAAAAGTTAAAGGTGTCAAGAGTAGCGTTGTGGCTAGGACAATCACGTTTGACGATTATGCTCGATGCTTGAGGGAAGAAGTTGAAATGGACCGTAGTCAAACGTGCATTCGATCAAAGTTGCATAACGTCTACACCATTGGCGAGACGAAAATTGCTCTGAGTCCTCATGATGATAAGCGGTATATCATACCTGGGACCTCTGATACCCTACCATAGGGGCATTACAGAATACAGTCGTAAAAAGTTTTGTAAATTTTTTTTTCTACAAATATGATGTAAAATGTTGTACATTTTTGTGAATACCGATGTGTAAAACTCGTGAAAATTATGTAAATATTTTGTTCACTCGAGGTTAAAATTATGTTTGTTGTTGTAAATATTTAATCGTGTAAGAATAGATTTATTATTTTCTGTAAATAAAGAAACGGACATTTTATAATCCCATGTGTTTGTTCACTCTATCCATCTCCCCGTACCCATGTTCCACGAAAAAAACATGCATAGGTGTTCAAAGAGTTTTAAGAGACTTTCTACGACGTTCATGAGACGTTTGAAGATGTTCGTGAGACGTTCAAGAGACTTTCGAAAATGTTCGTAAGACGTTTGAAGACATTCATGAGAGTTTCGATGACGTTCAGAGACTTTCGAGGACATTCAAGAGATCTTTGACGATATTCATAATACGTTCGAAGACATCGATGAGGGGTTCGACGACGTTTTAGAGACTTTCACAGACATTCACGAAGGGTTTGAAGACGTTCAAGACACTTTTGACGACATTCATAATACGTTTGAAGAAGCTTAAGAGATTTTCAAAGACATTCACGAGAGGTGCGAAAACATTCAGAGAGACTTTCGAAGAAATTCAAGAGATCTTTGACGATATTCACAATACGTTTGAAAACGTCGATGAGGGGTTCAACGACGTTTTAGAGACTTTCACAGACATTCATGAGGGGTTTGAAGACGTTCAAAATACTTTTGAACACGTTCTAAAGACTTTCGACGACATTCATAATACGTTTGAAGACATTCATGAGGGGTTCGTAGACGCTCGAGAGACTTTCAAAGACATTCACGAGGGGTTTGAAGATGTTCAAAAAAATTTCAAATACGTTCAAGAGACCTTCGACGACATTCATAATACGTTTGAAGACGCTTAAGAGACTTTCAAAGACATTCACGAGAGGTGCGAAGACATGCAGAGAGACTTTCGAAGACATTCAAGAGATCTTTGGCGATATTCATAATACGTTTGCAGACATTGATGAGTGGCTCAACGACGTTTTCGAGACTTTCACAGACATTCACGAGGGGTTTGAAGACGTTCAAAATACTTTCGAATACGTTCTAAAGACTTTCCTCGACATTCACCTCATAGAGGTCTTCAAACGCATTATGAATATCGTCAAAGATCTCTTGAATGTCTTCGAAAGTCTCTTGAACGTCTTCAAACCCCTCGTGAATGTCGTTGAAAGTCTCTTAAGCGTCTCCGAATCCCTCATGAATGTCTTAAAACGTATTATGAATATCGTCAAAGATCTCTTGAATGTCTTCGAAAGTCTCTCTGAATGTCTTTGCACCTCTCGTGAATGTTTTTGAAAGTCTCTTAAGCGTCTTCAAACGTATTATGAATGTCATCAAAAGTCTCTTGAATGTATTCGAAAGTTTCTTGAACGTCTTCAAACCCCTCGTGAATGTCGTTGAAAGTCTCTTAAGCGTCTCCGAATCCCTCATGAATGTCTTAAAACGTATTATGAATATCGTCAAAGATCTCTTGAATGTCTTCGAAAGTCTCTCTGAATGTCTTCGCACCTCTCGTGAATGTCGTCGAAGGTCTCTTGAACGTATTCCAAAGTTTTTTAAACGTCTTCAAACCCCTCGTGAATGTCTGTGAAAGTCTCTAAAACGTCGTTGAACCCCTCATCGATGTCTTCAAACGTATTGTGAATATCGTCAAAGATCTCTTGAATGTCTTCAAAAGTCTCTATGAATGTCTTCGCACCTGTCGTGAATGTCTTTGAAAGTCTCTGATGCGTCTTCAAACGTATTATGAATGTCATCAAAAGTTTCTTGAACGTCTTCGAGACCCTCGTGAGTGTCTTTGAAAGTCTCTTACGCGTCTTCGAACCCCACATGAATGTCCTCAAACGTATTAGGAATGTCGTCGAAGGTCTCTTGAACGTATTCGAAAGTATTTTGAACGTCTTCAAACCGTTCGTGAATGTCTGTGAAAGTCTCTAAAATGTCGTCGAACCCCTCATCGATGTCTTCAAACGTATTATGAATTTCGTCAAAGATCTCTTGAATGTCTTCGAAAGTCTCTGAACGTCTTCGAACCTCTCATGAATGTCTTCAAACGTCTTACGAACGTTTTCGAAAGTCTCTTGAACGTCTCACGAACATCGTCAAACGTCTCATGAACGTCGTAGAAAGTCTCTTGAAACTCTTTGAACACCTATGCATGTTTTTTCGTGAAACATGGGTACGGGGAGATGGATAAAGTGAACAAACACATAGGATTATAAAATGTCCGTTTCTTTATTTACAGAAAATAATAAATCCATTCTTACACGATTAAATATTTACAACAACAAACATAATTTTAACATCGAGTGAACAAAATATATACATAATTTTCACGAGTTTTACACATCGATATTCACAAAAATGTACAAAATTTTACATCATGGTTGTAGAAAAAAAAAATTTACAAAACTTTTTACGACTGTATTCTATAATGCCCCCATGGTAGGGTATCAGAAGTCCCAGGTATGATATACCGCTTATCATCATGAGGACTCAGAGCAATTTTCGTCTCGCGAATGGTGTAGACCTTATGCAACTTTGATCGATTGCACGTTTGACTACGCTCCATTTCAACTTCTTCTCTCAAGCATCGAGCATAATCGTCAAACGTGATTGTCCTAGCCACAACGCTACTCTTGACGCCTTTAACTTTTTTCGTGTCTTTCGTACCCTCGACACGTGTCGCGTACATTTTCGATCGAAGTCCAATAAATTCGGTCATAATTGCTCCATTACATTCGTCCTTCATGAGACCGGGTACCTTCTTGTTGACGAGCGGTATACCATACCTATTGTCCGCTGAATAATCGCTCGTGTCAAATTTTGAAATGACGCGCTTCATGTCGGCATAGATATCATCGCTCTCAATGTCATGTATGAGACTATCCGTATCGGTATACATGACTTTACATTTATCTCGATAGAGAGGTACCATATAATCGTGATGAAATCCATACAAGCACGTTTTGGATATGTCGAGTATGCACATACCCACATATATCGGCTTGTTGAATTTCACCTCGAGATAGCGCAATTCCACGGCAACGAGGTTTTCCGAAAAAACACTTCGGCTGTGGAAGTTTGGCTCCGCAATCATTGCCTCTGCGCCATATCTGCCCTCCCATTTTGTTAAAAGCTTTACATCTACATGATTGCGCACATTCTCCATCGTTTTGCCAAAGACCGCATTATTCATTAATTTGAACAAATTCTTCTCAAAATCGTTTTTGGCAAGCATTCGAAACTGGGTATCCAACTCAATATACGAACGCAGCCATAGGGATTGTGTAAACTGTAGGACTCTATGGATTTTCGTGAGGCGAAGTCCATGGAGTAAGCACTGTTGTAAATTCCGTTAGTGTATGATGTAGCGTTTCTTATCGCAGACGGTTGCTAACAGTTTTTCTTCCCGCTTACTCAACGGTTTTTCATGTATTGGACAAAACGGTAGGTCTTTGTGCGCATCATTTAGAGATTGGGGATATTCCAAGTCGACTTCAAGGATGTAGCCTCTAGGTGAGTCTAGCGCGATGCATGATGGATCGAAATTGGACACGCCGTTGACCCATCGAAAATCTGCATACGGCAAGGGTTGGCACATTTCCCATCCATACAAATTGTTTACATTAAAATACATCAAGTTTGATGATGCTTTCGATGGATTAAACGACTCCATGTACTTGTTATTAGCATGTGCATATCGGTTCGAGCATTGACTTAGACCACCGCGTATACCCCGCTCAACGAATAAAACCATGTCGATGTCAGTTAGTAATTCAAATTTGACATTCGAGTGTTTTAACATTGCATCCCAGGTATATCCGGGCAATGTGCAGTAATACGCGGGATCTAGGCCATAGCTCTTAACGCATGTATTTCGAAAGTTTTCGAAAATATCGGCTAATAACAATTCATCTGTCTTCAGATACAAATCGCTATAGTCACCCAGCGTTCGAATGGAGAACCGCTCCCAAACGTTCTCAGCATGTGCGTACTCGCTCTCACATACTATAGCATCTGTCAGGGAACTGTAAAATGCCACGTGCCCATGCAGAAATTTTGACCGGGATACCCTATGTCCGATCAAATCCCGATCAGAATTTGTCATGGATTCCCCAAAACCGGTATCCCGGTTAGAATCCAACTTGCATCAGTATCGGCATATGTACGACGACGATGGCATCATTTTGAAAATTTTGGCGTCACGTGTATTTTCTGTATTACTATCGAATTCCTATGTATAGATAGGAATTTCTGTCTATAGATTCCTATCTATAAAATTCCTATCTATAGATAGGAATTACATAGTAATACCGAAAATACACGTAATGCCAAAATTTTCAAAATTATGTCATCGTCGTCGTACATATTCCGATACTGATGCAAGTTGAATTCTAATCGGGATACCGGTTTTGGGGAATAAGCCTCTGTTTATGACATGTCGGTGGGTATGAACATGTATTGATGACAAATTAAAATCAAATTCACAATGATTAGATTAAAATTTACACCAATCGTGACTTCTTACGTATTTCGAGAGAAAACATTTCGTTGAGGCAAAGAAATTTTTTCAAAAAAATGTGTGAGTTTCAAATGTTACATTATAAACGTGAAAAAAATCACAAAATGAGTTGTGAATTTCCTCAAGTTGAAGAAAATAAAAATCGATTTCACGACAGTTATATTAAAATTTACACCACAAGTTGAAACGTATTTTGAGAGAAAACATTGTGTTGGGGCAAAGAAATGTTCGCACAAAAAGTTATGTGCAAAAATTTCTTTGCCTCGAGGCAATGTTTTCTCTCAAAATACGTACGAACTCACTTCTGGCGCAAATTTTAATCTAATCATTTTGAATTGGATTTTAATTTGTCTTTAACTAATCTTTGGACAAATTTTTTTTTACTGATAGTTTAATGCACCAAAACTTTATAAATGTTATTTATTTTTATAATAAATTTAACATGTCATAATTCCATTTTTGACATTTTAATTCAGCCTGTATTCACCCGTGATCCTTCCCAGATTCCTCAATGATTCCATGAGGATTCTATTTAGTCATTAAAGGATCCGGTTCTGGATCCCTAATGGAATCCAGTTTACGGATCTTACATTTAGTCTTCGAATCTGATCCGATATCGGATTAGATCCCGACTGGGAACCCGGGATACAAGTCAGAATCCAGCTGTATCCCTGCCAAAATTTCTGGACGGGTGGTGGTAGGCAAGTGTCGTGTAGCTTCTTCACGTCATCAATATATTCATAAGAGAAGACCCCTTTTCGCGTCAGCAAATTGAAATCATCTGTCGAGAGAGTTGGGAATTGTGTGCGTAAAATTTTGAGTTTGTCCTCGATCAAGAATGAGGCTAATTTGTCGAGACTCGTGTTGAGGAATTTGTATGAGTCGATAAAGCGCAATTGGATCTTGTGTTTTGAGTCGTCTGTAATTTCAACATGCTTCGTGAAGGAGATGTATTTCTCCTTTGTGATCGGAAGCACATCGGTTCTGCCTTCGAACGCTGTGGCCACTTCCTTGATGATAAAATGTGCATCATAACCGGATAAATTGTGAAAAACGACTGGAATGAAAAATGACTGTTTGTAATTTAGGTTGCAGTTGGAATGGGCGGGGCCTCTATAGCGCCCAGTCAGATGGCAATGATCTCGAACGCGTATATCTTCTTGCGCAAATGGTTTCTCACATATGTGACATTGAGCCGCTGCTCGAAAAGTAGCCCACTCACTCGGTGTTAAATACACCATTGGTACATTATCACAGAAAGTTTCTTTCATCCGCAGTGCTAGATTTTTTAGTTCTTCGACAAACTATGATACGCAATCAGCACTGCGGCGTGAGTGATACGAAGATAATGAATCGTTATATGAACAACACACATAGTATCCGATACTAAACACTTCATGGTGTTGATACACATCTTTCGCTAGGTTCTCTCCATCGGTCTTTGCCAACACACAGTCTAAATCAGCGTACACAATGAAGGGATGACGCTCTTTCCGGCTAAAGTTGCTGAACTGGAGCCGCTTATTGGTGTCATCTGGTAGTCGGATCGCACAGTCATTTAGTGCTCCACAATCGATCTCATGGGATCGCAATTTTTTCTCTGATTCGAAGTAATGCAAACACCTGCAAAAAAAAATATTGTTTTGTTTAATTCGTCTAGCATATATAATTACCTATATATATATATATTATGGTAACTACATACCGATCGCATATGTATTTTTTATGCTTCTTTTTCGTCAGTTGTGCCCTCACGAGTCTCGACAGGTTCTTGATCCATACGAAGTGCCCCACATTGTTGTCCTCGTTGTCTTGCATGTACAGCAAATTGATCTGCTTTTCCTTCTTGTGTTGAGTTATGCGTATTGGAACAACGTCCTTTTTGTTGCTGGTGGTATACACGTTGATCGATATATTGTTATGAGCTTTAAATTTTTTAATTTGATGTATCGTCACCTGGAATTCGATATCCTTCAGATTCAGTGCTGTCGTATAATGAGGGTAAGAAGATGAACGGTCACTGTCCCGTTTGGCTGGGTATAGAGCAGCGACAACTGCCCATGCGAAACATGCGTTATCTTTGGATTTGACGTTAACCACAGCCCTCTTCAATATTATTTCCCGCGGCAATGATATAGAGCACCCGGCACGCATCGGATTATACTTATTCACATTTATCGTGAGTGCTCCATGTTGACGAGTACGAAAAAACTTTCACGATGTTAACAGACTGACTGCTTCATGCAAAGTGCGGCCAGATTTGAGTGGGGCGGATCATTAAAAAGGCCTTCGAGAAAAAAAGTTCGGCCCTCTTTCGGGGAAAAACAGAGTTTTCCGATAACGCGTAGATTGCTGGAGGAACATGAGACAAAAACAGGAAGTCGGGATGCCCCGGGTCAAAAGATTTTATGGGTCCTGCAGCTCAAGTGGGCCATCGGCGCCAATGGCCCTTGATCCCTAAAGTTTGTAGGTTTTCCAAGAAATCCTGACCTGTCGAGACCTGTCTAAATTGTCGGCGAGATTCGTGGTGGGTGGACTCGCATGCAAACATATTGACATTATCTTTCGGAATGGAGACCTCGACTTTTCAAGAGCTGCGCTCAAGTGGTTCATCCGCGGTCCCTTTGATCCCTAAAGATTATAGTTTTTGCAAGGAACCTGTCAGGACCTGTCTCGAGTATCGGCGAGCTTAAAGACGAGGTGGATGCAATTGACATTGTCTTTCGGAATGGAACCAGCTGCATATCATGAATAATGGGCCTTGAAAGGTCGCCCTTCATGTGGCGCCTAGCGTTTTCATATTACCGAAAATTTTACGACCCATAGACGGTTGCCACACACAAACACACACACACACACACACGCACGCACACACGCACGCACGCACACGCACACGCACGCACACACACACACACACACACACATACACGCACGCACTTACGCATGCATGCACACGCGCACACACACACACACACACACACACACACAACACTCATCGACGACGCCCCCCCCCCCCCCCCGCCAGTCGCTCCGCGGACTACATGGTCCCCCTCCACAGAGGCCCCTCTGTGACGTCACATGCGTCCGGCGACCTCCCCTCGACCTCCCGTCGACCCGGTGACCTCCCTTTGCGTTAAAACCGCTACAGCTACTCTACTCAAGAGCGGCCGTAGCTAATACGGTGAGACGACGGACTGCCACTTGAAAGTTCACGGTTTGCGGCCCCGTGCTTTTTTTAAATTCAATTTTTATTTTATTTTATAATCTCTCATGACTTTGCATGTGCAGGTAAATAAGAAAATTCGAAAATATGTATTACTAGTTTTATTTATCTATTATATTAAAATAATTAATGTGGTTGCGGAGGTATTGCGTTCATCTTATATTCGTGGTATCGTAAGCCTTTGTGTTTCCCTTGCTTTTACGATGGTTTCCACCCTCCAATTTGTCAGCATACCTGTCTGATAGAAGAAGAATCAGAATAATTACCTGCCGCGAAATTTGCAAGTGTGAATTAGATTAATTATTTATTTTTTATGCAATATTATTTTGCTATGTAATTGTGAGTTCATTATTGGATTAATTATTTTAATATAATAGATAAATAAAACTAGTAATGCATATTTTTGAATTTTCTTATTTACCTGCACATGCAAAGTCTTATGAGAGATTAGAAAGATAAAAAAATTGAATTAAAAAAAAGCATGAGCACGCGAACCGTAAACTTTCAGAGTGCCAGTCCGTCGTCTTACCATATTAGCTACGGCCGCTCTTGTCTCAAGTATCAACGCTCAACGTACTCTACGCGCGAGCAGAAACGGGCTTGGCTCCGTCCAAAATTTCCAAATTTTTAAATCGCGATATCTCAGCAACTAAGGCCTATTGGAACAAAAATAAAAAACGACGTTAATTCAGAGGTCTTCAACTTTCACCACGCGAAAGGAGAACCCGATTCGCGACATCCAGGCTCAGCCGTCTCCTTGTAAATCAGAAAATGTACGTGCCTTCGTATTGTAAATGTCCTATTCATTTATAAATATTCTCCAGTCTATCATAATATTCAGTGGACAAAAAATTGTATACTCCTGAACCAAGTATTGTAAAAATTAGGAGTCAGTTTGTAATTTTCTTACTTCGTCTACATTGTAGATATTCAAAACGCTTGGTGTATTTTTCAACTAAGAATATTTATTTTTCTATTAGACGCCTTGAAAAATTGTAGATAGTGTATTAATATTCAATTCGTACGTATTACGAAATGTAAAACCGTATGAAATGTAAGTCCGGTATTTAATTTTACAACACTGGAGCCTAAATATTCATTCATATATAAAGTTTTGAAATTTCATTTGCCATAGTATTGTAAAAGTATTTTAAATTTCATATTTATTTAAACAGCGTTTTGTAATATTCAATGTACAAGGTATTGTACTTTTTAACAGAATGAAGTTAAAAATAATAGTCATATTGCGATTTTAATACTTTTTGTATAAATAATGAAATCATATACGTTTGTCGCATTAATCAAACAAATATTTGTATTATTATGATGCGCGTTGAAAAACTCATACGCAGCATACTAATATTCAATGTCCCATATATTAAAATGTATACGCATCTATGAAAATTCATTTACATTACTGTAGTTTCCATTTCTGAAGTAGGAATTTGCGTTTCATATTCCGAGTTTAGAAATTTTCAATTATAAAAGTATAGTAAATTTAATGACATTTTTACAGTGAATGGTAGTCGGAAGGGGCAAGTTCTGGGCTATAAGGCGAGTGAGCCAGAATTTCCCATCCGCTAGTTTTCAAATAGTTTTTAATCACAATAGTAACATGAGGCCGAGCGTTGTCATGTTGAAACATTATGGACTTGTGTCTGGTCGCATATTCCGGACGTTTTTCGGTTACAGCTCGCTTTAAACGGATCAACTGTTCTTCCAATTGAAACAGAAAATCAACATTTCCCGCAAATGGTGCTTATTTGGGACGAAATTCGACATTTTAACCGCAGTAAAAATTAGACTTGATGCGCAAAACTCAAAGGTCTGTAAACGATATTTGGTTAAGAGATGTTGGTACTCCACGATACTGCAAAAATCAGCTGTTGCCGTCAACCATTTATAGCACCTAGAGCCATCTTTTGAAAACGCACCGAACTAAGTTGTACACCTAATAGTTTTATATAGGCCTATAGTTGAAAAAATCAATGTACCTGTCATCTGTGGCCTTGCTAAAATAGTTTATCCGTAATCGGAATAGTGAGAGAAGTTTAGTTGTATATGGGGATAATTTTCTAATTTATGACAGCACGTTTCTACAAATTACCTTCTTTTGCCAAGTCGGACAAGTTTCATGGCCTGGACGCACGTGAGCAGGCTACATGTAGTTGCCCATCTGAAAAACGTGGTTTATCTAGATGTCTATATGTCGCTTAAAATCTTTGTCTATTTTCTGCTGAAAATGCTATTTTCGCAGGGCATGACAATCTCTTGAACCGAAATGGCAGAGCCGTCGGCATTCACGGCATTCGTAGAATTAAAAAGCCCTCTTCTTTTGTTATTCCAGTGATAACAGTAGCTCGCACGATGTTTTGCCCCAGCTGTGTAATCAGCAACCGTTTGTCATTGAAACGTCTCGGTGCGTCCAAATTGCGCATCAACAGGACACACCGACTTCCAACCTCAGGAGAAGGCCCTCCTCACATTTCTACAGAATTCAGAAATTTCACCGATAGATATTCTACAATTTCACCCTTCACTTGCGATATATTTTATTTATTTTTCTGCCCTACCTTTTCATTAGTCGGTGCCTAAGTTACCCGTTCACATCATCATTTTTTATTCTCCATATTGGCGCGCAGTTCAGGATTTACCTTGTTGATCAGTTTCTCTGTGCTAAGAACAACTTTGCCAAATGCTCCATTCAATGTCATTATTTTCTACTTTTTAGTACATTAAATAAAAGCTTGTTTTTAAAATATTTGTTTACATATAAATTATTTTCTACTTTTTTGTCCTTAATTGATTTTACTAGTTAGTTTTTACTAGTAGTTTACTAGTTTACGAAATTGTACGTTAGGAACATGGAATGCTTGTAAAAAATAACAAAGAGATTGAATTTGCGACTAATTGCTGCATATGAACTTTTCATATACAGAGACAGTCGGCTACTAATTTGTTTGTAAGTGTTATGGAGATTTTATATGAGTGATTAGGTATCGCTAATTTTACATGAAAAGGTGAACATTTTATGGGTATTTTTTTAAATGTTGAATCATGCATTGTCACTTTTTACATACATGTTTGCAAAATTTCAGTGCTCCAACAAGGAGACGGCACGACCGTGGGGTCGGGAATTTGGCTGAATTTTTCTGTGGTGAAAGAGGACCCCTAGCACCTCGCGTGGTTAAAGTAGTAGGACGCACTACTCGGGAAATTCCGAGAAAAATCGATTCAAAGTTTCTTAGGCGCCGTATGAGTTTAAAATGTCCAGTACTTGTCGATTCGCCGTCTAGTCTAGACGGTTAAGGCTCGGTCTTTTGCGCCGGAGGTCTCGAGTTTGATTCCTCCTTCAGATCTTATTTTTTTTCTTTTTTTTTTCTTATACCAACAATTATTCAAAACGTTTCTCATCCCTATATTATGTTTAAGAATGTATTTACATTATTGTTTTTAAATTATTTTAATTTTTTAAAATTATTTTAATTTTTTTCCAATAAAGCAATTCAAAACGGTGGGTTTTTTATTTTTCATTGTAAAGTATATGAGGAGGAACATTGGGTTTTTAATGAGAATAACAAAGTCGATTAGGAAAAATTCAATTTTTATTCACATAATAATTATATACAACAACCGCAGTGGTAATTATCGTAGAAACAAACAAAGCAATCATTTTTGCACCATCTTGCGCAACATATAAAAGCGGATTTTTTACAATCGCAGGGAGTTTGCAATACATCCGTACAAAAACATGTCCCATTAACATTCATGAAAATGTTTCAAGTAAATTGCAGCGAATTGTCAGAGCAGAATCGTGAAATTGATTCCCGGAAAGATTGTATAAAAATCCATTCAATAATTCACCATCAATTATCGTCACCAATATTCCGAGACATGATTCAATACGCCTGGTTTGCCTCAAAATTAGCAGTTTCTAGAAACATTTTCATGATTGTTAATGGGACATGTTTTTGTATGGATGTATTGCAAACTCCCTGCGATAGTAAAAAAATCGCTTTTATATGTTGCGCAAGATGTGAAAGGGGTGAAATATTGATTTTCCGTTTTCAATCTCCCAGAGAATCAAGTTAAATTAAAGCTTATAAAATGGCTTGATCGCTCCCTTTGTTAAAGCAGGATTCTACTTTGAAACTTTGAAAAAAAAAATTTTTTTTTACATTTTTCGAAAGTAAATATGTTCAAGAATGTTCGGTCAAAATTTTATAAAGTTCCAAGCAGTCTAACTATCCTTTTTCGCCTTTCGAACGCACCTACCTGAGCGCGCTATTGTGACCCGCCCGGCGCGCGGCCCGGACTCACCAAAGCGTTTTTCTCGATACGACATTTTCAAGTACCGTGGTCATGATAACTCAAAAAGTACTGAACCGATCCTTATGAAATTTGGAACACATATTCTATATGTGTGTACCAACCGACCTAACTACAATCAACTTAAAATTTTGATTAGAACTATTTTTTATTGCAAAAAAAGACCCAAAAAAACGCATTTTTTTTCGTATTTTAGCCGCCGTTTTGTTAATTTTGCACGTATATAAAATATTCTAGTTAGGTCGGTTCCTGAAGACATACTGAACATGAAACTTTTTGATTTTTTTTGTTTCAGACCATCCGTCGGGAAGATTTCACGACCACGGCAACGGTACCTGCTTTTCGAGGCGTTGGCTTTAAACATATTTTACGTGTACAAAAAATGAATAAAATACATTTAAAATTTTTTTTTATGTACTTAAAGAGTGTATTTATTGAATAGTTTAAACCCCATATCGATATCTTTAATAGTATTCTCAGAAAAAAATCACGAAAATAGCGTTTTTTTCATGGTTTCAAAGTAGAATCCTGCCTTAATGCATTTACAAATGTACTTTATCGCAGGAACTGGAACTGCACATCTACATGTATACGAGCATTGAAGTTTTTCATCAAAGTAGACGAATAAGGGACCATATCCAACTAGTACCGACAGTAGCGTAACCGTCATTACGAAGTTTGTTTGCAGCAGTATGACTTTCATCTGCTGGTGCGTTACATCGGTACAGAGGAAACTCTTTTCATTGTGAACAGTATCTTTGTGTAGCTGTCATAAACATTCTGTGTACACTTCCCATCTTTCATTCGTGAGGAGTTGCAGTTATCGTGACCCCGCCGACCTGTATCAAATTGTTAACAATAATATCATCTAGTTCCTTGTCACGACTTCGTTCAGGTATTTTGGCACTGATGACGTCATCAATATGATCCGATCTCACCTTGCCTTTTAACCAATGTAAAACGTATGCGGGTGACAAGTCACGCTTCTGCCATTCAATGGAATACATAAAGCATAGCACCGATCCAGTTATGAGCGACATCAGTTTTTGAATGTTTAATCGAAAAACACTCGCAATGATATCATCAGTACCTTGTTGTCCCGGTATTAATTGATCTACTATTCCTTCCCAAGCTCGATTATACGTGAAAGTAATAAAGAGTTCGGGGCGACCACACGTGCGCAAGTATACAAATGCATCCTGAGTAAACAGGATTGTTATCGTGGACTGTTTACAATTGAACATGGTAAAATGACCATTCTAGTCAAATCATTAGCATTCACACGTGCATCATTTACAACAGCATCTTAAAGTTGCATGTAATTCTCGGCTCTTAATTTAGTCTGATTAAAAGATATATATCGCAGCCGTTTGCTCTTGATCTTTACTTACGCATCGACCAAAAACTAGTTGAATAGTGGTTCACATCGCAGTAACATGATAAAGTCGTTGTCATAAAAGTCCATACAGGACACCTTTATGTTTGGCAAGGACGGACTTGTTGCAGGCGTTCTCGGAATTTTTCGGTGATAAAAAATGTCGGTTCAGTAATTAAAACGTAAGCGTGAGACAACCACATATACATCCGAAAAGACTTTATGAAATTTTCTTGGAATGCTGCCGCGATAAAAAAGTGTCTTATGTCCATTTCCGTGACATAAGGGTCTCGCTTTAGGCGCTAAAAAAGGCTATTTTCATGAATTTTTTTAATAGGTTCATATTATAGATATTCATATTAAAGTCGTTACACTTGATAAATACACTTCCGAAATACATTTTTTTAATGTATGTTTTATGTAACCCAAACAAACTTTGAAGGCGTTTTTCTCGAAACAACGTTTATCGACGGATTGTTGATAAAATCTTCGAAACTATTGAACGGATCCTTATGGAAAATTGATCACATTTTCTTTACAACATAGCTATAGCGCATATCAATGATTTTTTTTAAATTTTGATATCTACTATTTTTTGCCAAAAAGGATTTTTAGAAAAGCGTTTTTTTGTTGTTTTTTCGCAAAATGTCCGCCATTTCGTTATTTTTGCATATATCAAAAATCGTCTAATATGCGCTATAGCCATTACATACTGAATCTACAACCGTTTGATTTTTTTTCTTCTAATGATCCACCTCCCAGATTTCATCAACGATGCAGACCTACGATTTTTAGGACATTTTTCAACTACCATTTTCGTCTGAAAATAGTGACTTGAATAAATAAATAAAATTTTAAATATATTTCGAAGGTGTATTTATTAAGTGTAACAACTTTCATAACAATATCTATAATATAAACCTATGAAAAAAAATCATAAAAATAGCCTTTTTAGCGTCTAACGTGAGAAGACCCCATAAGGCACACATCTGCACCATTTAACATAGATCGGTTCGGTGGTTTACCCGTGATAGCAAACAGACAAACAGATGGCTCACTTTTGCATTTATTATATCAGTGTGGATTTATATACAGTAGGATGGCACAAATTTGAGCTCTATTTTTTTCCTTTTTCTCACCATGCAATTATCTCCTTTAACGAATAAAAATTGTCACGAGTGCTGAGAGCGGTCAAAAAATATTAAGAGGTCGCTCAATTCTCCCAAAAATTCTAATTTTCATGAAAAAATCGATTTTTTCTCGTCAACTTCTCACCCATGAGTTTTATGCTTTATAATTTTTAAATTAACCTCACAAAAGCTCTAGCCTCCAATAAATATTTAGTAGTCGCACAAGGTTTTCGAAATTCAGATTTTCCGCCAAAAAATAAATCTCGCATGCATAATTCAGTGCAGCATAATAACAAAATAAACAGCGAAGCGTTACATTTTCTGAATAATTTATTATAATAATTTGTAACAAGCACTAATTAGGCGACATGCGTTATTATTTATTGTTATGTATCATTGTATTGTGGCGTCGCTCGTCACAGAGTGCAGCTCCGATTGGTCTGCAGTTTGACTAACGAGACCAATTGTGGGACGCATTACGATGCGCTAAAAACAGTTATTAAAGAAATAAAAGATTAATTGTTCTGAACATTTGGAAATTTCGAAGCTCTTGAGCGACCACTAAAAATTCATTGGGTGGCTGGAACTTTCGCGAGGTTTATTCAAAAATTGTAAAGCGTAAAATTCATGGGTGAGAGGTGGACGAAAAAAAATCGATTTTTTCATGAAAATTAAAATATAGAAAATTAGAATAGAATATTTGGGAGGCCTGAGCGAAAAGATTAATTGTTCTGAACATTTGGAAATTTCGAAGCTCTTGAGCGACCACTAAAAAGTCATTCGGCGGCTGGAACTTTCGCGAGGTTTATTGAAAAATTGTAAAGCGTAAAATTCATGGGTGAGAAGTGGACGAAAAAAAATCGATTTTTTCATGAAATTTAGAATATTTGGGAGGCCTGAGCGACCTCTAAATATTTTTTGACCGGTCGCGGCTTTTCGACCATTTTTTTCTCATTGGAGAAAACTCATATCGTAGGCAGTGGACATGTCAATAAAAATGTTTTAAATAAAAGTTGGTTTATTTCAATACGACGTTTGAAATGTGTATGCGAGTGTGTACTCGTTCTGTCACAATTTTTTCATGTCGTTTGTTCCTCACTGATCGGTCCTCGCGCTTTACGTGTTCTCGTGCTTTTGTCTTTCTGGTACAGTTGTAGGATATTCGCGCCGGATGCCTCACTTTCGAGGTCACTATATATATATTTCGTATACATACGTGGAAATTTCGGTTATGCTCACTCCTGGGATACACATATATATACTTCAGTTTCATATTTTCGGACTTTAAACGCTCTTGAAGCCGCGAGTGGGGGGTCGGGAGAATGGGACGAATATTCCGAGACACAGCGTCTGAGGTAGTGATGGCAACGGGCGAGCAGCAGCCGAGGGGCATAGGGCGGTGTCGCAAAGCGCGCTGGGGGGGGGGGCACGCACCAGCTTCCCTCTCAGAGTATATACGACATTCTATTCTCGCAGGATCTTGCTTCGGTGCCGTTTCCATTCACTAACCGCGAGTACGCTTCATACGGGAGGGTCGCGCAAGAGGCGCGCTGGTGTGGTCCGTATTAACCGAGTATAGAGGCTTCACTGATCCTCGCGGTCTCGCCGGTTGTACCGTTTTGACTCTTCCGTCTCTCTTGAACTGCCGTTCGGTTACTTTGCTGTCGTCTCACTCTTCGCTTCTCCTTTAGGCATATATACAGGTCCGGCTCTCTCCCCCCCCCCCCGCCCCGCAATCCGCCTGTCCGCGTCTTTTTCTGTCTCTCGCCCCGTCGCTCACTCAGCCTCCTCCCTTTCTTTCTAATCCTCAGGTATTGCCCGGAGCACGAAGTCGTAGATATACGTTGTTTCCTCTCCTCTCTCACGCGCTCTGACACACGAAGACTCCGTTGTTCGGCTAGTATAAAATATGCACGCGCGGAACAAGTCGGCAGCGTGAGGATCCCTCCCGCGAGGAGCCTCCCACCTCTGCTCACGCTCTCTCAAGAGCCCCCATTTACTCCCTCCCACTTCTTCATTCATTTCTCTCGTTGCCACACACATCAACGCGTACTTGCCCCAGCTGCTTCATAACGAAAGGGCAGATGTACAAGTCCCGTGCGACGAGCACAAATGCTTTCTTTATTCTACCGTGGTCCCTTGTTGGGATTTATACATATGTATGCACGTGTACATGTGTAATCGCAGTGGAGGGTCGTACAATTTATGTGCGAAGTGCAGTGCATGCGCACGCGCGCGAGTGTGCTCGCGTGTTTGTGTGTGTGTCGCGCGTGTGCTTTTCGAAACATAAGACTTCGACAGATATGCGTTGGATATGTAGAAATATAAATATAGTATGTATTCAATGTGTAGATAGATATAGTTCCCGTGCGATACATCAATGTACGGATATATTATGCGTTCGATATTTAGATATATATGTGTATATATATATATATATATATATATATATATATATATATATATATATATATATACGCTGTCGGCCAAAAGTTTCCACACTCTTCAGATAATTGCAAAATTATATTAGAATAATATAATTAATTATACAGAGTTATATAATATCTTCGTAAAATAATAAATTAAATGAACTATATAATTCAGGGTAATTGCAACATTACATTAGAATAATATAAGCAATATCAAGTGATCGAAAGTTTTGCAATTATCTGAAGTGTCCGGAAACTTTTGGCCGGTAGTGTGTATATATATATTAAAATACGCGTGAGATATCTACATAAATAATTATAGTCCACGTCCAATATATAGGTGTCTTAGACACTCGATATATAAATATGTTTATATAGTATGCGTTAGTATATATAGTATATATACATACACACATATTATATATGCGTTCGACTACCTGCGTGACGATCTTTCCGCCTCCTGTGTATCTATACTTCTCTCTCACTTCCTCTCTGTCGCTGTCCATATTTCTTATTTACCGGCTAGTACCACACCGCGTTAGGCCAAGGAATGAGACGGGAGCAAAAAGAGAGCCGCGCTGAAGTAGAGGGATCCGGAGACTCGTGGCGAACGCGACGGTACGCGCGCGAGGGACTCGCGGTTACGTTATATTTCTTCTCAGTAGTCTCTCAGCGGTCTCGCTGCTGAGATTCGCGGCCGAGTGTGCGATCGTCTCGTGCTTCCACCTTTTCGACTTTCCATCGTCTCTTTCTCTTTTTTTTTTCTCAACGTTTTCTTTGCCTGTCTTGTGAGCGAGAACACGCGCATCGACGGAAAATCGTGCCGACTCTCGAGGAGATCGCGCCTCTTGAACGGGAACGCGTTATACCATTGATCGAAATTGTTTTTTTTTTTGCGTGTCGAAAGCGATACCTCTTTCGAGTGAACCGAACTTTTAGGCGCTTTTTATGTATAACTCATCATAAAACAAAAACAAAAAGTATAAAAAACAAAAGAAAGCAATCTATGAAGCACAAAAATGGATTTGTGTCACGAAAAGGATATGGAAAACGATCTTTGAGAGCCCGATCGATTCGTAAATTCTGGAACACGCGCGCGCACACACACACACGACTCGCAATCTCCAAGGGATACGAGTTTACGAGTATATGTGGACATGGTACACGCATAGATAGGTGTGTACATGCGTATATTACATCGAGTGTGGGAGAACGAGTTTTTCGACTGTGTGACCGTGAAGTGGTCGACGAGATCCCTCGAGGCTCTGTGACGACTCCAAAAAGTATACCCATATATGTGTGTGTGTGTGTGTGTGTGTGTGTGTGTGTGTGTGTGTGTGTGTGTGTGTGTGTGTGTGTGTGTGTGTGTGTGTGTGTGTGTGTGTGTGTGTGTGTGTGTGTGTGTGTGTGTGTGTACATATATATACATATATATACACACATATATATATGGGTATACATACATACATACATATAGATGTATATATAGCTACGTGTATGTGGGGACATAATAATTCATTGTACACGATTACACGTACGCGGGAGAGCCTAAGATAATTATTCTGCTCTGACTATGTGTTACTGCCCGTTGCTGTGAAAGTGCTGCCAATTGAGATACTCACAAGTTTTTTTTTCTATTTCGTCTTTCATCTCGTTTTTCTTCTTGTCATCGTACTTTTGTGGATTCTACAGTTGAAAGCTGCCCTCGTACGACGAAACAGGATTCAACATGACCGTGGCTGGGAAGGTGAGCGGGCGCGATGTTTGCGCAGATTTATCTCATTTGTTAATCGTGTGTCGCGATGAACGACAATTTTTTTTCATCAGGCGAGGCCAATTTGGTAGCGAACCATGATCCCCACATTCATCATCACGAAAAAGTAAATCCCTAATTACTGACTCCATTTATTGGCAACTTTGCTGCATACGTTGAGAGGTGCAACAGCACCAAAAAAGCAACAGCGAAACAAAAATTATCGTTAACTTCCAATGGTGAAAACTTCAACACCACACGAATGTATAAACCAAACCGCCTTAAAAAATCTCTCAAAATATTACCTTCCCATCGCAGCTGCTTGAGTGAAAAGATAAATAGAGCGATCAAATATTTAGAATTTGCGTAACTCGGGAAAATTGCGCAATTCGTTTCGAGTGATATGGGCCACAGCAAATTAAATGTGAAACGAGCTCTTCTAGCCTTCTATGCTCTCCCTCTTTCCCTCGTTTCTCCCCGCTTGCCCCGCCGCGAAGTGAACTGATCGTTGCAGAGTTTGTATGCGATATGCAAAGAATTTTCATCACGATCAACTCAAACGATTGTGCTTTATATCCTTCACTCAATTTGAACGGCTATTTTTTCCTTCCTCCACACAATTCAAACGACACAAACGACTATTTTTTCCTTCCACCACACAATTCAATCTTCTTTTCACATATAACGCTGTATCCGGTAAACTTTATGGAAATGATCGAAATATCTTTCTCATGCTTAATGCATTCAGAATATTACATAGAATAAGAAACGCACGGAGTCTTAAGGGGCTATACCAGTGTGAACGCTGAAAATTTGGTTGATATTCGGGAATTATTTGGCAAAAAAGTGCTCAATTAAATGTTTCGGAAAATTAAGAATATATTTGGCTATATTTAAGCTATATTACATAATTTTTTCATAGAAAATTATTGAGATCCAACCGACTTATGCGCTGCCTTTGGAGGCGCCAAAAAAAGGAAGGAAAAATGTCATTAAGCTAAAAGGTATTTCCTGTACAATGATGTAGGGCGCCAAAAAAAAAGGAAGGAAAAATGTCATCAAGCTAAAAGGTATTTCCTGTACAATGATGTAGGGTTTTCGAAAAATATCAAAATCTAACAAAATGGCGTAGGTATGAAAAAAGCATGTTTTCTTGCCTATAAAATTGTCGTTTTTTCAATGCCAAATCGTCAATTTTCATCAAATCAAAAATATCCTACGTCATTGTAGAGTAAATATATTCAAGAATACGCAGTTCAAATTTCAAATCAATCGGATAATTGCTCTTTGAGTTACAATGTCAGCAAATTTCGAAAATCTCACTTCGAGAAAAACGCGTTTGAAGATTTAACTATCGATTTTTGCAAGATAAAATGATTAGAGATACGGCCTTGAAATTTTTACAGGATATTCTTGAAAGTATAAACTGTCGAAAAAGGCAAAAAAATGATTTTTTGAAAGTGTCACACAGGTGTAGCGCCTTCATTCTTCTCTTTACGTCCGAGAAACTCTGACCAAAATGAAACCGTTTTTTTCTGAAGAACTATGACAAGTGAAAAGTTCCCCTGACCTGTTTTGCAGTTCAGTCACATGTAGTGAAATCACTGATCTTCCTTTTGTTTGTACTAGACTATATCTGGCTAACTAAACGATGAGAGTCGAGCGTTTCGCAGATTGTCGTTGAGGGGTACTAATGGCTTTTTGGATGCAGATGTATCCAACAAAAGCTCAGCTTCGGGGCTTTCATAACACCCACCTCTTTTCCAACCTCTTTTCCTACGGAAAATCACAGATTTAGACACATTTGATGGCTTTTGCAGACAACATTAACTGCAGTCATTAACGCTTCAATTTCAGCGCAATTCACAATTGTCCATAGGAAACTGTCCCAAATTGTTAACATTAAGTTAGGGGGGGGGGCGATGTAGTGGACCTAATGAAAGCTTCGAAGTTGAAGTTTGTTTGGGCAAATCTACGCCCATAAAAATAAAATCGGTATCCTTTAGCATTGATCGGTGAACAGCTCGAGCATCCCTAAATTGGCCGTTTTCTCGAGGGTACAGAAATTTGCGAAGAAAGTAACCCTTCTAAGATGTTCACGAAGTAGTTGGTTTTATACCTTTCCGCACCTTGCTAATATGTACATACGTACAAACCTATGTAGGTGGTTGTACGATGTCAGTGCGCGTGACGACGAAGCAACGAGGTCACCGGATACACAGTTTCCGCTTCGGCAAAATACATATACCTGCGTTATATATACACACACACACACACACACACACACACATACACACACACGTGTTTTTTTTTTTTGCGTGTGTGTGTGTGTGTGTGTACGAACACGGAGGAGAAACTTAAAGCGGCACTTTCGACCGGTTTCTTTCGTGGGATTCCTCCGCCGCTCTCCGACATCGAACAACGAAATAATAAACGCTCATGTACGCGAGTATATGCGGTCTCACATCACACTTTACTACAGTTAGCGTATACAAGTAGGAGCGACGTACACCGACTATTCCGTGCGATTCACGAACATATATGTCAATTTTTTATTCAACGAGTGAGGCCTACGTTTTTCAAAATGATTCCAATGCTTTATTTTTTTCATTATTTTCTCCTATCAAAAACCACGCGTATTTTATTCAAATTAATCACAAGAAGTTGTGATAATTGCTCGGTCAAGTATTTGTTACGAATTTTCTACTGAAATGGAGTTACTGTACGAGGAACGTAATTGCTAACGGACCACATGCGGTCATCTGTATGCACGCGCTGATATGCGTGGCTACCTCGAGCGATTATCTCTGCGCTTTACACTGATAGTGAAATGAAAAAAAAACTCGAAGCGAAGTTAATATGGTATTGAAACAGTTCTCCAAGCACTTACGGAAGATCGAGAAAACGGGTCGACTCTATTCGTATTCCATATACCAACATGTGTATAGTAAACTGCCGATAATTTGTATCGATACTAATGACATAGCAGGCTTTTCTCCATATTTAAAACAAACTAGTACCTCTTTGAAGATAAGTGCTTGAGCACACTATCAAATATATACTATGGATTGATATTTATTTTTAACAACTACTGATTTACATTTGTATGCGCGCTACACGTAGCGCGCGTGCACGCACGTCTATGAGGTGTATAAAAAGTATCGGAATACCGAACCATTTTCGAGGGTTCGAGTTAACGGAGAATGTTTTCGAAAAAAGATCTTTGATTTTGAGAAAATCCACCTGATGGGTTTGGCCCTGATTTCTACTCTCGGCCGATAAGGCCCAAGACCATTTTTGTGAATGAGGATACCGTTTTTTAATGCAAATTTGATCGCATTATTATTTTTTTGGATTCGACTATGCGTATTCGATTTTACGCTGAGGCCAAATGTCAGGCCAATCAGCTCATTAGCTGGAGCTAATGAGCTGATTAGCCCCCACCCCTCCATCTTTTTTTTACGCTCTGGTCTCATCTGGACTCGAGCACCAATTCTAATATGGATAGTTGGGTTAAAAAAATATCGACAAAAACAAATTGCAATTAAAAAAATGGATCATCTACTCTTTTCAAAATGGCCTTGCACCTCGCAGGCCCGCAGTGAGCCGGGGCCCGAAACCAGAATATATCAGAGAGATATTTTCAATTCCAAAATCACTCATGTTTGTGAACATGTATGGTCCGCATTTTTTCCACCAACTCTATTCCTCAAAATACTATGGCGTCCCGATTTTTCTCATGCACGATATTTTTATACATACATGAGTATGAAAAATAAACCTGAATTCGAATAAATTTGAAATTAGAATAGATTCGAACAAGAGTGCACGTAAAATTCAACATTGTTTGAACCGAGGAAATACCTCGTCGCCGTTTAATTCACAGCCAAGATATCTTTACACAAAATAAAACTGTAAGGGGTATACTTTTTTATCGACTACACTTTTTTTAAGGGACAACACCACTGTGACTCCCTGTTTTTTTGCCATTTTTCAAGAATTTTTTTTGTGGGAAAAAAAGAGAAATTCGAAATTTTTTTTTGTTTTGTTCGTTGTTTATTGAAGATACATAAAAAAAAATTTTCAAATTTTTCACGCCCCATGGTGACGCTGGGGAAGCTCCCGCGTCAGGTACTGTTGCCTCTGCAGTGGTTCGCGGCACGCAGCAGAACTCTCTTCAAAGTCGATCTGAAAAAAATACCGAGTGTTTTCGTTAATAATATGATATTTTGAAGAGAAGTACATAGGGATTTGAAAAAATATTGATTTTTTAAAAATAGGCCCGCTTTTGAAATTAAAGGACGATTTTCGAGCAAAATTTCTCGTCGAAAATAGGCTATAACTTTTTTATTATTGAGATATCGAAAAAATCCTATGTACTTCTTTAGATAATCTAGTTTTATTGATGCAGTCCAAATTTGAAGTCGATCGGATAAAAATTGCTCGAGTTCTGGTGCGTGCCGCACTCAAAAAAGTGGTTTTGAGAAAAACGCGTTCAAAGTTTTAAGTTTGTTAATTTATGCGATAAATTGGAAAAAAAAATTTTACCTTTAATCAGCGATGCCGGCACCATATAACTGGCCAAGCAAACTGGCAAGAAGCAAATCATTGTCCCTAGTATCTTTTCTCGAACTTGTAGAGGCTCTTCTTGCTTCTTTTGCAGCGTCTGTGAGCGAGCGCTCCGCCAGCTCGATCCGCGCTGCGTCGGTTTCAACGCAAAAATTGAAACAATTTGGGTCGATAGTTATCCCCAACGTCTCCAAAACTTTCATGAGGCTTCTCAGGCCATCATTGTATAATAATACCGCGATATCAGCTGCAATATCGTCGATTTTTTTGCTCCCGGACTGACACTTGGGGGATATTGCCCAAACTGATTTGTTGTAGCTTTCGTTGTTGTTTTGCGTGAAGCCGCCCAAACAACGCTGCAGCAAATCGTCTCTGCTCAAATTTTCGAAGACTGGCGTAATTGCCTTCAATACTTCCTCAGGAAGAGGCGGCTTATGGCGATAATATTCAGAAATATTATCGCTTGCGACCGCTCGCTGCCACGACTCGACTCCTCGTCACATAGCTCCGTTTTGTTCCCTTTTTCCCCGCGTACACTTTCGGATTATCGATTTCGATGTGCAAAGAATAATTCTGAGCGTTCGATATTTATAAACGAAACGATTCGGAGCGTTTAGACACGAGTAGCGTCGCTTCTATTCGCAAGCTGACGCTATAACGCTATCCCTATACCTGCCTTGAACATTTTTCAATTATCGCCACCTATGGCTTTTTTTCGAAACTATATTTATAACAATAGCCGATTTTTGTGAAGGGAGACAAAATAATACTTGGGAAAGACCCGCAGGACCTGGGAAAGGCCCGGTATACCTGCCGACCCTGAGGCGCGCAGCTGCGCGGGACCCCGAGCGTCACGGAGTGCTGCACCGCTCCACAAAATATTCAGTATCACCGAAAATAATTATTTTTTCGACCTGGGTCCAACGGCATCTTAATCTTAAATGTATTTTAGATTTTTCTAGATGGTTTTCAAAAAATCGATTTTTTGAAGCCGTCACAGTGATGTTGTCCCTTAATTTCACAACATTTCTGCACAAATCGTTTATATTAACCAAACGAGTAGGAGTATCGTATGTGAAAGAAGAAAATTGCCTGTGTATACGGTTGTCTGTTAATATCTGGAAAACTACTAAATCGATTTTTAACATTAACTAATTCTTTCACAGAAACACAGAAGTGTGGAATAAAATGTATCCTATTGAGCATTACGGTATATGATTAATTACAATTTCAATCAGTAAGCATACAAACGAACAAACTAAAAAACATTACGTTCATAAAAACAAACAAACGAACAGATAAATAAATAAACCAATAAACCCACAAAACTTTACAAATAATCAACGGTCGTAGATAATTTATGTATTTTATAAAATTGTCTTTACGGATGGGCCTGAAGTTTGTATCGTTGTAAACGAATTTTTTTGTTTTAATTAATATTTTTTGGGTGCCTTCCGACACCAGAATATCTGTAGAGACTATTAAAAAAATGGTGGTCAGTATCCACCCTTAATAAGGGGTTGGCAGAGAAAAAAAATTGATATCTCGGGCAGTACTGACATTCCCATTTTTTTCATTTGCGGAGGTCTTTTCTAGTACCTAAGAAACGGCACACGAAAATTAGCAACCATTTAAAACTTCCGGAACACACCCTTATGGGGGAGTGAAAATCGAATGAAAATCGTATTTTCGGCGGCAAAGGAATTCCCAGTTTTTTTTATTCGCCCCGATTGTTCCTAGTACCCAACGAAAACCCCAGAAAAATGACAACGATTTTTAACGTCCGAAACACACCCTTAATAAGGGATTGAAAGAGGAAAAAAATAATATCTCGGGCGGTGATGACATTCCCAGTTTTTTTTTTTATTTCCGCAGGTCATTTCTAGTATCTAAGGATAGCTATAAAAAATTGGCAATCAATTTCAACTTCCGGAACACACCCTTATGGGGGAGTGAAAGTCGAAAGAAAATCGTATTTCCGACGGTGAAACGATTCCCAGTTTTCTGTTTGCGCCGATTGTTTCTAATAGCTAAGGAAAGTCACAAAAAAATGGCAACGATTTTCAACTTCCGGAACAGACCCTTATGGGAAAGTGAAAGTCCATAGAAAATCGTATTTCCAGCGGTAAACGGATTTCTAGTTTTTTATTTGCGCCGATTGTTCCTAGTACCTCACAAAAGCCACAAAAAAATGGCAAAGATTTTCGACTTCCGAACACACCCTTATGGGGGGCGTGAAAGTTCAATGAAAATCGTATCTCTGGCGCTAAGTCCATTCTCAACTTGTTTCTTTACTTCGCACATATTGCACGCAGTACATTGCTTGAACAATTCAACTAAAAATTGGAGCCGTGTTGATTATCATTTTAGTAAATTTCTTGTTAATAGAAATTCATATAATCAACCCGTTTAATTTTGTTTCTCAAAATCGCATCATGACGGATCGATAATCGTGCGAGGCTCTACCATTATCGAGCTACCCATTTGAGGAAATTGCTTGGCCCTTTTTCACAAAGAATTTCGCAAATAATTGTCAATGAAGAAACATGCGCTTTTCTAGAACCGCGGTTTATTAGAGTATGTAAACATCGGGTGAGTTCCCTCTAGCCCACGTCTTTTCCTAAGAAGATTGAAACTTCCATCGTTAGAGGGCGATGAGAATTAATTTTTTATTTGCTCAATTTTTTTCAGGAAAACTTTGCCTACAGGGATCCTTTGTTTATTTTTCAAGATGCTCATTTATAGATCGACGATTTGAAAATGCCAAAAAATCGATCATAGTCGGCAATAAGGCATATAAGGCAATAAAAATATAAACTAAATCATTCTTTACGTTCGAACAACGCAAACAAACTCCAACACTATTCTTCCTATACGCGGCTCAGTGGAGTGTTTTTTTCACACGCGCGCCCTTTACTATTTTTGAGGTTGTACTGCTTGGGGCCGGAGGGGGTCAAGGTTTGCATTACGTTACGATTTTAAGACTGCCAGAAATAGCAACACTTCTGCATGTTCAAGTGTTGAATTTAAACATCGCGTGCAATTTTACCGTGGACAGCTCACAGCTTTCTATACGCAATGTCAGTTAAGGGCGAATGTCACTGTGCAAGAACTTACAGAATAGCTTTTCCACATCCCCCAAGGGGGCGTACACAAATTGGGTAACGTAAAATTTCCCAATTTTTTACTCCGTCAATTTTCGGACTTGTGAATAAAAATGTTGCCAACATATTTGTCAACACATGTACTTTCAAGAATTATTTTCAAAAAAATCCCTAAGAAAAATTATTTAAAAAAAGAAAGCCTAGCAAAACATTGTTTTCATCACTTGTAGTTCTTCGCATGGACACTATTGTGAGTACAGCGAGAGGTGAGGTTTTCCCAATTGTTATATCGGAACAATGTTTTTTCGGTTGACATAGGGTAGAAATGGCTTTGCGACACAAAAGTATCCCAAAAGAGATCACGTCTCTTGCAAAGCGCAGAGAGCACACTGCGAAGTCCAGCTTCGCAGTCATCGTACACGCAGTTAAAAGCACTGACGCAAGGCAATTCATTTATCTTCACGACACTATACATAATTCTTTTAAGCAGTTATGGGCATTTATAGAAAAACTGATGCCGAGCTTGTTCAAGTTGTTCCATGATGCGTGCACAATGTTTGGACGTAGAAGGTTTGTGATTACTTTTTCTCACCTGTATCCGATGCTAAGAGATTTCACGTGTTTGGCCTTTATTTTCTCCGTTATCACGTAAATCAATTATTGCCATGTCGATAATGGCAGAGAATTTTCTGAGGTCTACATCCGCGATGTAAAGAACCTTTGTCAAATTAATATGGCCCTAAAAAGGGCCATTTATTTTTTTTTTAACTTCTTTGGACTTCTAACTTTTCTTAAGATAAAATGAAATTTATATTTTTCGCACAGACTAACCCTACTTAAAGGTTAAACTGTCAGATCACGGTACACATTAAAACGAAAAAGCTAGTAGCAGGCGATGCTACTCAGACGCGCTGTGTTCGCTCGGATGCGGCGCTCTCGCAGCTGCGCAGAGCGTCGCAAATGCGTCTACTGCGGATGTTGACAGGCAAATGTTAACCCTAATAAGGGCATATGTTTCATGTTTATGACATGACTGAAAGACTTTATTCGATTCAGAAAACCCACCGAGGGTAGAACAATTTCTAGTCGTGAGTCATGCGGTCGGAAATTCGGTGAATATTATGAGATCAAGGGGATTGAGTACACGGATCAAAAAATTACCCAATCAAAATCGATAGGAACAAATCACATTACAATAGTAAAATGTCATTAGATTTTCGATTTGTCGCCGCGCTTTCGCGTAATGTCGATTGAAAGTTAAAAGTCGTCACCTAAAAGCCCATCTTACTGTATAAAGAGTTGCGGCGTGTTCTTCAGTCGGTCATCGGTGCGTCGAGATCGGTGGCATCGATTAGTGGCGTTGATTTTTTTTTTATTACTTGGCGCCAAGTCGCACCCGCGTCTCTTGATATTCGGTACGTTATTGTACCGAAACTGTGCGGTCGAGTGCGTGTAGTCTGAAAATTATGGGGCGATTATAGAACTTGAAAAAACATTGCGACTTTTCTTACAACGTTTACCTATGCCTGCACCCATACATAGAGCTGCAGAGGATGCAGCATATCGTTTTATGCTGTTTGTCTGATGTACGCTGTCCCGATAACTGTGCTGCCGCTAGGTAAAGCTTATGTTTTAATAGGTGATGTATGGTTCTATAACGGGCGACTAATAATTCCGTTGCGGCCCCAAGCGTAACAGCTTCCCCGACTATCATTGAACAGCCGACGAGATACTGCGGTTGTGAGGGCCATTTAGGAAACACTATCATTTCCCTTGCTTTCTCTTGTGCAATTTTTTGTAACGTCGGTAAAAATCATAACAATCCGGGGGAAAGCATAATAATAGAATCGGGCCCAGCTCATCGTAAACGCGTTGATTGCTATGCAGTCTGAATCTCTGTGCGACAAACGAAATTCACGATATGTTGTATTGATGCGTGACGCAAAGAGATCTATATTCGGGGTTCCGCACCTTTAAGGTATTTGTTGAAATGCGTTGTCTGCTAACTCTCATTTCATATAGATATTTACTGCTGCGACTTTCGATCTACATCGACATTTTCTTTCGATTAAATAAAAGCCGTGACTACCCAAATGCATCGTTCTGTACACTACGTCCAAATAGCTCTATCTACTCTTTGAGACTTGGTACTTAAAGTTGGTTTCAAAGTTCCGCGGCAAACGGCTCAAGTTAGCACTTGAACTAGCGTTTTAACAGGTTAATCTGTGATTTTTTCCTCTGATGACCATAAACTCCCCGTAGCTTGACCATCACAAGATCTCCAGCCGGTCATGAACGCGTCTGAATATATGGTTTTGCGGGAATGTAACGTTTTTATAGGATTTTCTGCTATTGGGAGAACGTTTTTCCTCCACTGAAAGTCTAGTTGTAAATAGTTTAGTGTGATCCTCTTCGCATCATCGTTTCCGTCGTTTAGGATAAGTGCTTTTGGTTGGTTGCACGCTAAAAAAATTGCAATATAACCAACCGTTAATAATAGCCCGAATACTCGCAATTAGGCAATCAATAAGGTGCGCAAATTCTCGTATTGTACATTGATCACGTTTTATAATCCTTGAAACTTCCTTGCCTAGGTTTTTTCGTTTCTATTCCTTCAGTTCTATCACATATTTCCAGGAATCTTAAATAAATCAGACAACTTTTCTCTGTGTTAATAATAAGTCCTAACCGGGATGAACATTTTTTATCAGTATATTATTGGAGCAACTATGGAAATGCTTTTCGATACAAATAATGTGATCAGAGTAGATTGTTGAAATTAATCCTTTGCGACGTAGATCGTTTGTGACTGGTCGCATTATTTTTGTGAATACGTATTGTAGTACAGTCATCCTATCGCTAGTTACTAGTTTTTTGACACATGATTTCGTGGGTGCCGCGGATGCTAAATCCAAGTTTGCCTAAAAATCGGGGTGTACGGTTTTTTAGCGGATGAAAGGGGATGCGGGTGGATTAATGCGAAACGACAACCCGTACGAGGTCGGCGCCGTGAGACAAAATGTGCAGAAAAATCGGGGCTTTAGTTTTCTCTACAGCGCCGAAGTCGTGAAAGTTCATTTTGGGGGTGAAAAAGTGGGGTGAAGTTTTATTTCGATAACTCTTTAGAAAAAATTCGTACACTTTGTGTTCAAATGGGAACGTTGCAGCCCTTGAAATGACGCGTCGATCGAGTATTTGGTCATCACTCTCCGATAAAATCTTCATCCGCAAAAAAATTGTTAAAATACCAAAAAAAAATTGTTTATTGAATAACTAAAAAACAGTCGGGTTTTCGGGTATGGTTGAAATGTACGAAATGTAGGACTACCCGTGAATTTTTATTTACCAACCCCTCTCGGGGATTGAAAATTCAAAACGACATTCTGGGAAAACTATTGACCGCACGAATTCGCCGCCGTGGAAGAATTTGTAGTTTGAACCCTCAGCTACATTTTTGTCCACGACGCCAAACTCGTATCTCTTTCTTTTCGGGCAATAGTTTTCCCAGAATTTCATATTGAATTTTCATCCATGGAGAGGACTTAGAAAAAGCAAAATTCAAGGGTGGTCCATAGGAACGAAAATATAGATAAAATTATTCTCTACATTTCGTACATGTACAATACGTGTTTCCCCGAAAAATCGATTGTTTTTGAGTTATTCAATAAACAATTTTTTATATATACTTCAACAATATTTTTGGGGTAAAGATATTATTAGAGAGGGATGATAAATACTCCATCGACGCGTCTTTTCAAGGACTACAACTTTCGATTTGAACAAAAATTGCATGCAGTTTTCCTGAACAGTTATCGAATGAAAACTGATTTTTCAAAATTTCAACCGACTTTTTCGCCTCCAAAATGAACTTCCACGACTTCAGCACTGTAGACAAAAATAAAGCTCGGATTTTTCTGAACAGTTTGTCAACAAATTTGGATTTAACACCTGCGGCACCTACAAAATCAGCTGTCCAAAAAACCAGCCTTCGTCTAATTTTTTCCGAATTCAATATACAGCACGACTGTACTGTAGACTCGACAATAGAAATAATTAACCAATCTTGAGGGTTTTTAAAAAGTAAGAAATGATTATTCTACATTTATCAAACTGTCTGTAATAGTATATTTAAGTATACAAAACCATTTTTTTTCAAATTCATTCATCATCAAAATGGCATAGCTGTGGAAAAATGTTACAGCAAGGTTGCCGCGGGAGTACGAAGCGGCATGCAGTCTAGCTTCCCGTAGACTTTGATTTGCAATAAGTTCAAATTTTTTTTAAGTCAAAGTCATTTTCAAATCAAATTTAAGAGAATAACAAGCATTTACAAAAAAAAACACCATGTCACGCAAAATTTCTGTACAATTTGCATTAAAATAGTAGTTTTTTTCTAATTTTTCGAAACATTTCTCGTCAATTAGAAGGTAGCAATATTCTCGACATTTCTACCAAGTTTCAACTCAATCAGCTTAATAGTTTGTGGGTAATCCTGCACGGCACTTTCGAAAATTCAGTTTTGAGAAAAACACGTTCGAAGTTTACATATAAATTGAATTAAATTGCATTAGGTACTGGCAGTAACTAATTACTTAAGTAATATGTTACAAAGTAGTTAAGCTATCAACTACAGCAGTAATTGTGTTGTTAATTTCATTACTTTTTGCCTATCTCTGCTTGCCCCTCTGCGCTGTTGCTTCTACCTGCGGCGCGCGCTCCGAAATCGCGCGGCGAGGTACAGCGTTGACGCGCTGTAATATTTGTAGTTCTTCGAATTTCGCTTTGAAACTTTGGGAAAGTAGTATGCACAGATAGTTCCATCGTTTAAAGAAGAAAGAAAGAAATAGATTTTTATCGTTGTAAATGTATATCCCGCCTTAAGATAAAACGAGCGCGCGCACTTGACTTCTATAGATCTTGTTCAAATTTTAACCAGACATTGTTCATATTATTATGCAAGTTTAAGTGAAATTTCAGAACAGTCGACTATTTAGATTGAGAGATAATGAGTTTTTAAATTGCAATTTTTAACACTGCAGGGTCTGCATTCACCGAAAGTCAGGTCACATAATTCGTCGTGCCATTCTATAGTGTTTACAAATTTTGAAAACATTATGTTTAGATAACAAACTAGTTAGGGAAAGAGTGAACAAGTTTGGATTGCCTTTGCTATTCAGTTTTTCTAAAAACGTTCAGTATAGACAGAATAATTCTCCGTAAAAAAATGTTGTCCCCTATAATAAGAAGACATATGGCAACCCCGCAGAACAGTATTGTTCAATATTTCGAGAAAAAAAAATGATCGTGGTTCTAAAGTTAAAAACTTTTATCATTAAAAAAATGGTTTGCGTTATAAATATTAATATTTTATATAGTTTGTTATCTTCATTAAAAAATAAAAGTGTTCATTAATTCATGACTAATGAAAAACTTTGTTCGATTAAAAATTACTTCCAAATAAAAATGTGTGTTACCGTATCATTTTAAATATGTCACGCAAATTTACGTCATTGGATACGTGGAACGATGCGGTGTTGCCATATGTCTTCTTATTATAGGGGACCAAATATTTTTTTCCGAAAATTATTTTGTCTTATTCAATGCAGACCCTGCGTAGTAAAAAGTTGCAATTTAAAAATTCATTATCTCCCAATCTAAATAGTCAACCCTTCTGAAATTTCACTTAAACATGCATGATGATATGACGAATGTCTGGTTAAAATTTTTAACAAAATGTATAGAAATCAAGAGCACGCGCTCGGTCTACCGTAAGGCGACATCTCAGTTTTGTTCTACTTGATTTGTGAACTCTCATGAGGAAATATGCATTTTTTATGTCCAAGGATGCTATATAATTTCTAGGTGAAAGTAATCTGGTAGCAGTCTTAATGTCTTCCATTGTAATGTGTATTTTTTAAATCATGTCGTTAAGATTTAAAAGAATGAAGATAAACCGTTTACCGCCCGAAGCTTTTTCAATAAAGAAGTATCTTGAGAGGAATTCGTCCGATAACGATTTTCATGTTTCTATGATGCCCGTCCTTATCAATTTGCTTAATTCGTTTTCTGAATCTTTACACTCCGAATCTGACCTGAACGATTCTGGTAGAGGTTGACATGGAGTGACCTTAGTTTTAAATGATATTTTTAACTCTTGTTATGATCTAGAATGACCCTATCGGATGTTATCTTTTTCTGTTTCTTTAAAGCGCTGGCCAAATTTTCCACTATTCGAAGTGCCTCTAGTGTCTCATCTGACTCGACGGCCGTTAACTTGTACTTCTTGTTGTGTACCTGATTATCTGTTTCCGGTGGTTGATATAATATTCGTAGTTTGTCCACCAGAGGGCGTGGTTGTACACCTGATGGGCTCTTTAAACTTAAGAATGTGAGTTCTTGGGTGAAAGGTTTGTTTCAGATCTAATTGCGTATGTTTTTAAAAGGATTTTTCTTCCTCCATGTTGTTGCTTACTTTGATCGATAAGGTCGTACCTAAATATGCGATAGTGAATATTCCCGAAAAGGCCTAAGTGAACATCTTGGATGCTTCACACAATTTTTCGAGCGGATCTAATTTCTCCACCTTCACTCCATGATCAGAAGCAAGGATTGTTGCAATAGCTGCACACTGTGCACTAATGCTGATCCAACTGGCTCTTAAGTATTTGTGAAATATTGGTTCGTTTTTTATAGCGTTTATGTCGACGTAGCGCTAATCTCGGGGTTTGATGTCGGTGCCTTTAGAATATAGTTACTCAGTTTACATTTTTTAGTAACCCCGCGATTTCTTCTCTTTTAATTTTCGTAGCTACCCATACCGTCCAGCGACCAGCTAAGATTGGATGAATCTTACCCAAAGTCAGCACTTTTGACGGGTCTCTGTCCAAAAGTACGAGCGTAGTATCGCGTAGTTTATGTTCGGGAAATATTGAGAGGTCTTTGCCCTCGGTCGATTCGAGATCGACATTCGCATTGTTATCCACTTTTTGCTCTCTTTCGGATAAAATCTCGGATCTTGAATTTGTGATCGGTAGTCATTCGACCATGATATAGGATCCGAATTTGCCGATTTCTTTGATCTGCGTACCTTCTGATCCCGAGTGGAACGATTTTATCTCTTCCGTAGATGACAAGCAACTTTCATTGTCCCGGATGATACATCCCAACTTTTCTTGTAGTTTGTTCTTGTGCTGCTTTACACCTTGCGAACATTTGTTTTTTCCCAATCTAAGAAAAAAAAATGTGATAATGTAACAACGTGTTGATCGGTTGGCACATGAAAAGACAATAAAACAGAACGATCGACACGGAGAGATGCAGGCCGTGCTACGAAACCCACTATACTTTCTTTCGAAAACTCTAAAGTCATGCGGTTCGGCAAAGCCGTAGATGTTACTACGAGTTACCTCGAGAACGAGGCTTAAATATAATTGTGACAAAAAAAGGATCATGCTAATAATAATAATAAGACATCCCGCGTCGAAATTTCTTAGAGATAGCCGAATCAGGTCAAGCCATGATCCGGATGATTCTCTCAGACCCGCTTGTTGTGCGTCTTACGATTATCCCTTTCATGGCGCCTTGCGGGTACAAAGTAGGAAGCCCCCGATAGCTAGAGGGCAGGATCAGCCATTCCATTAACATGAATGATCTCACGCTATACGCCCCTGAGAAAAAGGGGCTCGAGCTCCTTTTGAACATCGCAGCAACATACACGTGTTCGACTGGTATGGACTTCGGGCTGGACATGTGGGTCCTTTCCTCAGTCGAGGAAGGGCCGTGGGATGCCGCGGCTGAGGTTCGGCCGATGTGCCGACTTGGTATCGACCAGCCCCGTGTATAGGGCGCTCAAGGTATCAATAGGCCCTCTGTAACTATGAAGTATAAAGTAAAAGCAGCGTCTCAGATGAATCTGAAAATCAGATATGTGTGGGAAGAGCAAAATTAACCCGACTGGAAATGTTGTTCCGGCAACCGGATCACTAATCAGACAGGTTTCAAGATACGGTCTGGAATACCGGAGGAGCGCCCGTCTGATCTGTGCTGGATATCCACTGCATCAATGAATCCGGAGAATGCGTGCAATAAAGACAAACTGATCAGTCCTAAATCAGGCAATCTTACGAGGGCTTTGTTAGAGCGCCGAAGTCCGTGCCTGATCGGCGCAGATCCGCCATGCATTTCGAGGTGTAGGGGGAAGCCCCCCAGTGGCGGATGTCTAAGCTTTTTGGACAATAAAAAAAACTACTTGGATTAATGTAATTAAAAAAAAAAAAATTACGTCAACAAAGTTTAAAACCAAAGTAAATTAACTCAAATGCAACCTCTACACAAATGAAATTAAAAACTTTATTCAAACTTTGGTACAAAAAATTTCCGCCACTGCAAGTGGCACCTAGTACCGGACAAACTTAACTTCGAGCCCCCTGTGCCGGACATCTTCAGAAAATTGTACATCAATCGCATGTGTAAGTTTTCGAACATTTAGAGATGTCTGCAAATTATTCATAAACCTATCCACGGCAGCCGGCGCACTGCATCAATACTTTTTCGTGGTCCTCCAGGCATCCTACGCAAGTAGTTTTTATATTCGATATTTGAGTTGACGGGTGCTTTTTATTTGCTTTAGCTCCACCTTTTCCTTTGGCCTTTACGCCTTAGGTTTTTTTTTCATTTTCTTCTATCGCTGTATTAAACTTCTTTCCAATTCCTTTCTGTTTGTCCTTAACGTTCTTTTGTGATGAAGTCAGAATTTCACTGCTTTCGGTTTTTCTCTTCCTAGCAACTGATCGTTTTTTTTTGCAGCATCTGGCAATGGCGACAAATTACGGAGAATCTGCACAACACCTGGAGCAAAGCTAGTCCACGGTTTAATAACGGTGTATTGTCGTGTGTAGTGCTTTTTGGAACGTCGTAGCGCAGCGAAACTTCTCTCAAACTCAGTTAACAATTTTTTTTTTTTTTGGTCCATTGTCCTTCCTTTTTTTCTTTTCCTTTTCGATTTCTCTGCGTTCTTCTATCCTGTAAAAGAATGTACAACAGTTATAATCAAAAGTATAAATGCTTACGAGAAAAAAAAACAGCATTTTTACTGTCCGGCGTTGAGGGACCACTTTGTGTCCGGTACCAGAGGACAGAGAATCCCCAAAATTACGCGTTTTATACCAAAACCCCTTGGGAATCCAAGAAAGACTTTAACAAATTTCGAATATTTATGGGACACGACGTATAATGACCATTCACATAAACACTTAAACACAGAAACTCAGCATTAACACACCTCGATTTTACTCGACGCAGTATATGCCCGCCAAACGCAGCAAACAATCGCTTCCACTTTGGCCTCGCGCGTCAGTGGCAAACCGCGTCTCGCGATTGTGTATCGCTATGCTCCCCCGCACCCCTTTCATGGGTTTTTTCCGCGAACGCGCTGCGACATTGTCGTGATAGCACGAGTGTCCGACACTAGGTGCCGTTCAGCGTTACGGGACTTCCCCCTATGTCTGATCTGCGCGGGATGTCTACCGGATAATCTTATTCGAGGCCATCAAAGTAAACAACTGATGAGAGTTGCTGCGTCCATAATTTCGGCAACATTCTAATAAAAGTAATATGGCGTCTATGCGGACACCGTCATGGTCAAATCAAGATGCAAAGAACGAATGAAAATAAATTTTAAGTTTGCCTCATTCGAATGCAACGCTGTTTTTCTTCACTTTTCATTCGTTCAATTTTATCATAATCAAAAGGTAATCAATCAAATCAATATTCAATCGAATTAAATTTTATTGGCACAACTGAAACATTTTTGTTCACTAAATCATTATCAGAAGCCTTTTTTGCAAATTCCGGTCGTAACACTCTAATGAGAAAATGTAAAAACGTGTAAGTTATTTGCACAGCCTACATAAGCAAAAAATTCTGATAAAAGAAATTATTATTGTTGCATTGCAAGGATGCAAACTTCAACGTCACGGATAAAATTATCGACATTCTTTAGAATTATTGGCATTCTTTAGAATATAATTAGAATGATGAAAATACGTAAAGAAAAAAAAAGAAAGTTCCCACAAATGTTGGAATGACTAAATAGGTAGCGCGCTCAGTTATGGAATTAGCCGATGTAGTTTCAATCCCAAGGGCAGGTAAAATACATTAACGAGGCAGGAAAAAACAGGATTCCAATTATCATATAGGCTCGATCATAAATGAAGCATATGGAAACAAAAAATACTATCAGATTTTTTAATTTTTTTATTTTTCTATTTTTCATTTCGGGGATCGATACGGCAATCGGATCAAGGCCTGAAAAGGTATACTGATCAGTTACGTTATCGGCATCCGCGTCATGGCTAAATGCAAACAAGCGTTTCACACCCGGTGAAGCCCTGATCCGGCGGCCTCTACCGTGCCATGGTACGGAATACGGTATGCAGGATCCAGCCCTAGTCTGCCCCGTAGCAACATTTCTAGTCGGGAATGCCACTAATATACTCGCTGGCCCGGACCTCTTCTACTCATTTTCCGTCTTCAAATGGCATTGAGACTAGCCTAATCATGTGCACATCGGCGCACGCAAAGTAACGCATGTTCAGCGAAGTCTGCACCCCCGATCTTCCGGCCCGCGCCTGTCTATACGGCGACAGGGCCGAGGACATGGCCTGCTAGGGTTGGACTATGTCTATGACTGCATTGTCCACGGAATAGCAAGCGTTCCGATGATGAGTTCGCACCCGGTCCTGGAAATCTTGGACGAGCATGAACTCGTGCACGTGAAATTAGGGCATTCTTATATAAGGCGGGATATCATGTAGCAGAGATCCGTGGTTTGGATTTCCGTTGGCGCCGCAGTGGCGTCTTGGCTACCGACCAACCATTCTCGGTTGGCGACCTTTACGATAAATGTGATGAGTTGGCACCACGCAGGTAGTTCCAAGCACGAGAAGGTTTTCTGACAACATATCGAAAAGCGAGGGCCGACCGCCCTACTGACCTTCTCTTTCTTGCGGTCAGCTGGGTTGATGTCCGAGGCCGAAGGGATCGTCTGCGCCAGCTAAGACGGAATCATCGACACCCTAGTCTATCGCAATCGCTTTATGAGTCGGCCACTGCCGAACGTTATGTGTGGCGCGCCGAGGACGCTGATGCATTTTCTGTCGGCTTGCCCAGTATATGCAGTCTCCGGCTATATCCATCCCCGTAACGCGGCCCTGAGGATAACTACGACACTTTTAGGGGATAGCCCCGAAACCAGTACTGCCTTAATTACTGGTAGATATTGGGTCTGCTATCGTGGGCGAAAGGTGCAAGACTTATTGAAACTTTTCATTCGCGACGATAAAGGCCGCTTCAAGCGACTACGCGCGATGCTGTCCTCTTTGATTTTGAAGGCAAAAAGATGTAAGTCATCGAGTTCTGGGTCCCAAGCGAGGCAAACCTGTTGTGAAAGGCAGAGAAAAACAGCTGAAATATTAACCCCGCCTGGCCGAGCTTCGTCAACTGCACCGGGGATTCACGGTGTCTCTCGTTAGTCTCGAGTGTCGCTCGAGGGGATGAAGGAGTATTTTGTATCGGCCCTTACCGGCATACCGGTTTCCAAACCCAATGTCCGGTTGCTAGCAGGTCAGATACAGAAGGCGGTACTTCTTGAATCCCTCTGCTTACTCAAGCAACACGATTCTGGACTACGATAGCCACTCACCCTCCGCCTTGAGGGAACGGCTACTGCAGGGCGATTTTTAGATTTTCCGTCTGCTGCATTACTGGGACATCCCACGCGGTGTCGGAGCATTCAAGCATCGCTCGGCATTATTGCTTTGGTTTTAAGAAGCTTTTGGTGGTAAGAAGATCGAGCCTAAGCCATCGGGGTAGGTGAATATTTCCCAATGCAAACTGCTGAAGTGGTGTACCAAGAACAATAAAGTGAGATAATAATAGTAAATATAATGTTATGCTTCTGAAATGAGCAAATCAAATTTCTATGAAGCTACTATCGTTCGACGTCTTGTCAATGGTTGAGATTATCATGATAAATAATTAGTTAAAAAAGCAGATGTAATCGAATACCGAATAAGTCGTGTAACCATTCAATTGAGTGAAACAATAGAGAGCAATAAATATTATTTATTTATTACTAATCGCAAAATAAGGTTTTAATAAGACAGGAAATTATACTTTAATGAAATATGATCTGCGTTTGATTAGATATCGATGTGATGAATAGTTGGAGTTATTAATTCACTCGGACTGTAACGTCTGGGGCATCTGCGATCTCGCGTTTGTGTGGTGCGGACATCACGGATTCACGTCCACTCGAAACTCGATGCCAACAATGTAGGCTCGCGAAGCGACTGTTCGCCCACGCGCACGTCGCTTTGCGAGCCTATACTATACTTGTGTTTAAATAGAAAGTGGGTGTGTGATATATATATATATATATATATATATATATATCACCCACTTTCTATATATATATATATATATATATATATATATATATATATAGAGAGAGAGAGAGAGAGAGAGAGAGGGAGTCCTCAGGCGTCCGAGCAAGGTGGCCCCTGCCGCTAGACTGTACAATTAATACCACGATTTCTAGAGCGGAGTCTCCCGTTGCCTTTCTCCATCTCTCTTTCTCTCTGTCGAGAGAGTTGCGCGAGGTCGAAGCACGCGGAGCTCACGAGTTCCGGTATCGCCACCGATCCCGCGAGACCCGGATATGCTTCAAGATCTCATTCCCCTTTTCGAACAAATAATAATAAAGCGTAACCCAGCTTTATAACGATAATAAGAATTACTCATTATTAGTTTTCCTTTCGGGCTCTCTGTCTCGCTTTCGTCTTCTCCGATGTCAAACAAGCTGCTGCGCGAAATCGTTTAGATGTTTTTTTCTTCTTCTAGTTTGAAATCCGTGAAGCCGGCAGCCAAACGATTTAAGCGCTTTTCGGCTCGTCTAAGGGCATAGCTCGGAGACTCCGAACCAGTTTGGCGGATCGTGATGTCCAGCAGGACCGAAAAGCGAGCCTCAAAGTGCCACCCGCCTCCGACAGCGCGGTATATCCTTTGCTATTGTTCTTGCACACCCGCAGAGGCAGGTCTCTTTTTATACGCGTGCGGTCTCCTTCCTAAAATTCCCAGTCCGAGATACGCTACCGTGACTTCCTGCGTTTTCTTTGTCATTTTTTTCTGCTCGTGGCCCGCGCGGAGGACAGAGGCGGAAAGAGATTCGTGGTGCCGAGTGAAATCTCTACTCGATTGGAGAAAAAGCAGGCATACCTCAGTCGACGGAGGGTAAATCGATAACGTACACATAAATAACAATACTGGTTCAGTACCGATGACTAGCCAATCGTTGAAAATGCATACAAGTAATAATTCCTAATCAGTGAAGAAAGAATAAAGAATATATAATCACATATACAAACACAAACATTAAGGGGTTAGGATACTGTGACGACACGAAAATCAGGGTTATAGAACAAATTAATTTTGAACAAAAAAGAGAGATAACTAAAAAATCGTTTGCACATTTATTTGTATGGACATTAACAAAGTTCTGTCCCAATTTCATAAAGAATATTAATCATTGAAGAAGTTATAAACAATCCCGTGAAGGACCTTTGAACGTCGGGGGCTTAGCGGTGTCTTGATTTCGGCCATTCGGTTGATCCGAAATAAAAAAATGAGCTGTTTCTTACAATAGATAATATTGGCTAAGAGAGAGAGAGAGAGAGAGGCATGACCTGTGGCTTCTGTACACCGACTTTGACTTTGACCGATTTATAACATTCCGTCTACTTCTCCATGTTTGTCGGAACTATTTGATATACAGTTCTGCATAAATAATGTACATCCAATTCGTGGGATCGCCGACGGATGACCGGAATCTGATCGTGAGTATGCTGTGATCGGTGCTACGCGTGTAAGACCTTCGCCAGCAACGACAAGAGATCTCGCTGGACCTCTACGTGCACTTGTCGAGTGTAATGTCCGCTGCGTCTCTCCGTGCGAAGGCACGAGCTGCACTCACGCACGTCATGTGCATCGTCCGTTTGAGATCATAATGGCGTTGTGTCCGGAAATTCTTGAATTCAGCCTACGCCCTCTTCGCGCAAGGCTCTGTCTCTATTGCATGTGTGTGGGTGTCCGTCTGTGTGTGTGCGCGCGCACGCGTGTGTGTGTCTGTGTGCGAGCGCGCGCGCGTGAGCGAATTCCTAGGTGTGCTTACTAGCGAGGTTCGAGGTGCAAATGCGTACTATCTTCCTGGGACATCGGTTAACATTAATTAGCGCTACTTCACACAACGACAAGAAGAATGCCCCGTCTTTCTCTCTCTCTTTCTCTGCTCTCCCTTTATCTATCTTGTTCACTCAAAAGTGGACGACGTGAAAGGGCTCTACTACATACAAAGAAACAGTATATAGTATACCTTTAAATATAAACGTTTCTTTAACACATCGATGGAAAATATGGTACCTATAAGCGACATCAGGCAATAAGTACGTAAGGTGTACTTTATGTACAAGTATTGTGCATAACTGAGTGAAGGCAGCATCATCATTATTATCACTATTTCTTTGCCCCCCCCCCCCCCGCCCCTCTGATCCGGCTTCTTTAATCTTCTTCTTCTTCCACGATTCATAACATTTACCTTAACAAATGATTGTTTGATTTTACACTCTTTATAGCAGTTACGAAGAAAACAATATTATACGATTAATTTATTGAATCTCATTCTCATAACTGTGATTTCGCGTATATATATGTGTATACGTCTAGAAATGCCATTCATTACATGAAATTATTTCCACACCTTCCATCCGTACATACGTCTCGAATCGTGAAATAGCCGTACCTGCATTATCAAAACCTTATACATACATTTATGTGTATGTATAAAGTGCAATGCGTGCATTTGTGCTTATACTATACAATGAGTACCGATAAAAACTCCGATCCGCAGGAACATCTCTCTTCACAGCCTCTTTCTTCTCTCTTTCTCTGTCTCGCACCACTACTTTAACCTGCATCTCCTTGCTAATGGTTACATCCGCCAACCTGGCAGAGCTATGCCCTATTTCGGATAATTTCTTGCCAGCTAACCGCACAACTCTATACTATATATATATATATATGTGTGTGTGTGTGTGTGTGTGTGTGTGTGTGTGTGTGTGTGTGTGTGTGTGTGTGTGTGTGTGTGTGTGTGTGTGTGTGTGTGCGCGCGCGTGCGTGCGTGCGTGTGTCGGTGCATGCGTGCGTGCGTGCGTGCGTGCGTGCGTGCGTGCGTGTGTCTATATATATGCATATATATAGAGTGAGGGAGGGGGGGAGAAAGAGAGAAAGAGGCAGATAGACGATTGTGAATCGAGATAATCCGCACAATCTCAAATCTATAGAAACGTACCGCCAGTCTCCTCACACGGATCTATCCTCATCGTTACCTCGATGCTCGATGTAACTATATACAGCGCTGCGTTTTTAGGGGTAGCATGTACCACATTTACTGCACACGTCGTTGCACACGTCATTGTATCGATGACAATTTCTATGTAATACTGATAAAAGACACGTGCATTTCCTTTTTCCGTCCACTCCATTTCATATATAAATAAAGGATGCTCGCGTATCAAGATACACTGCAAAGGAAACCCTAATTTACATAACAGAATTTATGTTCGAAGCGTACACACACACACACACAAACATATATTTATATATATATATATTCACATTGGTCGATTCCGCGCAATTCTCACACGCCGGAGAAAAACAGGGAGCACGCGCAATAGAGCGGGGGTTGTCTTATATGACGGAATTAAATCCAAGTTCGTCCTGAATCACGAATTGATTTCTCATCTTCTCTGAACATTTATGCGAATATATTCCGTGAAAAAAGCCGTTTTTACAATTGCGTGTGGCGGTTTTATCGAAATAAAATACCCCTAACGTTTGTATGAAAATGTCTGAGTCTCTTGGCTGTCACTGAGACACATGTATGTATATGTAGCTGTTACGTATGTCCTGTACTTACTGTATATAGACTACGGTCGATATTATCATCGGCTTGAACATGTCGTGCAACCGCTCATAGCTGACACTTGTGCATTATGCAAGACAAGTGCTCGTCTGAACCAGCTAATGCTTTTTTCTTATCATTATGTTTGCATCAGGTCGGCGATTGCAGATACCCATTTAAGCGAAGACGCGTCCTTCTCTACAATCTCTCACTTATTAAGCAATTTTTATCTTTATGACCTAAAGTCAAAAGCAATCGAGCACTGCTGAGCCAACAGAGACTAAAAAAGTGGTAGAAAAAAAATCATCCGACACTCGTTTGGCGGGTCTTTCGGAAAATGTTTTTAGTAGTATATTCCAAAGGTTCTTCACATGCCCTAGCGTGTTTCCACGATCGAGTCCCTGTCACTTTTGTTTCGCACTCCAATTTTACCATTTTTAATTCTTGAAACGCAGTTCTATCAACACAGGAAAACTATACAAAATCTTTGTCGATGCACCCGCCGCTGTATTTTGGTAAGTTTTCGTTGGAAATTCAATGAAATTGCATTCTGCACAGAAGTAGCTAAACGGCCACCCATTCAAGTATCGGCCCGTGCTAATGTTGCTTAACATCGGAGATGGCCGGAGCCGCGTACCTTTTTTCGTATCGAAGCATTGCCTTGCGCTATGTCGGCCTCTCTGTATTCAAATAATTGCCAATTATCTACTCGGTTGAAAATACATACAAGTTCATGGATATATAAAAGATCGTTATAAAGTTCCCTTCTACAATAAGATTAATCCAACACCTGGAATTATATACTCCATAGATAAACTTTATCTACTGTTGGGAGCAATGGTTTATTTGAAACGATGTCGTGTACGAAAGTCACATACGTGGTGAATGGCATGCACAAATGTTACATACGTGGTACTGTTACATATGTATTACTTTTTTATTTTTGGGTGTAGTCAAACTGTGTCGAAAAACCTAGTTTAAAAACTGGTTCGCTTAAAGCAGATGTTCAGCGTATCGATTATTATTTGTGTGTCACATTTCCGTACTATATTTTTACGGTGATATCTGTTTGATGTCAAACGATCGGCTAGTTGGTATCAGTATTTAAGTTTAGTCTTCATATTGAGTGAATATGAATAATATGCCATATGGTAGTCCATACTTGTATCTTAATGATAAATTTAGGATCTTAGTTAGATTAGGAATAGTTTTTGATAGATTATCGATCTCTAGTTGGTGGTTGTAGAATAATTCAGCTCGCGCCTTGATATATTCACTTGCATATCCGTTTCTTCGTGTGGGTAAGCTAACAGGGTGTAAATATTAGTACATAGTATCATTTTAAGGCATTTGTTTTCTAACATTTGCATTTTTTTTCATTTGGAAGCTCGCCATGCTCCACCAGACGGGGGCAAGCATATGTTATCGGTCTTACTATCATTTTGTATATTAGTGATTTCAAGTTTTTTTACGCCCAATTGATTATTGTGGACCAGTAGAGGATGAAGTTTTATTGATTACAGCTCATAATTTTCGACTTTTTTTCCCTTTATGTGCATGTAGTAGGTTGACTTCGAGTCGAGATGTACGTGTTTTACTAGGTGCACTGCTGTCGTAGGGCGTCCGTATACAGTCCGTTGCAAAAATTTTGTGTCATTTTGTTTCAATACTATTAAGTGTCTGTTTTGTAGGTATAAATTTATCAACTTGATAGGTGTGTTTGCGTATTTGTTTTAAATATTTTTTTCCATGTATTCATACATTTGTCAAACACTTTTCAATCTCGAGTAGTGCCATGGACATAACGTTCATTTCGTCGTAGTTAGTACAAATATCAGTTAGTATCCTGGTGACATATTGGACCGTATTGTGGCTTCGCGTGAATATAAATTTTCATCTACAATTATATTGCAATTTCTTTCAAAGTCATTGAGTATTTTGAGAATAATTGTTTGAGGGCTTAGCATGTTGCGGATGGAAAGCAAGCTCATTAGTCTATAGTTACTCGGTCTATCAGTTTCCTTTCTAGATTTGAGTATGGGAAGTTGTCAAACCAGTTTCCCAGTGCGCGATCAAGTGGGGAAGCTTTCATGAGACGTTGATAATGCACATAATTTAAGCTTTGGAGCCGCATTCCAATCGTACATTCACAAGTGTCGTGATATCAAGTCAAAATACATTTATTAGTTAGAATGAAACGATCAAAATGGATCGGTAGCATATTATTCTTGTAAGTTTTACACGAATTCTATTCTGCTTCGTATTTTCTTTTGTTTTCACGAATTAGGATTTTTCAAAGCACGCGATCAAGGGAAGAGACAATTAACTTTGTAATTTGAGAAGACACTCATTTCCTTTGCTATTGGATATTTTTTTTATACTTTTGTGAGTTGTTTGTGAATTCATTAGGATCAGAGTACAATGATTCGTTTTGCTTGGTAACTAAGAGTATGAAAATGGCTTTTTTAAATGTTAACGTTTTCTCTGTTTCTCATTGTACTCAAACAATAGAAAATCGCGCGAAAAATATCCAAATGGCGACAGTTTGAACTTTTTTTTCTATTTTCAATGACCTTTTTTGTATTCAAGCGGTCTTTAAAAATAATAATTATCGAAATTTTAGAAATCGGCTACGGCCAACCTGTCACTGCGATTATAAAAAGTTCCAAAAAAGTGATAATCGGTTGATAAATTGTTGGCTTTTCGTTGGGACAAGGTTGAAAAAAGTTGTTTCGAGAAAAAACACGGTTAAAGTTTTCGTTCCGTTTTTCTTGGTATAGAGCTATGTTTTGTCCGAGAATAATGATACTTACATTAAAGTATCTAGTCCCGGGCGAAATTACAGTTTTTCATGTTCATTATATTTCACAAAATAATAAGACCCTGCACTTCATCTATTATGAACTATGCCACACCTGTAGGGATTGAGGTTCCTAACCGGTCGCGCTACTTGTTGTCAGTAAAGTGACTGTAAATCCATCAATTTTTGCACTTTTTGTTTAAAATATTGCCAACATATTTTCGAATATATGGACTTTCAAGAATTGTGAAAAACAAATAAAAAAATGTCTCAAATTTTGCTTGGGGAAAGTGGGAAAGACACTGTGCAAATTTTTGCACAGAGTCTATTCCCATTGACTTACATTTCGTAAGGAAAACTGTCAACTTTCTGCGGTAAAATTACACGCGAGTTTTATATTAAAAACTTGAACATCCAGAAATTTTGCTATTTCCGGCAGTCTAAAATCGTGATGTAACCGAAACCTCGGCCTCCCCCTTCCCCCACGTACGTAGGACCGTAACGCCTGACCGGACCCCTTCCCTCCCCCCAAATTGAGGCGCGCGTACTTGCGGATCTCGCTGACGCGCGGTACCCCTTTTGTCGCGGCGCCCTTTGCCCGGCCCTACCGGGTGTAGTAAATGTATATGTATAACTGGAACGCTGACTCCCGTGATGGAGGCAGCGAATTCTCATGCAAAGAGAGATAGCTCAGCGGAGCATATCTGTCCTTTGCTGTACAGTCGGGTGATAATATTTAGCATGACCGGTATTATACACAGTAATGTGTCGAACTGGACCTAATATTTTTGACTGGCTGTACACGGTGTAAGCGAGACAGATACTCCACTGATCTCTCTTTTTGCGCGCCCCCCCACCACGGCAGTAAGGGGCCGTACGCAAGTTACGTAACGCAATGGGGGGGGGAGACGGGTTTGCGTTACGTCACGATTTTAAAACTGCCAGAAATAGCCAGATTTATGCATGTTCAAGTTTTTAATTTAAACCTCGCGTGCCACCGTGGACAGCTTACAGCTTTCTAAACGCAATGTCAGTTAAGGGGAAAAGTCACTGTGCAAGAACTTTAACAGTACCTATCCCACATGCCCCACGGAAAATTCGAAGGCATTTTTTTTAAATCTTTTATAATTCTTGAAAGTACATGTATCGAAAAATGCATTGGCAATATTTTTATTTACAAGTCCGAAAATTTACGGAGTTATAGTCACTTTAGTGAGAACAGGTAGCGCGACCGGTTAGTGCCCTCAGTCCCTACAGGTGTGGCATCATTTACAATAGATAAAGTATAGGCTCTTATTATTTTGTGAACTATCATGAAGATCAAGAACGGTCATATCGCCCTCGACTAGATACTTCAATGCAAGTATCAATATTCTAGAAAAAAACATAACTTTATATCAAGAAACACGAAACGAATACTGTGAACTGCGTTTTTCTCGAAACTAGTTTTTTCGACTTTGTCCGAGCGAATACTTAAAAACTTATCAACCGGTTTTCAATTTTTTAAAAAACATTTTTGTAATCAGAGTGACTAAGATTGTACGTATCCGCGTTTTTAACATTTGATAATTACTATTCTTGAAGACTGCTTGAATGCAGAAAAAGGGCCTTGAAAATATAAAAAAAATATACAAACTATCGGCATTTGGTAAAAAAAAAGAAAAATAAAAAAACGGCTACGCACAACGATAGCTACATTTGGGTCATTTGACATTTGGAGTCAAAGTTACGGAGGGGGGGGGCGGGTCAAAAATTGAGAAATTTTGCGTTACGTCATTTGTGTACGTAAGCGCTCCAGTTGTACATGCATTTCAGTGCTAGTGGCCTAGTGTATAAATCACCTCCAACATAAGTGCGAGAGAGATAGCTGATTTGCAGATTCACTGAGACAGTCGATATTTCGAAAAAAAAAGGAACACCATCCGCTCTGTTAAGATGTAATCTGTCTTGAAGAAAACTTGGCCATTGCATTTGTATAGCCCGAACGTTTGAAACGTGTCCGTAAGGCATTCCTTTCACGAACCCAAATAATTTACACTTAACTGATTTTCATCTATAATTAAGTAAAAATGCATCCTAGATACTAGTGAAATTTCAAGCCAAGTTACCGAACCTTTAGAAAACATTGAGAAAATCGGACCGCAACATGCATGTGCGGTTGTTGAAGAGCCAAAAAGTCATAACAATAAATTTAAAGTTACAAAGTCGGAGCTGCCTTCCCACGCACGTTCCTCATTACACGACGTGTATGGTATTATGCAATTGCCATACGTGTTCTTCGTTGTTCTCGTCTCCCTGCGTTTCCCGATGACACATCCAGTACTCGCTAATCACGCTATGAGGAAGATGAAAAAAACTCCTTCAGCAGCAAGAACTCTGCATATTCCCATTATCAATATATGTGTGCATAGGTATAGATGGATGTGGGGAATTTCGAGCTGAATTGACGAAACCATTTTAAATTGTACCACTGTATTATACTTTCCCTTTATCTATTTTATTTCACGGATTAACGAACGATGCTGTGCATTTAGTTTTCCGTCTTTCCCGAATTTTGTTTTCGCAGAAAGTCCTATATGAAAACCGCACAATATGCACTTCAATGATCCGTCCACCAGTGATAAGTGACAAGACCGGACAAAAGTCAGAAGCGAATTAACAATAAACTAGATATTTCCTTTTAACATCTAGATATTCTTAGAATACATTTATTTTTATTCCCTCAGTATGATTATTTTTTATTCCCTCAATAGATTCCCTCGTATCTTAGAAAAAATTGAATATTTAAAGTAGAAATTCCCTAAAATACATTGCAGAAAATAACGCAACATTGAACCCTCACCCCTTTATACTTTCCTATCGATAGTGAACCAAACCAAACATATAATCAAGAATCCAGATCGCTCAGTGCGGTATGGCTTACCCCCACGTTACACTTACTACGCTTTTTTCTTTAGATTTTCTCTCAACACTATGTTTTACGAAACGGAATAGGTCACATCTCAATATCTATTTATCCGAATCATTTTCAATTAGGACAGTGCATAATTTATAAACATTTTCTAACGTCCGACCGGGTTTGATATGTTTATCCATTTGTTCTTTTCTTAGTCGAGAACCGTACTTTTTCGACAGATTTGGTCATTTTCCATATTCCAAGAAAGTATCCGGTCATACGGAAGTTTTATTACTGGACTAAAAGTACATCTTTTATCTTTCATCTCAGACCACCCACGTTGTCAGAACCATCTACACCTATTGGCTATACAGTACTGGTGACACTTTGTCTAAATTAAATATAATAATTTTATTGCTTACGTATGTATGTAAACGTCCTATCTCGTTATCCCAATACTCCCATCAGTGACAATATTCAAAATCAACTCGTTTTTTGGGCCCCAAGCTTATGCAGACCCGTTAAAGAAAAAAAAGCCACACGAATATGTGACGCTGCCCAACGACGATATTCGATCTAAAACGATCGATACACATGATATAAAAAATACAAGTCTATATACGCGTGCGTTCAATCAACGCGTGATGAGTATTCGCGCACGCACTTCTTGACAAATTCGCATGAATGGTGGGGACGCGAGCGAAAAAAAAATCGATATAAACATCGCCAAGATTATAGCGGAGTGTCGAAGAAAAAAAGATCAACGATACACCACGATATAGAGATAAAGACTATGGGGTGCCGAGTCTCGTTTGCGTTTTCTTGCCTCCTCCGTATCCTCCACGTCTTCGCTTTTTATTCTTCGTCTCATTATTTCTCCTTTCCATCCTTCTGTATTTTTTCTACGGTTATGTATAGATACATATGTGTGAATTTGTGCGTGCGTGCATGCGTGTGTGCGTGCGAGCACGCGTGTGCGTACGTACATACATGCGTGCGCGCATGTGTGTGTGTGTGTGGGTTATCACGCCGATGCGATTTAGTAACGCTCGATCAGACCGACGTTGGTCTCCGCATCGTCTTGCATTTATCAGAGTGCATCTATCGCTCGGAGTGCTATAAAATACACGCATCATGCACCCTGATGCATCTCTCATCGGCACTGCTGCCTCACCCACGCGATCCCATATGCATGAACCCTCTCCGTATAAAGAGGATTATTATAACGGAGTGTGTGAAATTCGTGGTCTTTATATAATGAAGCTCACGACTGGGATGTATCGAGAAATGTTGTTTCGCCACAATCACGACGATCTACCGGAGAGTTCGAGACTCGAATCGGTAATATTACGAAGTTTGTGTAAAAGTTGGATTTTTTTTTAACGTCGCATCCTGCAATGGAATATTCAATTATCTCATAAATAAATCGGTTATTCATTCGCTTGGTTATCGACTTGTTGATTGAAGTTTTTATGGAGTCAGGTCAACATGTTACCACCGAGCTGAAATTTTGTTAGCTCATTACATCGGGGGCTAATTACATTACGCTTATAGAAAACTCCCGATTATGCTTCAATACATTATTAATATCTGCTAAGAAAATGCTACGCTGGAGGCTGAAAAAATTCGAGCCCTTATTTTTATTGAATTTGTTAAATTACAATCTGTCAATTATGTGCCCGACAATAAGTAATTGGCGTGTATTTACAAGGGTCGTGTGTATATGATAGGGTCCACTGACGCATTTACATAGTGTGGTTTTATATGTTTTTAAGGAGTAAGGCCACTGTAACGGCCCAAAAAAAAAGGTTTTTTCACTAATTTTTTGCTCCCGAAATTGAAGGTATTTGAAAAAAAAACTTTTAATGGTGTTATCGGGCATACATTAAACTTTATTATAAAATTTTTTTACAGTAAAAAAAACAAAATGACGGTTCCACAGCTATCTTCCCGGGACATGTTTTGCTTCCAGGGCTCCGCGGCACGCAGCACCACTGGTGCACTTTTGAATCTAGAACAAAAAAAAACCATTAATCTAGAGGGCTATAGCTAGAGAATGTCGATCGAATTTTAAAAAGTATCAATTTTTGTGGATTTGGCGTGCGTTTGAAAAAAAAATTGATTTTTGACGAAAAAAACGGCAAGTTTTTTGTTAATAAAAAATCAATAAATAAAGTTCTTGAAAATTCCGATCGACATTCTCAAGATAATGTAAATGTTCACATCTGGTTAAAATTTCAAGTAAAAAAAATGAAAATTGTTCGAGTTATGCTGCGTGCCATTTTGAAAAACCATGTTTCGAGAAAAACGCGTTTAAAGTGTTGCGAATAGTTTTTTATTGGAAAAAATTTAAAAAAGAAGTTAAAAGCATTTAAACTATTTTTAAACTAGAGGGTTTAAACTATTTTTTAAGCCAATAAAAAAAAATCGATTTTTCAAAAAATTTACAGTGGCCTTACCCCTTAAGTTGCATGCGTGTAGGCACCTTCTTTAAGTCTGTCCATGCATTTTCCAGGGAGATCCAGGGGCTTGTAACACTTCAAGCGCCTTGTTTCTGTACACCGTTCAAGTAATTGCTTGGAAAGATTGTTAGGGTGGACGTGGATTCGTCCTAGGTATTTTGTGCCGAATCAGTGGATTTCTTGGCGAACTGTGCTTATTTGAAGGTCGTCGTCGATGGTTCCATTTGAGACAAACTATGGGGCATTTGAAATTATTCAAAGTGCCTTAGATTGGTCGCGTTGGATGACGTTAAGATTGCTCTCGCTCGCTGATCTCCTCAGCTGTATCCCGTATGTTTAGACAGGTTTTATTATTGCTTTATATAGTAATATTTTATTTTTAAGTGATAGGCGTGATTTTCTTCCGAGTAACCACACAGACGTACTACTGAAGTCGAGTAGTAGATTATTACGTTTGTTCCCATATAATAAATATAATAGGTAGCTCGAAATTCAACAACTAAAAAATATTTCTCGAAAAATAGGCCATATACATATGTCTAAAACGTGACGGTATTACGCGCAAAAAAGACTCTGAGTTTACTGGCGTGATTATCACCGTACCTCCTTAAGCCATTCCTGTATATCGGTCAGCTCTTGTACGGCGTTCGACGCTACAGTCCTTGTTGGTAGCCAGTAGCGCTGTGTTGTCGGCAAATGTTGCCGCAATTATCCCTAGTCTTACTGGTAGGTCAGCTATACGCTACCTTGTGGTACTCCTGATTCTATCTCATAGATGCTCGATACGTCTTGACCGTGTCGTACTTGGAATCGACGACTTTGGAGATAGGATGAGAAAAGAATAAAATATTGGGGCAGCAACTGTTTTATTTTAAATACTAGTACCGGGTGCCGAACCTTGTCGAATGTTTGCTGGACGTGTAGAAACGCTGCAGAGCAGTATTCTTTCCTTTCTAAAGACTCTAATATTGGTTTTTTTTTACTCTATGTCCTTGTTCGACGATTGAGTGCTGACTTCGGAACCCGAATCGGTGCTCTGGAATCATGTTGCCTTCGTCCAGAAGTGGTTTTATTTTCTTTAGGAATAGTTTTTCGACAAGTTTCGACATGATAGGCAGTAAGCTAATTGGTCTGTATAAGGAGACTTCGGTGGGTGGTTTTCTTATCTTAGGTATCATTATCATTTGCGCAGATTTCCATCGGCTCGGGTAATGTGATATTTGTATTACGCAGTTAAACAGTGTTGTGACGAAGACGATGGCTTTTTCCGGTCGTTCTGTGAGAAGCTGTTCTGTTACTTGGTCGTATCCAGGTGCTTTTTTTGAGTTGAGGTGTCTGACTAACACTTATGGTACCGTGAAATGAGGATTCACAGTACAGTTATAAAATTATTAACGTTTTTAATAGCGAAATTGTGCGAAAATCAAGTACACAAAATATTAGGCTGAGCAATCGTGGCAATGACGCAGACGGCACAAATGCTACCTATCTTATCCGTATTCAGTAATTATGCCTGGAAATCTCAAACTTCTCGGTCAGGAGAATCGTCACCAAATATTATTTATTCCTATCCTCTTAATTGGTAATAATTACATAATATTGATTTGATAACTATGTTCAAAAATTATATTTTTCTAGAAAGTTCTAGGTCTTACGTACCGAACGATACCTCCGGGTAAACCGAGTGAATATTACTATTTTGTGGGCTGCTCTGCTCGCCCCATACGGGCCGAGTTCTCTGGGAGGATAAAGGGGAGGGTGCCAGCATGATTTGGTACTTCCGATTATAATATGTTGGTTATTTATTAATAGTAACCGACTTACAATTCTGTTGGCGCCTCTGTGCCGGTTACGCCTAAACGAGTACGCACACACACATACACACACACACACACACACACACACACACACACACACACACACACACACACACACACACACACACACACACACACACACAACACACTTTCACTAATTTTAACAACATGAAAGTTGTAGATCGATAACAAAGTGATTCCGCAGTACGGCTTTTTGTTCTGTTTTTTAGGCAGAATGGTATTAGATTTAACAATTAATGCGTCTTTATCGCGCCGGTTTCGACTACGCAGGAGTCTCACAATCCTGTGTGACCACCTTTGCGCCGAGTCCCCAAGCGGATACTATCCACCTCCCAAGTGCAAGGGAATTATGGTTGCCGCGGAACGCTTTGCGCGCGAATAGGGCTTCGTGTCCAGGAAGCAACCAAGAGACGCAGTACTCACGAGATCGTTTTGACGACCGAAGACTGACGGGCGCGAACCCGTTGAGACGCGGGAGTCTGGGATCGCGACTTGCTTTCGACCGGAGTTACGCCCCAACACCAGGATACCTCCGTGGCCAGATTGGAACATACAATGGTCGTGTTCGCTGGGTCTCATCATTTTGATACGACCAATTGCGCATGCGCATAATGATGCGCAACGCGCAACTGCGCAATGGAACGAGTCATGCGCAAAACGAATAACCGGCTGTCTCGTGTGTTGAATAACCTTGGCTGTGACATGTGGATCAGTGTTTACATCGGGTGTGTAAGCTAGCGAAGATTTAGTGCGAGAGAAATAAAAACGAAAAAAAGTCTAAAAAAATAACAGTTGTTCGTCATTTGTTTTTCGAACCTAGCGAAAACAAAATCTACGCGCTGTTGATGTGTGCAAAAGTACAGCATTTAATTCAAAGTGGTACGATTTATGTTTGTTTACAAATCTGATATTAACAAATGTCATGTTGTATTTAAAAGGTATTTGATAGATAAAAATAGATACTTGGGCAGAGACTTAACGAAACGTAATGAAATCACAGAAAATTGAAAGGTTATTCAATCATGAACAACGTCTAACTGGTTTTTAATCAACTGTCTGAGGAAAACAAATGAAGAAGTATGACGAATCGAACATAGGCTAAAAATATTAGTTTTTTTCAGACAAAGATGTGGCATCACGATTGTTTGCACATGCAAAGCACATCAACAATGAAAACTTGGAGGCCAATGTTGTCCTTAACGTCAATATTCTATCAAACAAGACCAACGAGATCAACGAAAACCACAAGACTTTCGAGACAAATGAGATTGACGAGGCCAACGAGACCAATGAGGATGACAAGACCATCGAGGCGTACGAGACCAGTGAGATGTACGACATTTACGAGGCTAACGAGACAAAGAAGTCCAACAAGACTACCGTGAACAAAGAAAATATAAAACCAAATAGCCCGGACAGTCCAGCGATTCTCGACAAAAATAAAAAACAACATAATTGGCAATATACTGATACAAAAGCGTTGATCGCTTCATATGGCTCGCATATGGACGAATTAGACCATCCCTTACAGCGGAAATATTTGTGGGATAACATAGCCAATGACTTGATAAGCCAAAACATAAACGTAACGGCCGCGTTGTGCCATTCTAAATCGAACAACTTAATCCGAAGCTACAAGCAATGCAAGGATAAAACTGGACGTGCGCCATCGCGATTTCTATTTTTCGACGATATAGATGAAATCGTAGGAAGGAAACCATCCAATTCGTCCCATCTCACCCTTAGTTCTTTAAAAAGACAATCGGTTGAAGAAAAATCAAAACAAAATAAAAGGGAAACGCGAGTAAGGAAAACAAAAGGGACCGAAAAAAAGTCTACGGAATATAAAGAGAAAAAACTGGAGTTGATGAAAAAAAAAATCGACTTACAAGAAAAAATATTACAATTAGAAGAAAAGAAAATGAAAGCTGATGCAGAAAAAAGCGAATTGATGAAACAATACCTAAAAATCAAATCGCAGCAATTACTTAGCAGCAGCGATACGGAAGGCTCTTCAACCTCTTTGTAATCGAATGTTTCATCACCTTGGTAAGTAGTTAAAAGATAAAATAAACATTATGCGCTACATACATTGATTTTTATTTGATCATTGTAATTTTCTCGTTTCTTTCTCAATTCATGATTATGATACAATGGTCTTGTTGCGTAGACGATTAAATAAATAATGATTTTCGTAATATTAGAAAAAAATATCAGACTATCTGCAATGATTTTGAAAAATCAGATATTGAAATCTTCTGTACTTAAGGTAGTACGAGCGCGCAATCTTGTTTTTTATAGATTTTGTTCAAAATTTAACCAGTCATCGTTCATATCATTATGCATGTTTGAGTGAAATTTCAGAACAGTCGACTATTAGATTGGGAGATAATGGGTTTTAAAATTACAACTTTTAACACTGCAGGGTCTGCATTGAAATTTAGACAGAATAATTTTCCGTAAAGAAATGGTTGTCCCCTAAAATAAGAAGACATATGCCAACACCACAGAACAGTAATGTTTAATATTTCGAGAAAAAAAAAATTATCGTGTTCCTAAAGTTGAAAATGTTATCATAAAAAAATATTTGCATTATAAATATTAATATTTTATATTGGTTTTGTTATCTTCATTAACAAATAAAAGTGTTGGTTAATTCATAACTAGTTAAAAACTTTGTTCGATTAAAAATTACTTCCAAATAAAAAATTGTGTTGCAGTATTATTTTAAATATGCCGCATAAACTCACGTCATTCGTTACGTGGAATAATGCGATGTTGCCATATGTCTTCTTTTTATAGGGGACAAATATTTTTTATGGAAAATTATTGTCTAAATTTCATTGCAGACCCTGCAGTGTTAAAAGTTGCAATTTTAAAACCCATTATCTCCCAATGTAAATAGTAGACTGTTCTGAAATTTCACTCAAACGTGCATAATGATATGAACAATGACCGGTTAAAAATTGAACAAAATCTATAGAAATCAAGATCGCGCGCTCGTACTACCTTAAGAGGGAATGACACCTCATCGCGGTCGGTATGGTAGAACAATTATAGATTCCCAAAAATCTCTGAAACGGCTCTTCAGATCCCGTCGAAACTTTGCCCAACGACGTCAAATAGATAGACGAATAGCTGTCAGCCCCTCAAATTTTCTGAATATGAGAAAAAATGTGGATTGGCTTATCATAAGCCAATTTAGTTTTTTTTCTTCTCAAATTCAGAAAACTTGAAGGGCAGACAGCTATTCGTCTATCTATTTGACGTCGTTTGGCAAAGTTTCGACGGGATCTGAAGAGCCGTTTCAGAGATTTTTGGCAATCTATAATTGTTCTACCATACCGACCGCGGTAAGGTGTCATTCCGTCTTAAGGTAGTTCTATCGTGACATTAAAATCGAAAAATTATTTTTCAGTTTTTCTCACATACAAAATGGTTTGCGAGTTTAAATTGATTAAGAAAAGTTGTTGCGAATTGACTAAAAAACAACATACTCCAAATTCAAGGTCATTCAAGGTCATATGTCCTTGCTGTATAATTTAACAAATCGCGAAAAAAAATTTGTCAAGATTTTTTTGAAAAACTAAAGAAAGCTTCTTTGATGTTGCATAAAAATGTATGCAAAGTTTTATAAAGCTTCACCGAGTAGAAGCCAAAATATTTATTGATGAAAATGCAACTTTTAACACGCACTCTTATGAGAGACTACCGAAAATTGTGGTTTTTACCAATAAATATCTGAACTTCCGCTCGGCAAAACCTTCCAAAACTTATTACACACGTACATATGACATCAAAGAAGATATATCCAAATTTTCAACAAAATCTTAAGAAAACGATAAAACGATAGAATTACCTTAAAATTGATTAAATTGATGTTTCATTCAATCCACTTTTATTTATCAATCTAGATAAATAAATCATTTTAACAATACGAACTTAACAATGTGAATATTTTGTTTTTCAGGTATACGAAACGTTCAAGGTTGCTTTTTCCCGTTTCCGCGCTTGATGGTATAAAAGTTGATAACGAAGGTTACATCCAGATCATCTCCGCCTACCGCTGGCTAGTCGATCGAAGGCTGTTAATAGCTGTAACTAGACTAAGTTATCAAGTTTAAAATTTTAATAATTAAAAATGGTTAATTAATCATACAAATACCATATAATACAATAATACAAAATAATTAAAAATTTTAATAATTAAAAGTAGTAAGTAAACGTTCAAGAAACTTTCCCTTGGGTGAGTTACTCGCGACTGATTCATAATAAGACTACGTTATCATTTTTAAATTTTATTAATTAAAAATGTACTTGTGATATGAGAATTTATTTATACGTCTATGAGATATAAGATTTGTTATGGACGGCCAGTAAAAATGAAGATTAATTGAGGATGAGAAAAAGCAACGTTCACTAGGTGTTTTTATACACGGGTTTTTATAATGAATACGAATTTTTTTATTTTTATTTTTATTAACCATAGAAACTGCCTGTGATAAACGTTTTTTCACACGTATGACGAACCCATGCCAATAATTGTACGCGCAATAATATTTTTTAAGACTTTATGGCTGGCCCATATTTTAATAGACATAACTTTCATACATACAAAAATTAATTATCTGTAAGATAAATATATTACTATATATCTATGTCTTGATAATGGAAATAATAAATAAGAATACTTTCTCATAAGATTTCATTGTTTTATTTATATGATAATTACACATAAAAATGTACAATTAATAAATACGTTTACAACTTAACGTTTCTCTAAAATTACAATTATTTGTTACATATATTCAACAGATTAAAGATGGATTTCGTTTATTACATTACGCATTGTCCCCAAGCATTGCATTAAAAATAGTTTGCCGCCTATCTTGTTCATCACCGTGGTCAATATTGTCACCATTCAGATCATCATTATCACCATCATTGTTTTCGTTATCGCTTCCATCAGAATCATTTTCATTATCGTTTAGCATGATAACATTATGCAATATGCAGGCCGCCATTATGCAGCGAATGATAATATCTAAACGAAGGTTATTGAAGTGCGTCAATCTTCTAAATCTAGCTCGTAACAATCCGAAAGCTTGTTCTACGTACACGCGAGTACAAGAATGGCGATAATTAAACCATCTTTGCTGGCGAGTTAATCGGCCGTTGTCGCGGAAAGGGGGTACAAGCCATTGTAAATTTGGATAAGCTGAGTCACCTAAAAGAAAGTAATTACCGAAAAAATTGGGGTTGTCTGAAGCGGTATGGTACAGTGGCGATTTTCGCAAAACCCTTGCATCATGCATGGATCCTGGTTCACCAACGTATACATCGGTAAAAATTTGTTTACTCGTTACAACGGCTTGTAAAATTACACTGTGGTATCTTTTCCGATTAAGGTAGTCTTCTTGATGCTCGATGGGTTTTCTTATACGCGTATGGCATCCATCGATCGCACCTATCACGCCACGAATATTTGCGCGTCTAGAAAATTGTCTGCTGATCACTCTTTTTTCTTCCTCTTCGGTTGGCCATTTTATAATTTCTTCGGTTAAAGAATTTAGAAAGTCCAGTGTGTTCAGCAAAACTTTGTGCGCATGACTTTTCGATAAATTGAATCGATCAGCAATTTGTCGAAAGGTTTCGGTATTAGCTAAATACCATAGCGTTAACAGAAAGACTCGTTCGTGAGTAATCGCATTCTCGTGCGGTTCATTATTTTGGAGGAAGTTACTTAGTGCAAATCGCTCTGGAACATAAAAATTTATATTTCCATTGTATTTATATTATAAAATTTCAAATATAAATTATTTAAATAAAGCTGAATAAATATATCTATGAATAAGAGAGATTTTTAAATTTTCCTAGGTTTTTTTTTAGTTTTGTGTTCATTTTTTTAATTCTCCTTATGCTTAGATCTTTTTTTTTATTATAAATTTGTTAGGTTTTTAGTTTTTTTTTGCTTCTTCATAGAGGAAGCTTTGTGACGGTGACAAATTTATTTTCCAGTTTTCAATGTAAATGTGTTTAAAATGTCTCAAAACATCGAAAAATCATATTTAGAAAAAATGTCCGGATGCGTGCGTGCGTGTGTGTGTGTGTGTGTGTGTGTGTGTGTGTGTGTGTGTGTGTGTGTGTGTGTGTGTGTGTGTGTGTGTGTGTGTGCGTGCGTGTGTGTGTGTGTGCGTGTGCGTGTGTGTGTGTGTGTGTGTGTGTGTGTGTGTGTGTGTGTGTGTTGGCACTGTAAAATGCAAATGTCTATATCTCGAGAACGGTTTGAGTTACAAAGCTCCCGTTTTGCACGTATGTCGAGCTATGCAGCCTCTTCATTCTCTGCGAATTATGTCAAAATCATTCGAAAATTACGAATTGGACCGTATTTTAAGCAAAATGAAGCTGATTTATCCGCTTTAAAACCCGGTTGTTTAAATTATCTTATGATTTTTTTCGTCAAGATATACAATTTTTTATCTGGATAAAAAATTCACAGGCTGCCGAACACTTTTGGTCTAGGCTATATATTGATATAATTCTTCATACCTATCAAATTATATGCTGATGCTCTTTTAAGTCTAAAGTGACTTTTGAATTCATCGTCAGAGTATGATGGAACAGTCACTTCTACATAATTTCTTATGCAGACTCTTTGATGCGCTGGTTGCTCATCATCGTTGGATGATTCTGAATCAGAGGACTCTGAATCGGATGAACTTCTGTCGTCGTCTGCATAAAATCCATCAAAAATCCATTCCTGAAACAATTAAACTAGTGTAATCATAGAGTGTCTTATACATACTCCATTATCTGTATAGTTCATTACAATTTCATTGAGTATATTCAAAGAGGGTGGTGACCTAAATCAATGTGCAGAGTAATTGATAGAATTTGGTGATAATGTTATATGTCATCAAGCCGTTTTTTCAATTTTTTGTTCTACCTATAGTTATCGAGTAAGTAAGTGCGACGGCCAAGGGTTAATGAAACTTTTGGTCGATAACATTACAGTAAATGTCAATTGAAAATGAGAAAAAAATTAGAATAAGTTAACAAACCTCAATTATTCCATCAACTTGATTTTCCAGTTCGTTTACATCCACGTTCGATCCTGGATTATTATTTTCCATTTTTTTAAATATTGACACGGTTCAACTACTTAAAAAAAACGGAGCAAACTGATATGAACGTTTTGTGGTGAAGAGTAGAAGAATGATTACATTTTAATATAACAAATGCAAGCGCGTGGAGCGACGCACAATGGCACAACAAACGTCTATCTGTGCATGACTCGTTTGTTGCGTTGGTCTCGTAGGTCTTGTTGTTTTCATTGGTCTCGTTAGTCTCGTTGATAAAATATTGACGTTAAGGACAAAATTGGCCTCCAATTTTTGATCGTTAATGTGCTTTGCATGTACAAACAATCGCGATGCCACATCTTTGTCTGAAAAAAACTAATCTTTTTAGCCTATGTTCGACTCGTCCTACTTCTTCATTTGTTTTCCTCAGACAATTGATTAAAAACCAGTTAGACGTTATTCATGATTAAATAACCTTTCAATTTTCTGTGATTTCATTACGTTTCGTTAAGTCTCTGCCCAAGTATCTATTTTTATCTATCAAATATCTTTTAAATACAACATAACATTTGTTAATATCAGATTTGTAAACAAACATAAATCGTACCGCTTTGAATTAAATTTTGTACTTTTGCACACGTCAACAATGCAAGATTTTGTTTTCGCTAGGTTCGAAAAACAAATGACGAACAACTGTTACTTTTTCAAACATTTTTTTCGTTTTTATTTCTCTCGCACTAAATCTTCGCTAGCTTGCACACCCGATATAAACACTGATCCACATGTCACAGCCAAGGTTATTCAACACACGGGACAGCCGGTTATTCGTTTTGCGCATGACTCGTTCCGTTGCGCAGTTGCGCGTTGCGCATCGTTATGCGCATGAGCACTTGGTCGTATCAAAATGATGAGACCCAGCGAACACGACCCATATTCGCCGCCACCGGACCGATGTTAGCTCGGTGGTTATCACTTCAGTGGGGGTTTTTGAGAACGGACCGATATTCATTGTTGGCAGCTCCTTGGGACGATATTGAGGTTTTACGAACGCGGCGCGTATGTCTGTAACGTCGCTACACTTTTGCCAACCCGACCATTAGCATATACCACGATTTACGACGTTGACAATTCGTCTCACGTTAAGGTAGTACTAGCAGATTAACTAGTCAAAGGAAAATCACTAAATCTTGGAATCTGAAAAAAGCAAAATATAATACATTCAAGTATAATAATAATCATGACACGGAAAATAATTATTTGAGAAGGGCATGTGATAGTTGTGTGCATGATATGAAAAGTTAAGTATTAAGATAGCAATCAGATTTAACTTGAGGTGTCTACCCGGCTGCCATTTCATAATTCTGGCAATATCCGTGGCAACGCTGTACTCAGGCGCTTCCGATAAATGTCAAGCGTGCGTGCGTGCGTGCGTGCGTGTGTGTGTGTGTATGTGATGTGCGTATAATGTGCGTATTGTACTTCGGTCTTACATACATCTTAACAACAGATATGGATTGACATAACATTCGTTCGAATCTCGAACGCAATAAATTGCGTTAAGGGGTTATACCAGTGCGAACGCTGAAAATTTGGGTGTTTTTCGGGAATTTTTTGGAAGAAAAGTACGCAATTGAATGTTTCGGTATATTAAGAATATATTTGGCTATATTTGACCTATATTACATAATTTTTTTCCTAGAAAAATATTGAGATCCGAGCAATTTATGCGCTGACTTCGGAGGCGCAAAAAAGCTGCTCCACTGCTGACATGATTCCGGCCGATTGAGTAGGTGAAACCGAAAAAGGAAAAAATATCGTTAAACTGGAAGGTATTTCCTGTACATTGACGTAGGATTTTCTAAAAATATCAAAATCTAACAAAATGGCGTAGTTATGAAAAAAACGTATGTTTTCTTGCCCATAAAATGGTCGTTTTTTTCAATGCCAAATCGTCAATTTTCTTCCGATCCAAAATAGCCTCCGTCATTGTAGAGTAAATATATTCAAGAGTACGCAGTTCAAATTTCAAGTCAATCGGAGACTTGCTCTTTAAGTTACAATGTCAGCAAATTTGAAAAACGTCATTTCGAGAAAAACGCGTTTAAAGATTTAACTATCGATTTTTGCAAGATAAAATGATATTGATATAATTGATATAAATGATAATGATATTCTTGAAAGTATAAACTGTCAAAAAAGCAATAAAATCGATTTTTTTAAGTGTCATACTGGTATAGCCCCTTAAAAACCTATAACTTTTGTCGTTTCATTCAAATTGACCGACTCAATACGGCCTCCCGGATACGAGCACAGCTGACGGCATGCGGCGTTGCCAAATCTACGTCATCTCTCCCGTCATGGCAGACACGGCTAGCGAACGATAAAATTAGTCGATTCAATCGATAATATCTGATCGAAATGTCCCGTAAGGTATATTTTTTATGGAACATACGTGACCATGACAGTTTTCTTGTTATTTATCGCTTTTGCATAGGTCCGTATCTATTCGCGAACTTTTATTTCTGTTTGAAAGATCGATCCGCACGGATGCCCTATATAGCGTGGGTTAAATGGATTGATTTCGTGAATTAGTTACTATTGTATTAAGCCGGTAAGGCATGCGGAGTTTTCGCGGACGTCATTCTGTATGTCTATACTACAGCATACAAAGAAATTGATTTTTTGAAACGTTTTTGATGAAAACATCCGTTTAACATGACGATTATTTGTTAAGTAACAGTTGGTAACAGTCAATCAACTCCATGCGTAGGTAAGCATAGAGCGTTCCCCCTCGTACTTCCCCCCTCGACGGATAGACCCCATAATAACCTTGAGTGATTAATCGATGCATTGTATACAATGAATGTTTTCTCTTGAACTTTTATTAATTATTCTAATCTATTATACGTCCACTTTGGCACGATACGGAAGAAGTATTGAACTTCTTCCGAGGCTTTCTATAAGAGTTTGTACGAGTAAATGATATGAATATATCGAAAGATCTTTGTAACGCAAAGCGGCATCGATCGTCGATATATCGCTAGTAAACTATTTAAAATACTGAAAAATCAGAAAAACAAATTGAAAGGCGTTTTTAACGAAAACTATGACCGACCGTGGTCTCATTCTTAGTAAAATAATAAATATATTCAGTAGCATAGGTCGTCATATGTATCACTAGTGAAATCAATGCTGGGCACTTATAAAATTTGTAAAAAATTCGCATTTATTGATCATTATTACGTTTCAATCATTTACATTTTACATTCTTATCAAAGTAGAGTCATTAATTCAAATATTAAGTAGAAACATTATAGATAAAAATAAAACTATTACAGTATCATTTCAGCGTAAGTATAAAAAAAGCTAATTTTTATTAGAAGTATCCAGAATTAATTCCACTAGTGCATATTGGACAATTTTAACTTTTGGTTACTTCTGTATCTGACTGTATCGCCCAAGGATCATAAATGTTGGCCAGAGCTCATTGCGAACGAGCTAACGCGTTCCTTTGATCGTCACGTTGCAGAGATACGTCGATTGCACGGTGCTGGGATCCGGAAGTGGGACGGCGGAGGCCGAGGATTCGTCGTACGACAGTGATTACGAGACGGAGGATCCGGTCGGCTCGAGCGCGGTACACACACAGTTTGAATCACAGGTCTCGTCGTCCACGCACTCGGACGTCTCCAGAACGAACTCGGATACCCTGGCAGCCGAATTCGCCGAGTACGTAACCGTCCAAGTACCGCCGCCCATTCAAAATCCCGGTTACACGGCGAGGGTTGAATTCGCTCTAAAGCTTGGCTACACTGAGCGCCTCGTGCAGGCGGCCCTCCACAAATTGGGACCCGATCCTGGCCAAAACGAGTTACTCGCCGAGCTCATAAAACTCGGTGCCAGCAGCTCCAAATTGGCCGAGTCAACTGCCGATGAGCCCGACAACTATTTTGATACTGATTTGGGAATCAACGATTCCGGATACGCTTATCCAACCACCGTCGCTCTCAGACCCGTCGTTATCGACGGCAGTAACGTCGCGATGAGCCACGGTAACAAAGAAATATTCTCGTGCCGCGGCATCAAAATTTGCGTCGAATGGTTTCGCTCGCGGGGACACGAAGAAATCACGGTTTTCGTACCCAAATGGAGGAAAGAAGCATCCAGACCCGACAATCCTATCGCCGATCAGGAGATACTCGGTGAATTGGAGAGAGATCGACTTCTCGTTTTCACACCGTCCAGGTATGTCGCAATATTGTGCTTGTTTCCTTACAAAAGAAGAAACGAAACTTCCTGCCGCGATCTACTTTGTCCACCAACGTTAACCTAGGCCGACACTTAGAATTGCGAAAGAATATCAGAAAAAAAAAACTTTACGACAGTTTTGAATATGAGAGTTCAAATGCAAATCTGTCACAGATTGTGTCGACTTGAACAGTTTGCCGATAGCAACCCTAGAAAGAATCGCACCCCTGCTAGTACCGTTGCTCTTTAGTTTTTAATCCGGAGCTAGTAGGTTGATTGTACAAAATGATTGAACGTGTCTGTTTTCCGGTTCCCTGATTATTCAGACTCGTCGGAGGCAAGCGCATGGTCTGTTACGACGATCGTTACATCCTTCGACTGGCAGCCGAGCTCGACGGTATCGTCGTCAGCAATGACAATTACAGGGATCTGGCACAGGAGAGTCCAGAATTTCGTAAGGTTATCGAGGAACGAATTCTCATGTACAGTTTCGTGAACGATCGCTTTATGCCACCGGATGATCCGCTGGGGAGGAGCGGCCCAACTCTCGACAATTTTTTGAGAATAGGACCTCGAAGAACCGATCCCGCGCCTCCGTGCCCTTATGCCAAGGTAAAACGATTATAGCGAAAAAAAACCCTATATCCAATTTTCGCACTTCGTTTTTCAGTTTTGTTTGGTAAAACAATTAATTTTATGAGGTAAACTTGAATGTTATTTCAGATTTATTTATTCTTCGAAATTTTTTGTATAATTATTTTACAACCCTTTTACGATAATAGAAGGCGTAACACCACATTGGGCGAAAACTGTCATGGGGACTTTGAGATTGGTTCAAAATAAAATATAATGTACTTTATTGGAAATTTACAATTAGTACTGCAAACTATATACAAAAAAAAATGCACATATTATTTTTCTATACAAAGTGACAGCACACTAACAGTCTGTACAAGGCTTTTTTTGCTGAAGCCCTTCGCCGTGAATTTATTTCGTTTTTTAACGTCGAATCTAGAGAACAATTTAAAACCGTATCACAATGTAGATGTAAAAGACTGTAGTAGTACCAAACATATTCAAAATCTTTTTGCAATCAACATTTTCATAACCATTTTTTTTTCCCTCGACAATGCAATGCAAATAAAGGTGTGCATCATTCCGTCAAAAAGCAATATTTCTTCGGTACGTCTCTCACTTTTTATAGCTCATGGCTGCATAAGCTTACCATTTCCAATATAGGCTCTTTTATATGGCTTACTTTTGTAGCCTACGGTTTTAACTATAATTTTCAACGAAGATTTTGTTAACAACTTTTGTATAAAATTGACTGAGTTATGACGATTTTTTGTAAAGGATCAGTTCGCCCACTGCGCTACGGCGAAAGCCCTACTACGATCCGGTGTGCGGTTATAACGGTCCTCCCTGGGCGGTAGCCTTCTCCGAATTATATCTAACGGTATACGTTATATCGAATCCAATGATACGATCCATTGCAGATAAAATTTTCCAACTGCCTACTCTACTAATAAAAAGCAGATGTTTCTCGGTCAGTTTATTATGCCACACGTAGTTAGTGCCAAGGTTCAGATTGACGTGTAACGTTTATTAGGACGCAGTGGCAGTCAAACGAACACAAAGGTTCGATAAAAAGAAACCAGTGTCCACCAAAACATTATGAATCAGCGAGTGATGATGAATGACACGAGGACTGCCGCGAGAAAATAGGAAACAAGTACGATGAATGTACAACTATAGCTGCATCGTTTGACTACCGCATCTTGAACTGTCTCGCACAAGTGATGAGATTGACAATTGGGTCGAATGCCTATGCGAAGTGCCACAAAAGCGATGCACAAAGCATAACGACGGCTGACAAGGGAGTACTGGAAGCATCGAAAGAAAGGCGACAACTTCGTCGCGCAGTTCAAAAAAGAAGCCGACGATAGTGCTACTGCTGTGGAAGAATTACTATCAATACAGCACAGGAATCGCAGATTGATGGTACATTTTTTTCTAATACGTGCTTTAAAAGTAGTAGTCTACACGCCAAGGGACGCCAAGGACTTTCTTACGATTTGATTATTGAAATGACGGTTATAATATATAAAAAATGCATTTTAGACAAGGAAGTTTCAAATGGAAAAGGTTCCGTTATCGCAATAAAAAGAGTCTCATTTCTTAGGGAGATTACTATTTCCATGGCACAAAAATATCATCGTTGATTTCGATAGACTTTTTCACAAGGAAACAGATTTTACTGGTTTTTAAGTCGATACCTAGATTAGTTTTCGAGATATGGATGAATTTTTTTTCATCAAAAGCGAATTGGGAAAGTATCGCGTAAGTATATTTACAAAGTACATCAAGTTGTTCCTTTTCATGGAAATCTTTAGTAAAAGGCGGAAGTATCACGCAAATACAATTTAAAAAATTAGTCAAATTGTTCCGCTTCACGGAAAGCTTCGATAAAAGGCGACATTATCGCACATCCGAGGTGCCTCGCGCCCACACTAAAATCGCACGCCCCCTACGATGCCACACGCACATCCAACGTACCTGGCGCTCACACCAGTGTTCTGCCGATCTGGGACAAAACACTTATTTAAATACGAAATAAAATAAAATGTATTCAAAATTATGGATTTTTTTTGTTCAACAAAATCTCGAAAACTAATCTAAATATTGATTTAAAACCAGCGGAATCTTCTTCCTCGTAAAAAACTCCATCGAAATCCACTTTCATATTTTGGCGCTACGGAAATCGTAATCGTGCCCATGATTGCTAACTCTATTTGTAATGGAGATACAAACAACGAAAACGTATGGTGGTATTTTTCATGCGTCGTTCCGTTTCCCTCCCTCATTAACCCGTCGACTGCACACTTCCGCCACAAACCTCTGACTGCCTATGGGGTCGATCCAACCCCAGACGTATTACAGATCGTTGTATTTCGGTAAATATGAATTTTGTTGCAGAGACGTTTTCTGTAGTCAATGGTCCTTACTTCATGGCCCAACATTTATTTTTGAATAAAAACAAAAATAAAGTGCCTAAACATTCGTTGAAAGTGGGAGATATGTTAAATATGAATATAAAACCGATCCTCTGAGGTTTTTAAAGAGGAAGGTTTGTAGATGCGAAAAAAGACGGTGTGGACCGTCTTTCCGAAAAGTAAATTTATTCGGAGATTTGAATTTGAGCATTTTCGGGATAGCGATAAATGGAAAAAATCGAATCCTTCAGCAGATTAATGTAGTTCCGTAGATACACGTATGAACCAAAAGTTTCGGTCGAAGCGTATAGTAACATCCAATGCCTATACGATGCGGTTGGTTGTAAATTTTCGACAGAGCTTGTACCCTCTATATGTCCCACACATTCGCACCTCATGCATAGATAGGCCTCATACTCCTATAGAGAGCGACTCTGTAATAGTGGCGACAGTGAGTATGGTTCCTGGTTAGGGTCAGCTGGGATGACTACGGGATGTGCTTCTCCTACTCGAAATCGTTCCAGGACTCTCCTTGCGTATGCCTACTGGCTTGGTAAGATTGATGCGTCGGCTTCGCGTTCTATCTGCATTCCCAGGAGGAGGTTCGCCTCGTTGTGTACGGTTTCGAACCCCGTCTCAAGCTCGGCTAGCAGTTTGTCAATCAAGGAATGGTCCTTTGCGACGACCAATCCGTCGTCTATGTATATTGCCAGGATCCGGGTTTCGTTTTTGTTCTGGTTCACGAACACACACGAGTTGGCATCCGTTGCTTTTGGATTGAATCTTTTAAGAAAATCGGTGAACCACGGTTCCAACATCGCCAGGATTGCTTCAAGCCGTACAGGCTCCGTTTCAGCTTGCAGACCTTTCCAGTGGTGTCGTTGTAGCCCTCCGGTTGCTGCATGTAGATTACTTCGTCGATATCTCCATACAGCAAGGTGGTCTTGACGTCGAATTATTTGATACGCATACACTCGACGAGGCTACAGCGATAATAGCGCGAATCGAGTCGAATCGGACTACAGGACTATGCGTTTCTTGATAATCGATCCCGTCAATCTCCCGAAATCCTCGTGCAACTAGTCTCGACTTGTGTCGTTGTATGTTTCCATTCGCGTCTCGCTTTAGTTTATACGTCCATTTGCAATCTATAGTCCTCGCATTTGGAGGCGCTTCGACGAGTTCCCATACGTGGTTTTTAGTGAGAGACGTGAATTCCTCATCCATTGCGTTCTTCCACTGCGCGGTTTGGTCACTACGCACAGCTTCTTGATATGAGAGAGGCTCCTGACTCTCGGCTAGAAACAAACTGTCGATGAACTTGCGATATCTGTTGGGGCGTTTCAACGTCGTTCTATCTCGTAGTCCATATGGTACGTTTTCCTGGTGGTTCCGCTCGTTGTTACCTTGTGCTCCTTCCAGTGCTGCTTGAGGCTCTTCCTCGATGACCGGCGCATGTTGTCGAGGTTCTTCCTCGATGTCTTCTACTGGCTCAGCGTCGACATCCGAGTCCGTGTGTTCGCTCTGAGAGCGTTCCTCCCCGAGCTATACCTCCTCGTCATCACGCTCACTTGGTGTGATCATTTTCTCGAGTTTCCCAGAGAAGATGATGTCTCTTACAGTCCCAATTTTGTTGTCGTCCTGGAACCAGACGCGGTATCCCTTTGTATCGACATCGTAACCAACGAAATGGTCCTTTCGTGCCTTGGCATCCAGCGCATTGCGTTTTGTTTCGGTATGTGTTTCGGTACCTTCTCACCGAAGACGTGCAAATCTTTTAGATCCGGTTTTTGCTGAAACCAGAGCTTCAACGGTGTGGTTCCCTTGATGCCGCTTGTTCCGGTGCGATTCCGCGTTTCGATGGCCGTATTGACAGCTTCCGCCTAAAACTCCGTCCCGCCCAAAACTCTGTCCCGCACACAATAAGTATGCGTCTCGCTTCTTTCAGCGTCCGGTTGTCCCTTTCCGCTGATCCATTTGGCTCCGGTACGTACGATACCGCCCGCTGGTGTCTCACACCGAGTCTATCTGTCAGCCGTTCCATTTCGTTGTTGACGAACTCCAGTTCGTTGTCAGCGCGAAGAACTCGAACTCCGTCCGGGCATTGTTTTTCAGCCCTCTTAATACCTCGAGCCGCCAAGTGATTTGGTCGGCATAGGGTCGCACAAATCTGCGTGTATTATCTCACCGATATTTTTAGTTTTCGAACTGCTCTCCGGAAAAGGGAGTCGGTGCATTTTCCGAATCGTACATGCTTCGCAAAATGGATTTTCTCACCTTTTATTGGTATCTGAAATCTGTCGAGAATTCGCCTTACGTGCCTGCAGCTCTGATGCGCAAGTTTCTTATGTCGATCCTTCAGCGTGTCCGTTGAGGTTACGAGTGCTTGCTTGGTGGTACGTTTTTCCGTTCCAATGAATTTGAGTTGGTGATCGCAAACTGCATCACGTACATTTTGCCCCGGCGAACTCCTTTTGCGATGATGCGACCCTCTTTTATCAGCTCGCAGTTGGCGTTTGTCGAAAGCATCTCAAGACCCTTGTCTAGTGCTCTTCCGACTGAGAACAGATTGAATTTCAGTTTGAGCACATAAAGAACAGCAACAAGATGGTTTTCGTTCCATCTCTCACCGTCAAAGATGGTGACGTTGATGCTCCCCTTCCCGTGGGCGTCGATATACGTCACATCGCCAATGCGTCCTGGGAGAAGCGAGTCGAAAGCTTCGTAAGCCGTATACCAATTTCCTCCAGAAACTACCATGCGCTTCGCTCTGATTACGAAAGTTCTGAGGTGAGAGCTTCGCTCACTAGACTTTCGCCATATAATTTTTTTCCCGAAGCGTTATTGCGACTCACTGATCCTCGGTGGTTGTCGTCTCTTTTTTTTTGAGGACACTCTCTAGCAAAGTGCCCGGTCTGCCCGCATACATAGCAGTTTCCAGATCTCGAAGAATCTTTTGACGTTCCACCGCGTCCGCCTCGTCCACCTCTATCTCGTCTGAATTTTCCTCGCAGCACGTGAGTTGAATGTGCGTTTCCAATCTTGTCTTCCTGTGACGTGTGCCTCGACTCCTCCGTCATGAGGCGCGCTTTCAGGTTTTCGAGTGTACGTTCTACTGCCGGAGCCGACTCCCACGCACTTATGGAGTGCCGGTAGCTTGCGGGCAAGGTCATGAGAATTTTAGTGATAGTCATGGATTCTGAAATTCTCTCACCCATAAACTTCAACCTGTCCGCTACGTCCTCGAGTTTGGCAATGTGCGTCGCTACGTCGTCGGAGGCTTAGGATCGAGGTTAGTTTCAGCCACATCGCTGCTGCCATTGTGCAGTTGATTATGTGAAGCGTGGGTTGATTTCCAATGGTTGTGACGATGATCTTCTGTGCCGTCGCGTCGGATTTGCTCTATCTTTCGAGGTTTTTTGCGTGTGCAGCCCGTGCCGCCTCGTTTGCGGTTGCCTCTGAAGAGGCGGGTTTTTCATCCGTTCCGAGCGCGACGTTCAATGCTCCGTGTGAGTCGAGGAGAACTCTTATTTGGAATTGCCAGATGGTCCAATTCTCGATGTTTTTGAGCTTCGTGACTCTCGATAGTTCGCTTTCCATTTTTGTTTATGTTTTTTTTATTTTCCACAGTTGCACGAGGGCGGGGAGATAACACAAGAAATTCGAAGTCTCGAGTTTCGCGATTCTTACATTCGCACTTTCCGTATCACCAAGGCTTTTCTCGTGCTATTTGTCTGGGCCCATAATCTGTTGGGATTTAAGTTAGCTGCAAAGAGATTCCACAAGGGATACACGAGAGAAGACTGATTTATTTAAGATACACGCAGTTATTATTTTCCGTATTCAGGGAAACGAAAACAAAAAGCAAAAGGAAGAAAAGCAAAAAACGGGGGATACTAGGTGACACGTTCGGGTAAGCAAGGAGGTGCTCCGCTCGCGCGATGTAAAAACAAATTGCGCCAACAAAATAAACATTGGTTGCAGAATACATTTATTTCAAATCCGTCTGAGAATTACTGTAACGCGGGGGAAAAAAAACACGCTTCGAGTTCCCAGACCATGCTCTAATCAGCTGATTTCAGCGCACACTGTTGCCATTCCGTTACAGATGGTTGGGCCCGAGTTCGGTGTGGGATAAAATTACCATTTTTCATAAGTCGATATCTCCGAAACGAAACGGTCAAAGTTTGTAATTTTTTTAAAATCAATCCCCTAATAGTACTGGGTACACGTGTGTTTTTATTTTGAAATCCTAAGATCCGTTTAGAACCTATATCGAGAAATGGGAGCAAACTCCTATCGGTTTACGTGTTAGGTATAGGGATCGCGTACAAAAATACCCATATTCAATTGCAATTATCTCATGAACTAAAAGGTTAACCGAATTGAATTTTTGGGCATCAGTCCATGAAGGTCATATCTACACCATACTTAGCTTCCAGCCAATTTGTAAGATTTTACCAAAACTACAGAACTACCTTAATTATTGAAAACGTATATTTTCCGTATTTTTTTTTTTTTTTTTTTTTACTTCAATGACTTATTATTATTCACATTTACCGGAATCAACGCAAAAATACATTCAGAGTTCGTTGCACGTAGCCCTCCTGCATAACGGACACTCGCCTTTAGTTTTTTAATCGGCATTCTCAATACATAATTTACAATAGTAGCGCAAAATATAAAATATCTATGAACATTTTCTATCATAACTCACTTACACGTAGTAATAAAACACTAAATTTCACAAAAAAAAATGTTTTCACTCTTACCGCACTACTGCATAAACGGGGTCGACTCGACCCCGGGTCCTTTTTCTACAGCTTTCCACAGTATACGGGCAGGATGCAGGATGGGGGCCGTGTCCGCCCATAGAGTAGGAGTGGGGGACATTCGACGCCGTACTGCAACCGAATAGATTACCCCATTTTGAGATACAATCAGTTGATGAAAAAATTGAGTCAAAACGACCCAGTGTGCAGTCGAAGGGTTAAAACCGTCGTTGTTTATAACTCCATTACTAACGGAGTTTGCGAAACAAATAAGAATTATTTTTGTTGTCCACCAATAGAGAAACATTTCCTCTAAAATTCACCTTTTTATCACAATTGTCATTCAAACAATTAATTTGTTTAAATAAAAAAGAGTAACAATTTTGCAAATAAATCACTTGCATATTTGTATTTCCCATGCCCAAAAACAAATTTAAAGACAACAAATATATCGAACACAGTTCTAAATGTACATGGAAAATGTACCCGAAAAATGTAGATTGTTCTACTCTTTTTATCTTTCCGTTTTTCTCGAAAATATTTTTCCTGAAACGGTATAACTCGTGTCTCAAAACCCACTCGTCTAATTCACTTAGAATTCAGACATAGCATAGTTTATAACGTTTTTATCGTATGACTGGATGATTTTTTTATGCTTATATAATAACAAATTATTAGAGTTCTTTTTTTTATCGAAAATTGAACTTTTTGCACAGCTTGCCATTTTGTTGATTTTCAACATTTCAAAATGTATCTAGTCGTACGAAAGTTTTATTATTATACTAAAAGTGCATTCTTTTATTTTTCATTTCAGATCACGGTTCTGAAATGTCACAGTTGTCAGAACCACCTATACGGAATAGCCACGCAGCAATGGCAGCACTTTGTTTAAATCAAAATAACTTCATTGTTTATCAACTTTTTTCAATAAAGAAACTGAAACTCGACATGACTATGTAATTGTGTGTAAAATCGCGACCTTGTCATCCTAACGCTCATCAGAAAAAAAGTGAAGGTCGACTTGTTTTTTAAGGCCCCAAGTTTATGCAGAGCGTTAAGAAACCCTTTGGTATTTCACTCCAGGTTGGATTTAAAAACTTGAAACAATTCCACCATAGGCCATATAGGGTATAGGCAAAAAAAATTGATAAAACACATAGTAAGTTAGCCGCCTTTTTTTATTGAAACAAATCACAAAGTTCTTTTCTTCTTTTTTTTGGGTATTCATTAAGAAGCCGATTGTAAACTTTCAATGAAGTTCAATAATTTTTTTTTTTTTTTAATTAACTTCAAACAGCCCATATTAATTTTTAACATTGCCCCTAAGTTTCTAATCCGCATTTTTTCCGATTATTCTCTGAAAATAAGTGAAGCGAACATAAATTTAACCGTCTAATTTCACTTTAAGCGCGTAAACTGTGGGCTTAGGTTATTTTGTGCTGTTTTTCTCCCAAAATTCACGTACGGAAACAGATGTCACTTTCGTCATCCGGAGCGTTATTTTTTGAATTTTTTCCTCCAGAAATGCACATACGGAAACAAATGTAAATTTCGTCATCCGGAACGTGGTCCACATCCTCAGAAGTCCGTGACGGAGCGACTCGTCGAGCATGCCCAGCGTCATCTTCAAGCACGCGGGCCGAGCCTCAGTTTGCCACTTCCATCTGCACCTTCGGTGGGTCACGTTCATTCTAAGCATAAGCCTCTCTGCAAGGCGCGATCGGCGTTGCCCGTCGGCATCAAGACATCGTCTTCAGTGTCGAAGAGCAGATCGCCAGAGAACGTTACTACCGACGCGACTATAGTACCGAGTACCGTTGTCTATGGCCAACAAATGGCGACACAAAACGCACAAGGTACTTCAGCACGTATTTATTGACAAACTAACATGTTTTTGCCATAGCACAAATTAGTCTCAAGGCCAGCGAAAAGAATATTGGAAACACAAAGGAGAAATTACTTTTAAATAGGCGTCAGTAATCACGAGACTTGAATGCATATGAACATACGATAACTATTCATTATTGATATATTTATTGTGCAATTTTCACCGTATTTGACCTTCCGAGAACGAGGCCCTGGTCAGTCAAAATCGGGCGCTCTCGAAATGTCATGAAGGACATGTACAAGGTCGACATAAACTTACAAATTTTCAAACGGCGTTTTCTTATGGATAGCTAAGTTTTTTCCAGACAAAGAAAACTCCAAAATACATTCCAAGTCAATACGGCGAACAGATGACGAGAAATCGTTTACACCGTTTAGCAAAACATAGTTTCGAGAAAAACGCGTTTACAGTTTTACTAGCAGTTCTATCATTGGAATCATAAGTTTACCTTCAATTTGCAACTCCTACACCATATGTTGGAGTTTCCTCTTCAATTTGAGTTGGTTCTAGCGACGATTGTTTGTCATTTTTACAGTATCCTAACCCCTTAAACTGCGGTAATTCACTTAATGGGAGTTGCGGAACCAGGCCTAAAAACCGTATTTATATATGTACCTTGAAGAATACAGGTGTTAACGACTGTGCCAGATGTGGCACGCCAGGCCCGAACGATGTAATACACAATCGTTTGCAGCACACTATTACTCTTTACGTCACGTTGTTTCTAAATAAATATTCTTTTCACACTTTCTGACATTTGTTCCAAATGGGACATATAGGGACAAATGGGACGTATTCATAAATATTCCTTGAGCAATTTGGATTCCTTCTGCTTTATTCTGAACAACCACAGAGAGGCCTTACTCCTCAAGGAACATCTATGTATATGGTTGATAAACATTGAATAAGATATAATGATTCCGTTGGATATAAATTTTAGTTAAATTACGCGCGAGTTCATAAAAGTTTATAAATTGACGATATGGATTTATTGTTTCAGGATATTCGTCCTCCTTGGGCTGGCCAGCTACACGAATCAACAATCCGGATCCAGAACCCGCGAATCTGCATAGAAAATTGCAGCGTCAGTTGACACTTAATCCGGCATGCGATCCGAGGCTCTATCAACTGCGAAGGTATCGTCAGCAAACCCAGCAAACACCACAATTACCGACGAGTCAGCAGCAGCAGCCGCAGCAGCAAGTCTTGCCACAACAGCCTGTCATAAATTCGCCCCTTACGAATATACAGCACCGACCATTGACAAGGCACGCCAGCAACGAGACACCTTATTCGATTGGCATGAAGTGAGTTTTTGGGAAAACCTGTAAAAAGAAAATCTTTTTGGCACAAGGGATCCAAAATAAAATCAGTTTCCACCGCGAAAAATATGGACACATATTTTGTGGTTGTTAAATTAACAAGCCATCAAAGCAAGATTTAAAAAAAATATATATATAGACATCTTTTTCATAACTTAAATCTAATTTCCTTCAACCGAATGTCTTTACCTCAAGATATTTTGGACAGACAACTGCACTACGTTTTACAAGTTTAATAAACCGTAAACAAGGAAATAATACAATTTTAACGCGAAGCGGGAGTGTTATCGGCCCGTTCAAGTCGCTTTGAGAAGAAATAATATTTGCCCTTTCTTAAAAAATAACATACGAGTTCATGAGTGTAGGGAATTGCAAAAAAACAACCACATTCAAGGTTGCTTAGTGGGTTAAAAAAGTAGCAGATAATTTTTAAAAAGCCAAATCGAGCTTCTGTTGTTATCTTTCGAATAGTATAATAGCTCGAAAATTCCTTTGCTCCTCTTTTCGGCCGAGTCTCATAACTTTTCGTTCCGATCGGAATTTAAAAAAAGTCTACCCTTATTATTTGGCGGTAGTGTCGTCGCTTCATTATTGGTCGTAATTTACTTAAACGGGGACTTCATTGGAGAACATTCTTTGAAAACCTGTCGAGCAGCATTGCAATTACCTAATAATCGCATTGACTCTTCCTCTGGCAGATGGGAACGACCAGAACATCCGAATCATCAGCACGTGACGCGAATAGCATCCGCTCCGGACTCATACCGTGGTTGGCCGCCCCGTGGCACGAACCTCACCGTCCCAACGCGAGCTCATCGTCTCGGCACTTCGGATCCGCAATTAAATCTGCTCCCGTCGCCACCAGGCTCAAGTATACAAGCGGCATGGGATGCGCAAGCCCAAGATGCCCGTCGACGTCTTCATTATCATCTCGCCAACATATTTCCAGAGGAACAAGTGCAGGCTGCCATGGCGTTGAATGCGCACGAGACCGATCCGCAACAAATCTGCGCCGCTATACTAGCAATGTTTCCCAAACCGTAGAAACGTGAGATAATTTCTGCGATTGTCGTAAAAAAGCACAGCAACGCGCACGAGCGACGATATTTCCAAATATCTTACGTGCCAAGAGTATTTTTTAAAAATATTCTTCAATTTTTCAATATATTTCCAACGAAGAGGGAACAGAATTGATAACACGAAGAGATCTTTCGACTTTTCGGGTAGGGCTATTCAAGCCTCAGTCCAATGTGATACTGACTATTCATCGGACTTATTATGAAAGACTCTCCGTGAGAGCAAACATAACAAAAACAAGCATTATATGAAAGGCATCATTTAAATTCTGAGTGGCAGAGTACGCACCCCGAACATTATCGCGCGATGCACTTTGTCGCATCGTTGAAGTATGAATATTTTTTCGTAATCTCGAATTTTTTGAGAGCGATTAGTTAACGAACAGCGTGCATGACATAAATGCGGTATGGTATATAGGTTGTGAAACCGTTTCATTTTTTAAGTATTGTTTTTATCCTCTTTTGGAGAAGAACAACATTCTTCGGATTTATAAAATAAATTCTTTAATCATTATACAAGTTATTAATCGCCATTATGGCATCACAGACTTTTGAAAAAAAGTTTCCGGATGGTTTTGCGAAGTGCGCATTCTAATCAATTTAGCAGTCCCTTTGCAAAAGTGAAAAATAAGGTCAATGATCGTTCGACTCGACACGCTGGTCGAAAACCATGTATACATCACTGCATTATATACACAAGGTGACCTATTCAATGTGTTGTAAACTGGAACATCGAAAAGTACGGGTTTTAATTTTAAAAAACGTTTCAAACACAACTTCTTCAATTCTGAGGGCTTAAAAATATACGAATCTGAGTTTGGCTTTGCTTTTACCTTCCGAAGTCACGTGGGGACCAAAGTCAATATTCATAACGAGAACCCATATTTTTTGTTGAACACTCTGGTATCACGCGTTGGAACGTTTTGTACACTTTTTTGTTGTAAAAACACTATACGCATTTTTCTTCAAGTACTTTTTTAGCAAAGATAGTTGGAAGCTGCAATTGGTGCACCTTGGACAAATACAAAAAAATCTTGTAAATAGTATTTTTTAAAGCCGTAGAGGTCTTTGTAGAGGGTTTTAGGGGCCTCAAGCCAGTGAAAAATGTGTTCATAAAAAATTGTTCATACGGTCCAAGTTCAATGTTATTGAAAAAATACGTTATACTGTATAAAACGTATCCTCATTCAAAATTTTAATCTTTGATGGTCAAACAAAAGTCGTATGTTTATTCCCTCTCGGAACCAACAAACCTTCAGCCAATTTTATTTGAATTACAATCCATCCTTTAATTGCCACACTGTGAATGAGCCACCCTATATATATATATATATATATATATATATATATATATATATATATATATATATATATATATATATATATATATATATATATATACACATATATATATATACTACTGTGTCCAAAAAATAAGGTGACATTGTATTTATTTCGAAAATTCTTTATTTATTTTTCCAAATCAATTTCATTCCCTTCAAAGTAATCCCCTCCCGATGCAATGCACTTATGCCATCGGATTTTCCAATCTTCGAAACACTGATTGTAGTCACTTTCCGGGATGGCCTTCAGTTCCGTCTTCGCTGCGGCTTGAATCTCCTCTATCGTATCAAAACGGTGTCCCCGGAGCGATCTTTTGAGCTTGCTGAATAGCCAGAAGTCACACGGCGCCAGATCAGGTGAATACGGTGGTTGCGGAACGATATGGGTTGAGTTTTTGGCGAAACGTATCCGTAGCAGAAAATTGATTCCGCAAACAAAATTTAATGCAAATTCTTTGCTCAACAAATTTCGATATCGCAAAAAACGAAAAACTCACTTTTAGCAGCTCACAAAACGACGCGTATCTCAAACACTAATGAATATTTTGACATGTAAATTGGCATAGATGTCACTGACAGTACTACTAACCTAAAAAAAAAACAATTCTCCAAATCCTTCGACGCGCGCGGTTTAAATTCAAATGTCACCTTATTTTTTGGACACAGTAGTATATATATATATAAACACATACACAACCTTGGCCAAAACTAGTAGGCACCTTAGAGAATTCTGCACATTCGGGAATAACATTGAGAGGAGTGAAATAATCATACATACACATGTTCAAAAACGATTTACGTTGAGTTTAATTCGTATTTAGTCGGACCACCTTTAGCGTTGATGACTGCGATAACCTTTTGGGGATAGAACACACTAATTGTCAATATAGACACACTTCGGGATCGATATTTTTTCGTTCTTCTTGCAAAACTTTTTTCAAGCTCCGCTTTCAATGTTATTATGTGGTGCCGATGTTACACGGCTACATTTGATAGATTCTGTGTTACCATCGCCAAAAATCTTCGGCACAGGAAGTATCAATCCATGAACCTTGCACGCACGAACATTTCCCCAAAGCACTTAGCGCCATGAAAGCACGTGTCATGATGCTGCCTCCTTCATGTTTTATGGTTGGTACCATGCACTCGAGACTGCATTGTTCACCCACTCTGCGTCTCACAAAGGTCGTGTCAACAATGCCAAAAACCTGTAAACATCAGTAACAATGACAATCTTCTCAATCATTTGGTAAACATGAATTTTTATCAAGTATTTTGGTTTTTAAGTACACACTAATAATTAAGACATCCTTACTTGAAAGTTGGATTCATTGGACCATATTATTTTGAACCAATCTCCCTCGAAGAGATGTTGATATATTTTGGCTCGTAGTAAGTCTGATTTCTTGTGTTTTTGTTTTTGGGCGGTCGTGGCTTCTTTCAGACCTCACATCCTTTAAGACTAGCTTCTTTGAGTCTTCTTCTCACTGTTCGAAAAAATTGCTTTGTGTCCGTCTACTTGGCAAGTTCAGCGGCCAGATTAAACGACGTTTTTCGTCGATTGTCTAAAAAAGACTATATAAAAATCCGCTCTTCCCGAGGTGTTGTGATTTTTTTTCTTTTCGATCTCCTCCGATTATAATGGCGACAAGTCGCCATTATAATCGTACCGTATTGAATACCATATTGAAACCGTATTGAATAATAGGCCATATTGAACAATGCGACGCAAACATTTTACTGCCTTCACTATTTGCGGTTGTGTGTTCCCTTTGCCCGGACATAACTTAACCATCAATCCATATTTGAGGCACCGTAATCCCGTGAACCTGGGTTATTTTTGTCTTTGCACTACTAAACCAACAACTGTCAATGAAAAAATCTGAAAAAATGCATGGTCAATCCTTAGGCCGTACTTCTCGAGGGAAAATAGGGTATTTTTCATATTTTTGTTTTCATTAAATATTAAGCAACCTGCGAAGAAAATGATTTTGGGCAGGACGAAAACGATCCAGGTTCACAGATTGAGGGTTAATTTTAGCTCGGTTTTCTTTGGTATTTCTTTCAACAGAAACGCTTAAATTCCAAAATTCATATTTCAGGTTTCTGTTTTTCCACTGAACCTGCAGCTGCAGAGTTACGATATGAGAAAAAGCTCAAGGGTGGTATCCACACGAGTAATACCCTTCGTTGTTTCTTCACGAGTAATGCTCCGTGCACAGAACTTTGTTTCGGGACACTTTAGATCAATGAGTACACGAAAACTATCTCGAGAAAAAAAACTCGCCACTAATGTTTAAAAACATAAGGTGCCTAATACTTTCGGCCACGTCTGTACATATACACTACCGGTTCAGCAGAAGAAAAACAAAACGATTATACACTTTGACCTACCGCGATGTCGTGTTCGGGCGTTATTATTGCCCGGCAAATCATGAAAAAAAAAAGATTTGCGGAGTGAAAAACGAATCTTCGTTGACGCACATCTTGTGATTCTCTCCTAGCTAGCTTACTTGCGGTTAGCTTGTTGCAAGAGAACACGGCGTATATTGTTCACACTTTATTCATTACTTCGTTCTAGTACTACGTGTTATTATTTAATCACAGCTGGCAGCCAGGGCATTATGATAAGAATTAAGTCTCTTCCGTATACATTTGTTTTCCGTGTACAGTGCGCGAGAACGTGGGATTGTTTTTTTCTGTTCTATTTTCTTTGTTACTCTTCCGAATTTTTACAGTACAGTGGACGCGGTGTACCACAGATGGAACTTACGTGACTCACATTGAGTCCGTCGTGACGTTTCATGGTTTGCGTGTGGGAAAAGGAAATGTACCTTTTGTTCTTATCGTCCTCTGCGAGCGGCATTCTCTTCCGAATCACTCGGTACTGTGCCCGCGCCCCGCACATATTCGATTCGAAAAAAATGGCCCAAATAGTTGGAAAAATAAAAAGTTTTACTATGCCTCGTTGTATTTTTTACTGTTTTGTTTTCCAAGAAAATATAGCTTCATCGCACTGGGGTGGAAATTTAAAGAGTCGCGTTAAGGAACAATCGGCAGAACCATTTGTGAATATTTGGGGGCTGTGAATTACAGATGCGTGCAACACAATCGAAAATCAAAACGCTGTCGTATTGCATATCGTGCACCCCATGCACACATGTTGAATATTTTATTCCTATCGGTAGATTTTAATATGAAAGCGAATTCTTACCTACATTCGAATATTTTGACAGAATTCGTCATTTAATAGCCTGACTATTCCGAACAAAAATTTATTTTCTACGAAATTCTATTTCAAGTTTGAAAGGAAGACGTAGAGTAGGACGCAGAAAAATCGCCGAGTTTAAAGACATTTTGTTCTATCAGAAACAAAGCGGACCTTTTTGTAATTTAAAGATATATTTGTTCCACTTTTAAAGTAATTAAAGAAAAAAGGATCATTTTTTATTTTAAAAAATCATAAAACGAGGAACACATATTTTGTTTAGTGCACCATACAGACTGGTTACTAATAATCTAGCAGGAAATTTTCACTGGTCGAAGTCGATAAGTGAAAGAGGTTTCCCTCTATCATTCACGCCAATGTAAAAAGAAGTTTCAGGAAAAAATCCTCCCCATTATAGTGTGCCAATAAGGTGACAATTATGGGAAGAGGAATTATACACCTATATTCTTCAACGATTCAAACGACAAAAAAACATTATTTTTTTAAATTTTTTACTCCAGGTTCCCCGATTAATGTAAAACCACGAGTATTCTGATTTTTTTAAATTTACTTCACCTGTCTGGCTTGAATATTGAATTTGCTTGTGAATGAATAGCGGAATAAAAAAAATTTAGATTTTTTCATGCTTCGTCGCTCTGTATGAGTTTGTTTAAAAACAAGATAACACCACAGTTTTGAATGAAAACAAGTTTTTTCTCATTTACATGAAATTGCAGTGAATCATTTTCCGTTTGTACTTTCCAGTCGTAGTTCTTGAAAAAAGAATGAATTATATTTCGAGCAATCATTTTAATCCGGCAATCATAAACCTGATAATTGTGTCTACAATGTACGAATATCATAATCACGAATAATTTTTATTTTCATTTTAATAATGATTATATCGAAACGAAGAATTGTTTTATATCGAATCAACTGATCCGTGTATACTACATAATGTTGATGATCTCAGTCAGCGTCTGTCGTCCACGATTACAGGTCTTGTAGAATATGGACACATATGTATATATCCGTGCCAAGCGCAAAATGCATTTGCGCGCAGTGCATCTGCTCGCGATCTTTGCGATCAGAAACCTTTTTATCAGTTTTCCATATATTTTCTTTCCACAAGAAAATATAAATTTACTATATGGATGAGTAATACATTTATATCAGTTCGAAGACACATATACATATCGGACACACACACGCATATATACATATACGTTGTAACGTTGCGAATATGGAGACTATCCGAGAAAACCATGATAAGCGGGCTAGCGTAGCTCAGTGGTCAGGGCATTCGACCGGCAATCGAAAGTTTTCGGGTTCAAACCCCGGCTCAGATTTTGCGCCTCGCATTTTGTTCGGGTAGGTGTTTGGAATTTTGTTAGTGATAACTGTGACGCCGATGTATCCATGGCTGGTAGCTCGTTAACCCTTTGAAGCATACATTTTTCTTTACGTGCACGTTTTTTTTGCACTTTCGTGAATGACACCCGCTACGTGAAAAATAAAATGTTAATAGGTATGTTTTAGTCATTACTGAAGTCCTAGGAACCATGAAACGCATTTACAACCGCCATATTTAATTAAAAAACACTTTTGAATCGCAAAAATCTGAATCAAATTAGGTGTTACACCAGTGTTACACCTAATAATGCCGCAAAGGGTTAAGTGTGCAACACAAGCCTTTTAAGGTATTCCTTTCACGAACCCAAATATTTAACAGTTAGCTGATTTTCGTCTATAATCAAGTAAAAAAACATTTCGGTATATTGGTAAAATGTCTCATTTAGACGGCGCTGTATGAAGATGACACGCTGGCCACATTTTCATATAATAATTTCTACACTAAATAACTCTAGATGCCTGATGTAAACTGCTCAAGCGTGTAAAAAATCTAAAGATTCCATAGCGACAATTAAAACAGGGGGTTACCGAATGTTTAAAAGAAATATTAATCATAAAACTTCTAATTAGAAAAATATGACTAGCAGAAGAATTTTCGAAGCCGCGACTATTCAGGGAAAATGTAAAAAGGTCAACTAATTTGCGCGAAATTTTTTATTCCAGTTTATCGTACGGTATGATATTGATTGTGACTTATGTTCACTGTACTTAAACCAATGATTCAGCAGGGCCCTCCTCATGGCCCCACAAAATACGGCCCTCCGCGAAAGGCTTAAGGCTTACCTTAAGGATTGTATCGCACACTTAACGAACTGCCAAACATGGATGCATCGGAGTCACAGTTGCCCCGGAAAGAATTCCAGAGAACTATGCGAAAAAAATGCGGGGCGCTTCTGGACCGGGATTCACACCAGGGGCAGTTCGATTGCTCGTTGAATGCTCTGAACACTGAGCTACGCCAGCCCGTTCACCATACTTTTCTCGCTTAATGTCAATATTCGCAACGTTACAATGTATATACGAAAGCAATACTGTGTATTGTCGAAGTATGGGAGTTCGAAAATATCCGACCTCGAACTCCGACGTACGTTATTCTCAACAGAGAGGAAGTCCCCCAATGAAGAGAATTGAACAAAAAAATTAATCGACGGCACAAGGTATATTCGCTTTATCGCTTTTTGGGTGTACTTCCGAAAAGTGGAAACCAAATGAAATTTGACATACACCTTTCTTTTCATATTACAATATATCCCCTAAAAGGATTTTTGGCGACTCGCCATAGTTTTCGGGATATCGATTTTTGAAAGTTTTTTTTCATCAGCTATAGCTATACCTATATATATTATCGCGCCCTCCGCTTTGTCCGGATCTTCTTCGAGTTTGTTTGGAGAAACCCTCTCTCCAACGTTTCCACCGCCGGCGCACTTATAGTATTAAACCTCGTATAGCGAATGCTCATTTTTACGGATACGTTGTACCCAGATAGACGGATGTACCTCATATTGGCATCATATGTACATTATCACTCCCAGATAGACGGATGTACCTCATATTGGCATCATATGTACATTATCACTGCAGCATACAAAGTCTCACAGCTGTGTATCCCTTATGAGTGCTCCCGTTGAAGTCATATTTGCATCACATGATGATTCACAATAATACATCCAAATGAAGCAAAGTTGTTCTCACGCGAATATGCATGCAGTGAATTTATCAGAATAGCAAATTTGACTCACGAATATCTAACAATAAGTGAGTGCATATGGGGCTCATATGGGTGTCACGGCGTGAAGAAACTGTAGTGCTCATACGGAGCTCATATTAGCGGCATGGCGTGACGTAACTATGCTGTGCTCATATGGAGCTCATATGAGTGTCATAGCGTGAAAAATAAAAAAAATCCAAAAATATTGATAAAAAAATCTGGTAGGATTTTTTATTATCCCCATACGCTTTATTGATGTTCCTATCTATATGATAAATGGATTAAAGACGTATTCTGCCTAGTTAAATTTTTGTACCTACCTACGGTTTGAACCACGCCTTCTAATTCGAGAGCCGAGCGCGCTACCTACCTAGCCATTCTAACACTTGTACAAATTTTCTTTGTGTCTGCCTATTTGTATTATTCTGGATTTGCATGCATATCGCCGTCATATTGCGCTTATGGGATGTATCACTGACGAATATACATATCGCCATCATATTGCGCTCATCGAATGCATCGCTTACGAGGCGAAGGCAGAGCCTGGATATCGCGAATCGGGTTCTCCTTTCGCGTGGTGAAAGTTGAAGACCTCCGAATGAACGTCGTTTTTTATTTTTGTTCCAATAGGCCTTAGTTGCTGAGATATCGCGATTTGAAAATTTGGGAGTTTCGGCTCGCGCGTAGAGTACGTTAAGCGTTGACACTTACGACAAGAGCGGCCGTAGCTAATACAGTAAGACGACGGACTGGTACTCTGAAAGTTCGGGATTCGCGTCCCCATGCTTTTTTATAATTTATTTTTATATTAATTTTATAATCACTCACAAGACTTTGCATGTGCAGGTAAAGAAGTCAATTCGAAAATATGTATTACTAGTTTAATTCGTATATTATATTAATTAATCCAATAACGAAGTCACAATTACATAGCAAAATAATATTGTATAACAAATAATTAATCTAATAATCAAGTCACAATTACAAAGCAAAATAATATTGTATAACAAATAATTAATCTATTAATCACGTCACAATGAGAAAGCAAAATAATATGGTATAAAAAATAAATAATTAATCTAATTCACACTTGCAAATTTCGCGGTAGGTAATTATTCTGATTCTTCTTCTATCAGATCAGTATGTTGACTAACTGGCGGGTGGAAACCATCGTAAAAGCAAGGGAAGCACAAAGGCTTACGACACCACGAATATAAAATGAACGTAATATCACCGCAACCATATTTAACCTTATAAATTCTATCAGGAAAGCATATTTGAAGATATATATCTTCAAATATGCTTTCCTGTGAATTAGATTAATTATTTATTTTTTATACCATATTATTTTGCTTTGTAATTGTGACTTCATTATTGGATTAATTATTTTTATATAATAGATAAATAAAACTAGTAATACATATTTTCGAATTTTCTTATTTACATGCACATGTAAAGTCTTATGAGAGATTATAAAATTTTAAAAAAATTGCATTAAAAAAAAAGCATAGGAACGCGAACCGTGAACATTCAGAGTGCCGGTCTTTCGTCTTACCGTATTAGCTACGACCGCTCTTGTCTCAAGTGTCAACGCTCAACGTACTTCTACGCACGAGACGAAACGCCCAAATTTTCAAATCGCGATATCTCAGCAACTAAGGCTTATTGGAACAAAAATCAAAAGCGACGTTAATTCGGAGGTCTTCGACTTTCACCACGCGAAAGGAGAACCCGATTTGCGACATCCAGGCTCTGCCTTCTCCTATCACAGAAACACGCATATCGCCGTCATATTGCGCTCATGGGATGTATCACTGAGAAATATGCATATCGCCGTCATATTGCGCTCACCGAATGTATCACTGAAAACATGCATATTGCCGTCATGGAATGTATTACTGAGAAACATGCACATCGCCATCATATTGTGCTCCTGGGATGTATCACTGATAAAATATACATATCGCCGTCATATTGCGCTCAACGAATGTATCACTTACAAGGAACATCCCTCCGGTGTCCGCCTTCGATTTTGTTGAAACTCATATATGTGATAAAGCATCGAAAACTTTGAGTCACGTATTTTTTTCATCGGCGGAAAAACTGATTTAAGGGGGGAAACCGCCCCTCAAAGAAAGACGTGTCGAGGGGTGATTTTGCAGTTTCACCCAGAAGCAATCCACCGATCTGAATGAAAAGCGATGAAAAATCCACTATGAAAATGTTAAGAAAAAATTTAATTAGGGGGTAAACCGCCCCTCAATTTGCCTTTTTTCACCCCAAAATTAAGAGGGTTATATGCAAATTAATAAAATAGGTATCATTTTGAAGGGCAATCAAAATTAAAGTTGACGGGTTTTTACGTTTTGGCGGCATAGCAAATTGGAGGGGGTAAACCACCCCTAACATAAATTTATTTATCATGGTCTTTTTTTCTGTGTTTAAATTATATCGGTTGATTTTTAATATTTCTATAAGCTACAATTTAATGTTTTATCATATTTCAAAATTATTACATTCGTCTTAAGGGGTAACTACCCCTCTGACGAGAAACATCATTGAAGTATCCGCTTTCGATTTCGTTGAAACTCATATATGTGGTAAAGCATTGCAAACTATTACACATGTTTTTTTTGTATCGGCAGAAAAACAGTGTTAGGGGATGAAACCACCCCTCAAAGTTTCTCCCACAAGCAGTCCTCCGATCTGAATGAAACAAAATCGAAAATTCCTCGAATATTAAGCGATGCAAAGTCCACTACAAGAGTGTTGATTAGAAATATAATTAAGGGGTAAACCACCCCTCCATTTGCCGTTTTTGACCTCACGCTTAAGAGGGTTGTATGAAACTTAATAAAACAGGTATCATTTTGAAGGGGAATCAAAATTCCAGTTGACGCGTTTTTGCGTTTCAGCGGGACATTAAATTTAAGGGGGTAAACCACCCCTAATGTAAATTAGTTCATCACCCTCGTGTTTTCTGTGTTTAACATGTATCCGCGGATTCAAAATATTCTCCCGCGTTTATAAATGATTACGTTTTTAAATTTTTACATTTTAAGGGTAAACTACGCCCTCTAATTGCTTTTCGTTTGAAGTTTCGCAAAAGGTTTCACGAATTTCGTTAAAACTGTTTTCATTTCATCGGTAATATCAATTTTATGTTTGTGTGTGCAGGCATATTCGTTTTGAGCTTTATGAGCGGTACTTTGGGAGCGGGGACGTGGGGCTACCCCTTATTCATAAGACTGATATTTTCGTGTCGAAACGCTTCCGATTTTAATATGCATGTCCATTAAGCATCTCCATAGGAATAAACATACACTTCTACTAATCATTAATTATAATAATTTCCAGAATAAGTTATAAGGCTCACTTCGTATATTTCGGAATGATGATGCGCCTGGATCAAGCGATAATTTAGCCAGAGACGTAGTTCTGGGGATGAATGTATATTTTTATTATTTTATCATTCATTTAATTCAACTTATTAATGAAACTGAGGGTTTTACAGTAGGTTAACGAACATGTTTTTAATATATTTAACATATTTAATTTGGGAATCATATCAGCTGATTTAATTAATAGTACTTGTGAAAAGTTTCGCAGTCATATGCCGTTAAATCATTTTCTTGCGATATATACTTTTTTTTCTAGTCTATCAACAATTATGGCTCATAGTTCTTGCAATAATGATAATCGTCAAAAAAATGCTTTAAGCACAATGACTTTTTACACCATGCACATCTGATAACGGCCAAATGATTGCAACCGGGTATTTCACAATGTGTGTTCGATTTACCAAAACCAAAGGTAACAGGATTTTCAAAATCTTCTGGTTTTTTAAATGAATGGAAATGAACAAATTTATGTTAGGGGTGGTTTACTCCCTTAAATTTGCTATCCCGCTGAAACGCAAGAACGCGTTAACTTGAATTTTGATTCCCCTTCAAAATGATACCTGTTTTATTAATTTTCATACAACCCTCTTAAGCGTGGGGTGAAAAACGGCAAATGGAGGGCTGGTTTACCCCTTAATTATATTTCTAATCAACACTCTTGTAGTGGATTTTTCATCGCTTAATATTAGAGGAATTTCCGATTTTGTTTCATTCAGATCGGTGGACTGTTTGTGGGAGAAACTTTGAGGGGTGGTTTCATCCCCTAACACCGTTTTTTTGCCGATACAAAAAAAACATGTTAATAGGTTACAATGCTTTACCACATATATGAGTTTCTTCAATGATGTTTCTCGTCAGAGGGGTAGAGACCCCTTAAGACAAATGTAATAATTTTTAAATTTGATAAAACATTAAATTGTAGCTTATAGAAATATTTAAAATCAGTGGATATACTCTAAACACAGAAAAAACGACCATGATAAATAAATTGATGTTAGGGGTCGTTTACCCCCTTAAATTTGCTATGCGGCCAAAACGCAAAAACCCGTCAACTTTAATTTTAATTGCCCTTCAAAATGATACCTGTTTTATTAATTTGCATACAACCCTCTTAAGTGTGGGGTGAAAAAAAGGCAAATTGCGGAGTGGTATACCCCCTAATTAAATTTTTTATTAACATCTTCATAATGGATTTTTCATCGCTTTTCATTAGAAGAATTTTCTTTTCTGTTTCATTCAGATCGATGGATTGCTTCTGGGTGAAACGGCAAAATCACCCCTCGACTCGCCTTTCTTTGAGGGGCGGTTTCCCCCCTTAAATCCGTTTTTCCGCCGATAAAAAAAATACGTGTCTCAAAGTTTTCGATGCTCTATCACATATATGAGTTTCAACAAAATCGGAGGCGGACACCTGAGGGATGTTCCTTGTTAGAAATATGCATATCGCCGTCATAGGATGTATCACTGAGAAACACGTATATCGCCGTCATGTTGCGCCCATCGAATGTATCACTGACAAACATGCATATCGCCGTCATATTGCTTGCATGGCATGTCTACTACCAGTGCTAACCCAGTGAATTCATCAACACAATCATTGGATGACTTCCATATGACGTAAAATTTGTAGATATTAATTGTGGACACTTGAACACAGCGATATGAGTTCAACGTACTTCAAACGTACGATGCATTTGTAAACGACATATTGAAATCAGAATGCTTTGTACATTCACTATATTAAATGAGTTCACGGCTTTGCATCATGATATGTACTCAATATGCTGTAAAATTTGCTTCATCAATTGTATGCACGGCGTGATGATCACGACTGTGTATCTGGGTATGGGTTCGTTTGGGTTTGTTGGGCACCCCGCGATTCCACGCACCCATCCGAGGTGTCCTGCGCCCACCCAAGTGTTCTTCGCACCCCACGATTCCACATCTCCGAGTTTGGGTTTTGTTTGTGTACCAATAAGGGGCCGCACGCAAATTACGTAACGCAATTGGGGGTGGGGGGTTGGCCAGGCGTTACGGTCTACGTACGTGGGGGGGTCAAGATTTGCGTTACGTCACGATTTAAAAAATGCCAGAAATAGCGAAATTTCTTCATGTTCAAGTTTTTAATTTAAACCTCGAGATCAATTTTACCGTGGACAGCTCACAGCTTTCTATACGCAATGTCAGTAAGGGGAGAACGTCACTGTGCAAGAACTTGCACAGTAGCTTTCCCACATCCCCCAAGCAAAATTTGAAGGAATTTTTTTGTATAATTCTCGAAAGTACATGTATTGAAAAATATGTTGCCAACATTTTTATTCACAAGTCCGAAAATTGACGGAGTTATAGTCACTTTAGTGAGAACAGGTAGCGCGACCGGTTAATGCCCTTAGTCCCTACAGGTGTGACATCATTTACAATAGATAAAGTACAGGCACTTATTATTTTGTGAACTATCATGAAGATGAAGAACCGTCATATCGCCCCCGACTAGATACTTCCTAGATACAAAGTATCAATATTCTAGAAAAAAACGTAACTTGATATCAAGAAACACGGAGCGAAAACTGAACATGTTTTTCTCGAAACTAGTTTTTTCGACCTTGTCCGAGCGAATGCTTAAAAACTAATCAACCGATTTTCAATTTTTCACAAAACATTTTTGTAATCGCAGTGACTAGGGCTGTACGTATCCGCGTTTTTAACATTTGATAATTACTATGTTTAAAGACTGTTTGAATACAGAAAAAGGGCCTTGAAAATAGAAAAAATCTAAAAACTGTCGGCATTTTGTTTAAAAAAAAAACAAAAAGCACGGCTACGTAGAACGATAGCTACATTTGTATAGATATCGATAAATTGTTGACTCTTAATTTACTGATAACCTTTCATAAAGATATCACTGGGCCAATGGAGAGAAATTTTTTTTTTTTCGTCTTCAAATCAAGGCACATATCTCGGTTAATTTTTAAGATTTTGTCATAAAAATTGGGATAAAACTAGATGATATATACTTTATAAAATGAGTATAAAGCCGATCCTTTCATAATTAGTTATGTCTATGAAAAAAATCGCAATTATTGACGACAAAGCACCAGTTACGTAACGGAATGGGGGGGGGGGGGGGGGGTAAAAAATTGGGAAATGTTATGTTACGTAATTTGTGAACGCCCCCTAAATTCTCGATCAAACGTGAAAACAAAAAAACCAGTATTACACGAAATACGACAGTGCGATTGGATTTGGCGGGGCGTGGGGGTTCCCCAGACGAAGATGCGCACATAGCGGAGAGCGCGATAAGATATATAGGTATAGCCATAGCTGAGGCAGTCAGTTATAGATATAGCAGGCGCGTGATGAAAAAAATAACTTTCAAAAATCGACATCTCGAAAACTTCGGCGTGTCACCGTAAATCCTTTTAGGGGATATCTTATAACATTAGAAGGAAGGTGTATGCCAAAATTCATGTCAAAATTCAGTTTCCGCTTTTCAGAAGTACATCCCGATTTTTTTATACACACGTGTGCTTACAATTGTAATTTGTTTGGCCGTAGTGCGCGGTACTGCACTTGAAAAATACAAATATTGTTACGTTATTGGTGTGTGTGTGTATTTGTGCGATGTATATAAGGGTGACTTTTATAAGGTGGGCATGCGTTTTTTAAGGGCCTTGCGCGGTAATTTTGCGACTGAAAACGAATATGCTTTTTAATGGTTTTTCAAGCTTCCTTTGAAAAAAATATATCGTCTTTGTGTCATGAATAGTATATGTTAGAGAAAATAGCGTATTCTGGAAAAAAATAAAAATTCCATTCTGCGCACAGGAGAATGAAGTCTGGAAAATTCCGAATACGGAACACTCCCGAAAAACATTATTTAAGCCCCCGTCATGGAGAAAAAAAATATCAAACATATGATTTAAAGTCGATAGATCGGAAAATAATCAGTGGAACATATGAGCTAAATCAGAGGATTTAGCTCATTTACAGAGGATTTACAGACTAGCGCTATAGGAAGTGCTAGTCTGCTTACGTCACAGCTGCAATTTCTGAATGTTCGGCTGTCACAGGAAGTTGGTCCTATGACACGCGGTCGAACAGAGGGATCTGAATGTGTCCCTATCCGAGAAAGTTATTGAAAAGAATGTCAATTTCGAAAATGTTCGAGAATTCACTAATAACATTGAGAATAAATAATTCTAGCAATACATTTTAAAGTAATTTGGCGTGATTTTTTTTTACCAAATACTACGAGTATTTTTGTTTTTTAATGTTGCATAAATAATTTGAACATTCTGTAGTTACATAATTTTTAAATCTTAAATTCTAAATATAAAAATATTCTACATAATTCTAAATATAAAAATAAATATCGTAAAATTCTGTAGTTACAGAATTCTAAGATAATTTATGAAACAGTAAAAAAAAAAATACTCGTAGGATTTGGTAAAAACTAATAATTTCACGCGAAATTAATTTAAAATGTAATGTCAGGATAATTTATTCCAAAAATTGGTAGCGAATCGCATATGATTTGAAATATTATATGCGGAGCACGAAATTCTCGAACATTTTCGAAATGGATATTATTTTCAATAAAGTTCACAATCTATCGATTAAGTTCAATCGGTTATCTTAACTCCCAATCCGTGAAGGTATGTGAGGCACCTTAATCCCTTGAACCTGGGTCGTTTGAGTTTTTGCACTACCAAACCAACGATTGACAATGGAAAACATCTGAAGAAATGCATGGTCAATCTTTAGGCCGTATTTCTCAAGGTAAAATAGGGCTCTTTTCTTTCTCAACTTTAATATTTTTTAAAATTAAATATTAAGCAACCAGCGAAGAAAATGATCTTGGGCAGGACGAAAACGACCCAGGTTCGCGAAATGCGGGTTAAAATTCTCTACTCTCAATCGGTCAGATTGGGTCAAGAAGTCTGACGATGGTGCGAGAACGATGGTAGGAGCATTGTTTATTTAACAAAAATAAAATCGCTGCTCGGAATGGTTCTCGGAGCCTCGATCGGACATTCCCGATATTACTGCCCCGAATTCGTCTCCGATTTTATCATACTTCCGATCAGATTGGGTCGAGAAGTCTGACGATGCTGCGAAAACGACGGTAGGAGCATTGTTTATTTAACCAAGATAAAATCGGAGCTCGCAATGGTTCTTGGGGCATTGATCGGACATTGCCGATATTACTGGCCCGAATTCGTCTCCGATTTTATCTTAATTCCGGTCAGATTAGATAAGAAAGTCTGACGATGCTGCAAGAACGACGGTAGGAACATTGTTTATTCAACAAAAATAAAATTGGTGTTCGGAAAATCGGAGACGAATTCGGGGCAGTAATATCAGGAATGTCCGGTCGAGGCTCCGAGAACCATTCCGAGTACCGATTTTATCTTTGTTAAATAAACAATGCTCCTACACCCAGAAAAACGTTTGGTAATACCAACTATATATATTTAGTTGAAGCAATTTTGCTTGAAGCAACCTAATTTTACTTGCTTGATATACAATTCGATTCAAGTGACAAAGGCAGTTTAGTTGAAACAACTAAATTATCATGTCAAAATAGCAATATCTCCCTGGCCATATAATGGGTTTGATTAACTACATCAGAGTTCATACAAGTAATCCGCGCTTTATTTGAACTTCATATTTGGTCGTTATATTGGCCAATAAACTACATTTTCCAACTTAATTAATTATTACGCATAAAGTGAATGATGGTTGGTTCTACAATTGAATAAGTTAATTGAAACAAATGATTTAATTAAAGTTACTGCGAGGTAAGACCGTGTTTTCTTTTTTCTACGATGTGCATATTTTTCAGCTATTGATTGCTATTGCTAGTTGAGTTCTTGTGGATGCAATCGATGACTTTTTTCCTGGCACGATTTCTCGATAACAACTTTATTTGGAAAATCCGACCACGGGCGCGCTCTGCTCAATCGCTGTGAGCGATTAGTTAATGGAAATCGCGAATCAGTGTAGTTTCAGATGCATGCACGACAAGCGCCTACAATCGCCCTTCCGACTTCCAGCTGTTCACATTTTCTCGTCTGGCTGTAGCGTGCATCTCCCCTGTGAGCGTTACGTGTAGAAAACTACAATAGTCATTGTGATAAGTTTTGTGAGACGATTTACATCGAAAATATAAAAATGTGCGTAATAGAAGACATCTTGATAGATTGGGGACTTCAATTGCTTGTTGCTACATTTCGAGGCAAGTGTACGATCGTAATTTCTTTTTGTCCGCCATTGTTGTCACGCTGCGTGCTATCCTTCGAGAAAAAAATTCTACGGCGTCTCTCGAGTGTTGATAGTAAATTTAGTGGAAGCCGGTGAATTTCATTTAACGTTGCGTGTTCACCAAGTGCATAAGCTTCGAAGGGTTGCTAAGGGAATCGTGATTGAGATTTTTTTGCGGGCACGAGCCATTTTGTTCTCCCGTAATTTCAGATATCGATTAAATTCGATAAATCCAACCACGTGGACACTCGGTTTAAGGCGCTAATAGTTCGTCGCAAACACGCTGTAGTCTGTGACAATGATATTTTAAACCACGGGCGGCGCTGCGTTCGCACTTCCACTTTCGTTCTTCTCACATTTTCGGATCGAGCAGTCTCGCGATTCGCGTACCTCACAAATAATTACTTATCTGTACACATTTATTTATGTGTACTTTATTTATTATTTATCTGTACACGTTATTTTAATTGATTTCTCTTTTTTTTCAACACACAGATTGCTTTTAAGTTTAACTATGTAATTTTCTCGGAGCGCTTTGTAAATTATTTTACAATTGACAGCGTACAGTCGTATACCGACGTAGATTAATCAATAAAAGTTGTTTCTGTATTATCGCAGTATTTTTAATATGTACTTTAATAAACAGGCATTATTGTAAAATTACTAATCATCTTGTCTCATAATTTAGCGGATCTATTTACCTTATTGTCTTCGTTTTCCATTTGTATTTATAATTCATCGTAGGGAGAATACTTTCTTCGATGATTTATATTCAACTGATTTTCTACCAATTCAACGTATACGTTGCATAGGCTCACATCAAAATTTTATTAGAGTGACTCGATGTTTATTTCGTTCATCTTAAGCTGATGCTCTATCTGCCATTTATTCAATTGGTGTAAAACCAGTTTTTATTGAACTTACTGTATGCAGGTTCAACTATGTTATACTATCAGTTGTCAGAACCTACTCCGTCATTCAGAACAAACCAACATATAGTTGGATCGACTATAGCAGCGTTGGGGGGTTTTCTTTTGAAATATATCTTCAGTGGTACGGGCTATACATGAACTTTTATCAAAAATATTATGTATTGACTGAAATATGCTCTGCAATTCATTAAATGCACACATGTTTCATTCTACTGTATATGTTTTTTGTTGAACTATATATTTTGAAAATGTTTTTAAGGGAGAGATTACCTACCCAACCGTTCAGTATGGTAAAATAAAGTTTGGTTTCAGGACACCGGAATTAGAATTGAAAGTACTCAGTGTGTTTTTGGATCAAGAAGAAGTTTATTTGCCGGAAATGAATATATATTTGTAATTCAACCAAATTTCACAGTCAATTGAATTGTTCATATCGTTCGCCACCCGCAACTGCAGGATTTGGTTGATTCGAACCTTTTTTTTGACGTTACCAAACGTTTTTCTGAGTGTACCGTCGTTCTCGCACCAACGTCAGACTTCTCGATCCAATCTGACCGATTGAGTAGAGAATTTTAACCCGCATTTCGCGAGCCTGGGTCGTTTTCGCCCTGCCCAAGATCATTTTCTTCGCAGGTTGCTTAATATTTAATTAAAAAATATATTAAACATAAGAAAGAAAAGAACCCTATTTTCCCTTGAGAAGTACGGCCTAAATATTGACCATGTATTTTTTCAGATGTTTTCCATTGAAAATGGTTGGTTTGGTAGTGCAAAAACGAAAACGACCCAGGTTCACGGGGTTAAGGTCACTCAAATACCTTCACGGGTTGAGGGTTAAGATAACCGATTGAACAAGATCGATAGATTGTGAACTTTATTGAAAATAATGTCCATTTCGAAAATGTTCGAGAATTTCGTGCTCGGCAAATAATATTTTCAATCATATGCGATTCGCTAACAACTCTTCGATTAAATAATCCTAACATTACATTTTAAATTAATTTCGCGTGAAATTATTCGTTTTTACCAAATCCTACGAGTATTTTATTTTTTACTGTTTCTTGAATTATCTTAATATTCTGTAACTACAGAATTTTACTATATTTATTTTTATATTTAGAATTTAAGATTTAAAAATTATATAAGTACAGAATGTTCAGATTATTTATGCAACATTAAAAAACAAAAATGCTCGTAGTATTTGATAAAAAATAATAATTTCACGCCAAATTACTTCGAAATGTATTGCTAGAATTATTTATTCTGAAAGTTATTAGTGAATCCTCGAACATTTTCGAAATTGACATTCTTTTCAATAACGTTCTCGGATAGGGACACATTCAGATCCCTCTGTTCGACCGCGTGTCGAAGGACCAACTTCCTGTGACAGCCGAACATTCGGAAGTTGCAGCTGTGACGTCAGCAGACTAGCACTTTCTATAGCGTGCCCGTGTCTGATTTAGCTCATTTGTTCCACTGATTAAATTCCGATCTATCAACTTTGAATCGAATGTTTGATAATTTTTACTCCATGACGGCGGGCTCAAATAAGGTTTTTCTGTCTGCTCCGTATTCGGAATTTTCCAGACGGCATTCTCCTTCATGTAGAATGGAATTTTCTTTTTTTTCCAGAATACGCTATTTTCTCTGTCATATACTGTCCATGCCAAAAATACGATATATTTTTTTTCAAAGGGAACTTGAAAAACCATTAAAAAGCATATTTTTTCAGTCGCAAAATCACCGCGCAAGGCCCTTAAAAAACGCATGCCCACCTTATAAAAGTCACCCATGAAAATTTGTATCAATGCCATCCATTGAATTGTGAAATAAATGTGTTTATATAACGCAGCCATGTTTTCCTCGCTTGTTCTTGCGTGCGATGGTAGGTAAAGTAGGCGTTTCAGGATTGTGCCAAGGATTGTGCCAAGGATACTATAGGGAAAGAGTCCAATCTCCTAATATTGCAAAATACGGTTCCGCCTAAGCGCGCGCTGCGAAAAATTGTCATTATGTGCTATATATACATGTATGTTTTGCGCATGCGTTGTTTTCAGCCGGCTGTGTGTTATTAGCTGTCACATGAACACATGGACGTACAAAATATCCGGACGGAGCCTAAATTGCCTTTAAGGTTGCAGGGGGTGAAGCCACAGGGGCGAGGAGAAAACCCGTGTCAGGCATATTGATTAGTCAAATTTAGACCTATATATGTAACCGATATATGTCAAGACGCGTCTAATTTCACGGCGCGCGGCGTCGATGTAACAAAACTGTGGCGCGGTTGAAGATACTTCGCGCTCGACTCGTTATTGCGTTTAAGGTTATTCATTTATTGGATGTGCATACACAAATAGTCTGTTCAATCATTGTATTGTATGTAACCAAGTGATGTTTTATTTTATATAATGCCGGATTGTTATGCAAAAGACTGAAAAAGTAGGGGAAGCCAAAGCCGAAAAAATAAGAAATAATTACAATGGGAAGAATGGCATGGAAAAATTTCGATTCACAGGTATTATTGCACACAACTTGCCGGGCATCATTTTTCTATATCAACTTTTAAAAATTAATAGTGATTCATTCATAGCATACCTAAAGATCATTTGGAATGGAAGAAGTGGCTAGACGGAATGGGATTAGAAGCCCGTAATGTAGCAGAGACTGCAGCTTTGTGCTCACTACATTTCAATAAAAAGATTTGGACCGGACATCTCTCAGTTACACCAGACTATACTCTGGCGCTGTTGCATTCGTTTTGATTTCGGTTAGTGAATTAGAATTACATGATACACCCGATATACATTCTACTCCCAAAGGTATTGTATTTATTATACTGCGATGATATTTTATATTAATATTCGTTCAGATAATAATGTCGAATACTTATTTTACAACTTTGTACATGTAAGTTCCGACCATTGCAGTCTCACGGAAGGATTCCTGTACATCGCCAGGGCTAACATTTGCTACGCGTGGAACCGCTGTTTCTCCACGTCTATCAGAAAATACACCACGAAAAAGAATACTGCGGAATGCTCTCAACAACATGAAAATTGCATGCCGAAAGAAAATCAGGATGATTTAACAAACACAACGGAGGACCATGAAATGCATTGCAAAAATTCAAAGACGTATTGGAAGCTTTGCGGAAGAAAAATCTACTAGATGACCAACACCTAGATATTCTAAAAGACATGGGTAATTTTAATAAGTAATTTTTAGAGCGTCAAAACCTCAAATCCTCAGCTCAGGTCGATCGCTGCTGAGGATATAAAGATTCGATTGTACGGATGTCATGTGTCGTCCGTACAATCGTCAGACGTCAATGTGGACGTCCGTGATATTTACTTTTTATGTACAAAAAAATAAATTTCATAAATATTTCCAAAATTTCATTCCACTCTTTCTACCTCCAAATTATTTCATGGCTACGAAATATAGCCAGTGCCACGGTCTTGCATACAGGCCTGGAAACTCCGTTAGTTCACATATTTCCTTTGCTGAAGTTCGCCGCGAGAGACACTGCAATCGAGGAGTCAGTGTACGAGAGAGACAACAATACACACTCTCACTCGACAATGCTTGCAAGCAGTACTTATCGGAGTAACTACTTGCAAATATATGGAGATATATGGAGATAGCATTTTATATTACAGCGCAAATATAATTTCGCGTTTATCAATCATATAATAACAATTATTTATCCCTAAGAATTCAAATAATGGCGTCCTATAATGGCAATAAGGAAAACTTTTAGTAATTATCGTTCTGCAGGGGAAGGGTGGAATGTAAAAAATATCGAAAAAACCAAGCCTCTATTTACTTTTTGTTGATCGTTCGTTCATTGGTTTGTCAATTAAGATATCTTTTTTACGACAAATTTTTTTTTCTTCATATTTTCTTGAAAGGCGTTTTGCCTGATGCGCAACGTAATATAATAAATTATCGCGTATAACAAAATATCTGAACCATGTTTTTCACATGGAAAGGAAAACTTGATCCCGTTAATACATCTTCGAGTGTTAAATCAAACACGTTAACCTTCGAGGAATGCTTCGCAAAAGACGTTTCAACGTAGTATATTAGATTAAATAATTTTGAATTGGCATGGACTAAGCCGCCACGAGATTTCATATCCAACAATTTAGAAAGAGCAGGTGAGCTATTAGAACTTAAGCAGACCCCTTTGCGACAGATGACACACGCATATCTCTTCAGAACTTGCTTGCATAAGTACCCTGAAAATATGCACGTTATGGTTTTATTAATTTATTGACAAACCCAGAGCATAAACACTGCGAAGTGCAAAAAATTGCATTCAAATCTAAAATTTTATTTAAATTTAACTCACGTTCCAGTAAAAAGGAACGCATCAAACGTGATAGACATAAAACCGATAGTGTTAGAAAAATATATATTATTTAAATTATCACCTGTAATTAATAGTACCGAAAGAATTAAAAACAATTCTTTATACTGGGATGATGATTTCGAAGATTCTACCATCGTGCTATGAGAGTTGTTGGTTTATTCTACGACTACCTACGTTGAGTTAATAAGAAGCCTACTTCATGAAAAACTAGTTAAAATAAAAAAACCTGTCGTGTAATAAACTATACAGTCTATTGCCAGAGAAGGCTATAATCGTGATTGACAGGGTACTCGATGAGATCGTTGGTCTCCCAATTTCCTTCATCTGAAACGGCGTCTAATTTTCGTCGAACTTCGTCACGATACTTGACTATTTTGGGTTACGATTTTTCGCCACTCAAAGCTTTCAGATCGCTTAGCGATATCAAAATCTGCGGCTCAGGTCGTTCTGTAATGGTACAATTACCATATTTTGAAAGCTTAATCACGCTATATACTGACAGCAGTTTATATAGCTGCAAAATATTAATAGTTTCACTTTTAGGCTTCTGTAAGCCTTATTGCACTCCGGTACTACGCAGGACTTCGGCATTACTTCGCGGTTACTAGACGACCATATTCAGGTAATGTGTTCGCTGTCAAAACTGACTCCTCGATACTAGCACCCTCACGATTTCTGTTTCAATGGTGGAACCACCCCCACCGCCCGAATTGCATCGAGTTTCCAGCCTGTATGTAAGGCCGTGGCCAGTGCTGCGCGGAGTTACTGTAGACCACGGTCGTTTATACAAGTCTGGGCACTCCGTTCAAAAATGCGTGACTCTAAGTGACGCCTCTATTTGCGCTTTCCACCGCGGCGCTAGTGAAGGGGAGGCACTTTTGTTTATACCGCGTTTACGGGGCATGGCATGCATATGATTTCGAGTGTATCGTAGCCACGGTTTTTATTCAATACGGAATAACAAAAGATGAAGTGTCTATATATTGAGATGCCGAAGCGGTGCATGATTCCGGGATGCAGAAGTGGATCTATAAATAACCCGGAGCACGTGTCATAGTTTAAATTCCCAATGATGACTACTGATGTGACTCTAAGTGACGCCTCTATTTGCGCTTTCCACCGCGGCGCTAGTGAAGGGGAGGCACTTTTGTTTATACCGCGTTTACAGGGCATGGCATGCATGTGATTTCGAGTGTATCGTAGCCACGGTTTTTATTCAATACGGAATAACAAAAGATGAAGTGTCTATATATTGAGATGCCGAAGCGGTGCATGATTCCGGGATGCAGAAGTGGATCCATAAATAACCCGGAGCACGTCTCATAGTTTAAATTCCCAATGATGACTACTGATGATTTCTACTACTTTTCTACTACTACTATGAATGAAAGGAATGCGTGCTACACGTAAATTTCGAATGTTCTTCTTTTCCGTAAACGAAAAAAAAATGTAATTGGATTGAGCCAGGGTTGCAAATAATGCATTACTTTTTGTAATGCATTACCGTTTTCATTACCCATTACTTTACATTTTGTAATGTAAAAAATTTCTATTACTCATTACATTGGATTTTGTAATGTAAACAAATTCCATTACCCATTACATTGGATTTTGTAATGTAAAAAATTTCTATTACCCATTACATTGGATTTTGTAATGTAAAAAATTTCCATTACTCATTACATTGGATTTTGTAATGTAAAAAATTTCCATTACTCATTACATTGATTTTTGTAATGTAAAAAAATTTTATTACCCATTACATTGGATTTTGTAATGTAAAAAAATTCCATTCCTCATTACATTATATTTTGTAATGTGAAACATTTTCATTGCCCTTTCATTTAATGGGTAATGGGTAATGGGTAATGGAATATTTTAACATTACTTTTTCGCGTTGACAGGGAGAGAGAGAGAGAGAGAGAGAGAGAGAGAGAGAGAGAGAGAGAGAGAAAGAGTGAAAGAGAGGTGGGTGGGTGGATGGATGGATGGATGGATGCGGAATCATTTGTAGGTAACAAACACATTGATGAAAATGCTCATTGAATATAATCAAATATTGGAAATAACCAAAAAGCAGTTACAGGTTTTTCTTGGAGATCCTTGATATTTCGAGGAAAAAAAGAGTTTCACCTCATTCGCTGACGAAAGGTGTACAACTTACATTTTCCTTTGAATATAAAGCCTCTCCGAACAAAACGTGTAGCCGGAGTTTAACTGACCGGGCAACTGATTGATCACCTTAAATGAAAAATAGAAAAATGAAATTTGAACAATATCTCAGCATTTTTCGGTCAAAAAAATTCATTTGCCTATATGACTTCGATTTTTTTCCATTATTATCTTTTGGAATTCGTTTGAGAGAGACAGACGGAGAATGTCATCTGCGGATAGCTCAAATTCCCGACTTTTGCCGCTATGTGGCACATAAAGGTAACGAGAAAGAAAAAAATCAACTTTGATCAGCATTCTCGAGAAAATGAAAGGAAAAAGAAAAACCAGAAATTGTTTAATACTTTCCTTGATTTTTTTCCGTCAAACTTTAAATTACATTACGATTAAACTTCGCTGTGATCAAAAATTAAAATTTTGGAGCTAACTTAGCGGTGCTTTTTAAATGATCATTTTTTTCGTTACGCTTATGTTAAAAATATATTTAAGGGGTCTTCTCACTTTAAACACTTAAAAAAGACTATCTTCATGATTTTTCCTTGATAGGTTTATATTACAGATATTGATATAAAAGTTGTTACACTTAGTAAATACACTGTCGAAATACATTTAAAAAATATATATTTACTTAAGTCACTGCGTATAGACGAAAATGGTAACTAAAAAAAATTCCTAAAAAAAGTAAGTCTGTGCTGTTGGTGAAATCTCGGAGATGGATCATCCGAAACAAAAGAATCAAACGGTTTTAGGTTCAGTATGTTAATGGCTACAGCGCATATCAAAAGATTTTTGAGATATGCAAAAATAACAAAATGGCGGACAGTTTCCGAAAAAAAGGGTTTTTCTCACCTTTTTTGGTAAAAAAAAAGTAAATATCAAAATTTAAAAAATCCTTCATATACGCTATATCTTTAGTTGTAAAGAATATGTGGTTAAAATTTGATAAGGAGCGGTTCAGTAGTTTCGAAGATTTTATCAACAAGCAGTCGAAAAACGTCGTTTCGAGAAAAACGCGATTAAAGTTTGTTTGGGTTACATAAATACATAAAAAATTTTTTAAATTTATTTCGGAAGTGTATTTATTAAGTGTAACAACTTTTATATCAATAACTATGATATAAACCTATAAAAAGATTTATGAAAATAGTTGTTTTTAGCGTCTGAAGTGAGAAGACCCCCACATCAAATAATCACGGTCAAACGAATTCCAAAAGATTATAATGGAAAAAAGTCGAAGTTATATATATATGCGAATGGACTTCTTCGACCGAACAATGCTGAGAAATTGGTCAAAATTCATTTTTCTATGTTGCATTTAAGGCAATCAATCAGTTTCCCGGTCAGTAAAACTCCGGCTGCACGTTTTGTTCGGAGAGGCTTTATATTGAAAGGAAAATTTAAGTTGTACTCCTTTCGTCAGAAAATGAGGTGCAACTCTTATTTTCCTCGAAATATCAAGGATATCCAAGAAAAACGTGTACCTGCTTTTTGGTTATTTCCAAACCAATATTTTATTATATTATATGAACATTTTCATCGATGCGTTTGTTACCTACAAATGATTCTGCATCCATCTATCCATCCATCCATCCGTCCATCCGTCCGTCCGTCCGCCCGTCCATCCATCCATCCATCCATCCATCCATCCATCCATCCATCCGCGAAAAAGTAATGTATAAATTCCATTACTCGTTACATTACATTTTGTAATGTAAAAAAATTCCATTACTCATTACATTACATTTTGTAATGTAAAAAAATTCCATTACCCATTACATTGTAATGGGCAATGAAAATGTTTTACATTACAAAATCCAATGTAATGAGTAATGGAAATTTTTTACATTACAAAATGCAATGTAATGGGTAATGGAAATTTTTTACATTGCAAAATCTAATGCAATGAGGAATGGCATTTTTTTACATCACTAAATGTAATGTAATGGGTAATGAAATATTTTTTCATTACCCATTACAAAAGTAATGAATAATGCATTACATTTTCGCTACAAATTTCGCAACCCTGAATTGAGCGATAGTTAAAACGGCATATCTATGTCAAAGACGATGAGTATCATTAACTAATGGCTCATCGCCCATATTTTCGGTTTATGCTTTTAGTTTTTGTGTTCGACTAATTATTTAGGATGTATTAATTTTTCATCACAGCCAGGTGAAGGGACAGACAATTCGCATACGCGCATACATCGCGCTCTGTCGCACATGCCTCCGAGATAGCAGCGCTCCACGCTTTCGCGGCCAGTTCCGCAAAGAGAGGCGTTAGATAGAGATACGCTTTGGGGTATACGGAATATACGGGAGTGCCCAGACCTGTATATACGACCGTGCTGTAACACGTCTCCTTCGTCGCGCACCCGCCGCTATCTTGATTAGTCATATCCGTTACAGCCACGGTCTTATATACAGGTCTGGATACTCCGTCGGATGAGGAGGGTCGCTTACTGACGAAATTTTTTTACTAAACGGGCCGCTAGGGGCGCTGCTATCTTAAAAGAGTTGGCGGCGAAGTGCGGTACGGGGGCAGACGGAGGTATTGAAAAAAGACAGAGCTAATCGCCGCTATACTCTACATCTGCCTGTACTGTAACACCTCATTTCAATTATTGGTTCTGCAGTGTATATATATATGTGTGTGTGTGTGTGTGTGTGTGTGTGTGTGTGTGTGTGTGTGTGTGTGTGTGTGTGTGTGTGTGTGTGTGTGTGTGTGTGTTTTTAAAGAGGTTTAGCGGGAAAATGCCTGCGCACCGTAGCAAATAATTGCCGTGTGTCGGGCTTGCACCGACTAAAAACCCCCGTTCCTCTGTGGCCTTACAAATTCTCCCGCGGGACGACCGCTAGGTATTACATCGCGGGAGAGGCCTTAGCCGTAGCTCTTCCTTCAGTGCTATCAGACGACCTTACATCCCCCGTTCCACTCGAGATGGTATGAGTGGTTTAGGGGTTCGTGTCGCTGATTTCATCTATGACTGCCTGGTCTTCCGGCGTCGTCTTCTTCCTCGCGCGTTCTGCACGTCGCAATTCCTTCATTACTGCGGCAGCATAAGCCGATACCGCTGTCCATGCGTCTGCTGACTTCAGCATCAACTCAACCAGGTTGTCCGGGGTGATGCGTGTCTCCAGCTGATCCTCGACTATCGCGCGGGAGGCACTAAAACGTGGGCATTGGAACAATGCATGTTCAGCGTTCTCCTCGACTGCTACACATGCTGGGCAGTCCGGGGAATCTTCATAATTAAACTTATAGAGATAAGCCCGGAAGCAGCCGTATCCTGAGATCACTTGAGTGAGATAATAGTTGAGCTCCCCATGTAGACGGTTCACCCACATCTCCACCGGGATTAGTCGATGTGTCCACCTTCCCTTGGTAGAGGCATCCTACATCGTCTGCCACTGGTTGAAACTGGTTGCTCTCGCTTCTGTCCTTGCATAACTGGGATTTCTAGCTCCCTTCTGCTGGTACATCGATCTACGCTCCCCAGCGAGCACCTCAATGACAGTGCGAAATGCACAGGCTACCCTCAAGGCTCTGACGCGATACGTTGCTGCAGCCTTCCTGCGGTACTCCTGGATTTTCAGTACGTCAGCCCATATGGGTATGCCATAGGTGAGCACTGAGGTCGTCACTGATGACAGCAGTTTCCTCCTCTTCTGTCTGGGGCCACTAACATTAGACATGAGTCGCGCCAGTGTGGTAGCCACCCGAGCGGCCTTTCTGCTGATCTGCTCTGTTTGCTCTTTGAAGTTCAGCCTCGCGTCGAGAATCACACCCAGGTACCGAATGAACGGTTGAGATGTGATTTCGGCGTTTCCAACCCTGAGCGTTACCGTTTCCATCACCTTCCTGCTGGATACGAGGAGTACTTCTGTTTTGTGGGCTGCAAGCTGCAGTCCAACAGAAGACATCCATTCCTTTATCTTGGCGAAAGCTTCGCCGAAGAGTGCGGTGATTTGCTCCAGGAATTTGGCGATGACAATCAGCGCCGCGTCATCTGCAAACGCTACGACGGACACTCCTTTCGGCAATTGTAATAGCAGCAGATCATTGTACATGATGATCCACAGAAGCGGTCCAAGTACAGAGCCCTGAGGAACTCCTCCAGTCACCCTATACGTCTTCGGTCCATCCTCTGTGTCGTACATGAGCCACCTATTACATAGGTAACTCGCCACTATTCTCCGTAGGTACCATGCTACACCTAATGTTTTTAGGGCATCCATGATACACTTCCATATCGCCGAGTTGAAAGCGTTTTTGACGTCGAGAGCGACAACTGCGCAGTACTTCTTGGACCCTCTTGTCCATCGTTTCCCCGCAGTCGACTCCTGCGCCTGCTTCACCACTGTGTTAATGGCATCCAGCGTAGAGCGCTCCTTTCTGAAGCCAAACTGGCCCTCCGCCAGTAGAGGGTCCACGAACTTCTCAATCCTGTTATGGATGATGCGTTCGAAGATCTTTCCGGCGGTATCCAGCATACAGAGCGGACGATAGGATGAAGGTTCGTCCGGCGACTTCTTCCCTTTCGGGAGGAGCACTAGCTTCTGCCACTTCCACTTGCCCGGGAAGATTCCTTCCTTGAGACACCTATTGTACATGCCCAGGAATATTGCCGGTGCCAACTTGATCGCTGCCTTGAGTGCGATGTTGGGTATCCCATCTATGCCGGGAGCTTTATTGTTGCCCACCCTGACAATCGCCGTAAGAAGCTCTTCTTCAGTAATGGCTGGGATGTCCTCATCGACGTCCTCCGCGAGCTGGTAGTCCTCCTCGGGTTGCTCAGGGAACAGATGTGTAACAATCTTTTCCAGCAGGGCTGCTCCATAGGCGATGGCATCGGCTGGCTATTCAGCCGAGTCATTACTACTTTGTATGGCCTGCCCCAGGGAGCATCTTTCACCTCGCTGAGCAGTTCGCCCCAGCTTTCAGCTTTACTCTGCTTGATAGCCTTTTTAAGCTTCAAGCGCGCCTTCCTGTGCTGTTCTTCCAAATCGGGGAACGAGCGTTTGCCTCGAGCTCGTTGCGCTCGGCGGCGAGTTCGATGACACTCCCTTCGGAGGCCGGCAATTCGTTCGCTCCACCAGTGTACCGCTGGTCGGAAGTCGACATCACGTTTTCGTGACATTGTGGCATCGCATGCTTCGGTGACCCTCTGCATGACCACCTCGACCTTCTCGGTTGCACTTTCTGCTGTGAGGGGGCTGGTGTCAAAAGTTTCACGAAACAAGTTCGCGTCAAACATTTTCGCTTTCCAGCCCTTCCCGTTTGTCTTCGGTGCCTTCGCTATTCTGCTGAAGTCTCCGCGAATCTCCCAGAGAATCGCTTGATGATCACTGTGAGTGTAGATATCACTGACTACCCAGTGGTACTGGTTGCCTCTGGCCAGGCTACTACTCACAAAAGTGAGGTCCACTATAGAGGAGGCTTCACCTTTAACAAAAGTGGGCTTTGTACCTGCATTAAGTAGTACTACATCTAATAAGGACATAGCCTCAAGCAGAGCTTGACCCTTCCTGTTCGTCACTTTACTACCCCATTCCACAGCCCACGCGTTGTAATCTCCGGCTATAGCTACCGGGAATCGTTGTTTAGCGTCTGCGACTAGGTTGTCGAGAAAATTCTCAAATTCATCAGTCGTCAGGCTAGGCGGTGCGTAACAACTGTAGAAATGAACTCCTTTGGCTTTTATTCTCACGAAACCAGTTTCCATCCAACTCGCAAGATCCTGAAATGGAAGCTTTCCGCAAGACCAAATTGCGGCCTTCCCACTTGCGTCAGATTCCCAGGGTTGCGTGTCTAGATGTCTATATGGTTCCGAGAGTATCGCCAAGTCAGGCTTCAGCTCGCGTACAGTCTGCATGAGCAGGTCCTGTGCGGCTTCACAATGGTTGAGGTTGAGCTGGAGTACTCTCATTTGCATCGTTTTTGGAGTGCCTGGAGAGCCTGGAGAGCCCGCGTATACGCTGGACATCGGCTGCTACCTGCGATGTGTGTGTGTGTGTGTGTGTGTGTGTGTGTGTGTGTGTGTGTGTGTGTGTGTGTGGGTGTGTGTGGGTGTGTGTGTGTGTGTGTATTGGCATTTGTGACAAACATATATATATGTTTGTCACAAATGACATCCAAAGAACTTAATTTTGAAATACCCGGGATTGCGTTTTCCCACTGTTTCCACCGCACTGTATCTTTTGGCACGCGAAATAACGAGTACTTCGAGGGTTCAATTCTAATTCTAGTTTTGCACCCCGGCACAACACAGATTCTCGGCATTTTTTCACTTTCGATAAGTCAATAGCACAGGAAATCCACTAATGAGTCGCTTTTATTTAGAAAAATTATTTTTGGTGGTTATGTTCAACTGGGGGCAAGATTGCAGCGCCGCGTAGTATCAATTCTCAACGAATATTTTCGTCAGTAAGCGGCCTACCCCCACCATGCGAATTCTGGCAGAGTTTCCAGACCTGTATGTAAGACCACGGTTACAGCAGGCTTTCATTCCCCTGACCACGTCTTACATACAGGTCTTGAAAGTCGTTCAAAATTTCAGTGGTGGGGGCAGAGAGAAACCTAAGAGAGCCCACGAAGCGAAAAGCCTGGGACCAGTGCAGCCAGACCGCGCGCAAAAGTTACCCCCTCTCTAGTCTCTTGCGCGCCCATCGCACAATCATAGTAGCGCGTGTCCGTGAGCAGGCGACGCTCGGACGTTTTCGGAAAGAGCCGAGCGCCATCGAAGTTTCCCGACCACGCCTTCGGCAGCTACACTAATCCATGGACGCTGAGCACGTTCGTGTGCGGCCAAGCCGAAACGAAGGCTTCCAGGGAAAAAGCAATCTGAGCACGACTCGCGCGTGACGTCACCCGACGGCACGAGCGAGGCTTTTAGATGATTTCAATGCTTATTTAGCTCTTCATTCTCTGCGTTATCAATGTGTACAAAAAAATGTATCGCACACTCTGATCGCTTCTTTTTTTAGTTTATACGTTAATTAAAATATAATAATAAATCTAAATTACAACTTATTTAATGTCCTTATGCCAAATAAATTATAATTCATAAAAGTAAGCGGAAATATATTTATATTCGTATTATTATATTAATTCTCATAGCTCTCATATGAAACTCTCATATGAAAAACACAAAAAAAAACTTCAAAACCTTAGATTTCAACGAACCAAGAACATACATCTTTCCATTTTCAATCGTGACGGATTTTTAAGAACAATATCATCACAAACACATTTCAACCAAAACAATATACATCACCTAAATTATCAAAACATAAATCAAACAACACAAAATCACAACATCTTATACTCAACTCTTACTATTAGACAACAGGACACAAATAATAATCTTTCCACTGACCCTGTGAATAATATAAATTCGACAATCACATTAAATGAAACAAAAGAATGGCTTATAAATGTCTCCAACATTGATATTCCGCTACACATTTCCACATTCTTGTCTCTAAATGAGAAGTTTTGTTTTCCTTACCTCAAACTCTCAAACATAAAAACTCATATCCACAAATCAATGTCCGAACTTGAGTCCAAATTAGATTTTTTACTCGACAAACCTAGACAAATCGAAATTAGAACCAGATTCACTAAAATCTTAAACAAAATAAATATTTCAACATCATTTTCCAACACTAATCAAATTATAAAACACACGTCCTTATTTTAAAAAAACAACCCTCAACTTTTAGGTACACGAGCTGACAAAGGAAATTCAACAGTCATTCTTAACAAATCAGAATACATTACAAAAACTCATAATTTACTCGCAGATTCCTCAACTTACAAATTAACAAATAGAAATCCCATCAACACTCTACAAAAAGGCATTAACAATATTCTCTCCAGATGGAAAACCCTAAAAATCATTGATGAAACAAAATACAAATACTTAAAAGCTGAAAATTGCAACCTATCTCGTCTCTATTGTCTGCCAAAAATTCATAAAAATAATTATCCACTTCGTCCAATAGTATCATCAATAAATAGTCCAACACATAAATTAGCTGAATTTATACAATCTAAACTTCCTAAATTAATCAATACGACTAATTCACACGTCAAAGATAGTTTCCACCTAAAACATCCACTTTCTAACATCTCAATTCCACTCAACTACAAATTCGTCTCGTTTGATGTTGTTTCTCTCTATACCAACATCCCATTACAACTTGTTATTCAAAGCCTCCAAAAAAGATCAAATCTATTTTCAAAAACATTTCTTTTGAACGAAATCATTATAGCCATAGAATACATCATGTTCTCAACTTTCTTTACATTTCAAAATAAAATTTACCCACAAATCTCAGGATTACCAATGGGCTCACCTCTGGCTCCAATACTATCTAACATCGTCATGACGGATCTTGAAACAAATTGTCTGGAAAAATAAAAATTTCCATACCATGAAAGATATGTTGATGATATTATTGCTCTACCAACAGACAAAATTGAATCCACCAAAAAGATTTTTAACTCATATAACTCAAAATTACAATTTACATCAGAAAATGAAGTAGATAAAAAATCCCGTTCCTTGATATACTTTTAATCCATAAACAAAATTAAATTATCACAAATTAGTATAGGAAACCAACCTGGTCAGGCATATTCATAAATTTCTTTTCACACCACCCACTTTCCCAAAAAAGCCATAATTGACATGCTAGTTGACAGAGCAATAAAATTATCTCATCCTTCATTTCACAAAGAAAATCTCAAACTTATTAGTAACACGATGACACAAAATTGCTATCCGATCTCTTTCACAGAAAAAATAATAAAACATCGGCTTTCCACAATCAACAATCAAAAAAAGAATAACAACAATTTTGATTCTTCCAGACTAATAAATGTTTCTTACACAAAAAATATCCATTATCAACCAATTCGTCTTTTCCAACAATACAACATAACATTAGTCACAAACAATAAACACAACATTTCATGGATTACTGGCTCCACCAAAGACAAAATAAATAACAACCAAAAATCCAACATAGTTTACAAAATCGATTGTAAGGATTGCAATGCCACATACATCGGCCAAACCAAAAGATACCTTGAAAACACAATAAAAGAACATAAAAATAGCCTAAAATATATTACCACAATACACACAGCCCAACATGCAATAGAACAAAAACATGACTTTCAATTCGACAATGTAAAAATTTTAAACAATGAAAATTGGCTCAAAAAAGACTATTCCTAGAAATGATCCAAATTAAGGCACACTCCAACGCCATAAATTTTGGAACTGACATACAAAAACTAAGCTCGATCTATAACTCTTTTATATAACTATTAAAATATTTTACAATACTTTACTTGACATAACAATTTTAATATTATTGACACTGTAATTTAATTTTAAATACTCTTAACATGCCGCACCAATTTTATTTCTCTTGACACGTCACTGCCTAAAGAATCTTTCTCCCCCGATTCGCAAAATAAAAACTCTAATAAGCTTCACGAAATTAAGACATGACTCAGTTTCTCTCGAACTCTCCGTGATCACACAACTCAATATGTAACTGAGAAATGTAAATTTCGAGTTTTTGTTTATTTTGGAAGAAAATTTTAGAAATCTTAAACTCAATAATAATCATCACAGTCATTTGATACTTTATTAAAATTTCTTTTAAATCAATCAAGTACATTAAATTTTCACAAATAAAACACAAAACTTTCTTATAATTATTAATTCCTTACAGATGATAAAAATCGCTAAAAGACGATAAATTCTTCCATCTATTGAGTATACTCCAGCAAAACAGTATTTACTTCCATAAATACTGTCTTTTGAAATAACCTTTCAAATATAAGCAAAAGCTAGAAAAATCAACAACATCGAGGTTAGTCGTTTCTCATATTTCATTTCTTTATAACTCCATAGTATAATAAACCACACTCTTACGCATCACTCATTTCAAACACCGATGAATAAGAAGAATTAACGCAATACAAGAACTTAGAGCCTGTCCAGATTATGCGTTTTACGCGCGAGTCCACTCGCGCGTTGACACTCGCGCGTAGCCGAGATACTAGAGCTACATATATCCCGTCCCGATGCCTACGCGCGTTTCCTCATTCGCGCGTAAAACGCGTGCAATGAGCGAGACTCTCGACTCGCGCGAACGACGCGCGAGTCGAGATACTCGGGTGCCATTGCCGCGTCCAGTACTACGCGCGAGTCAGTTGCGAGTGGGACGTATTTTGGCTGGATCCCTCCCAGCATAGAAACGCGCGTAAAACGCGGTATCTGGACGCAATAGAAATTGAAACGCGCGAGTGGACTCGCGCGTAATACGCCTCATCTGGACAGGCTCTTATGCATATCAATTCAATACAGTTATAACCAAAACAGAATTAACATAACAGTTATACAAAACGACACAACAATTTTATAACACAATCATATCATAAAACATTCGTGTATTTAATTCCTTAAAACTTGATTTGTAAAATTTGTCTATCAAAATTTATAGAGAAAAATATAATTTCTGAAGAAGACCCGAACCAAATGGTCGAAACGTAAGAAAGCATCATTTATTTCCATCGCTGACCTTGGAAAACCTCTATTGGCCGGACTGAAGCCGAATCTACAACTAGCAACTTGTCATCAACACGGCCGCACACATCTTTGACTCATTAATTCTCATACTTTCATCAAGCGATAAAGCATTATCCCCAAAAACAAGCCAATCATCCATCCGGCTGCGAATCATCACTACCAGAAAGTGCACATATTCTACAAGCGATGAGATGGTTCCGTTGGTAGCGTTCTTGACTTCGGTCTGCAGGGGCGCGGGAACGTCCCCGCGCTCAGTATTTTTTTTTTAAATGTATTATTACTATTAATTCTTATTTGATTAGTTATCATTATTATTTTAATTAGTTATCTTATAGTGTCGACAAATTTATCGCGCACTCCGACCGCTAATTTTATTAGATTGTACGTTAATTTAAATGTAATAATAAATCTAAATTACAACTTATTTATCTTCTAAAAAATTGTTTACGCTTTACTCATACCCGTCCCTATGTCAGACATTTATAAGCCATTCTTTCGTTTTATTTAATGTGATTGTCGAATTTATATTATTCAGAGAATCAGTGGAAAGATTATTATTTGTGTCCTGTTGTCTATTAGTAAGAGTTGAATATAAGATGTTGTGATTTTGTATTGTTTGATTTATGTTTTGATAATTTAGGTGATGTATATTGTTTTGGTTCAGATGTGTTCGTGATGATATTGTTCTTAAAAATTCGTCACGAATTGAAAATGGAAAGATGTATGTTCTTGGTTCGTTGAAATCTAAGGTTTTGAAGTTTTTTTTTGTGTTTTCCATATGAGAATTTCATATGAGAGCTATGAGAATTAATATAATAATACGAATATAAAAATATTTCCGCTTACTTTTATGAACTATAATTTATTTGGCATAAGGACGGGTGTGAGTAAAACGTAAACAATATTTTAGAAGATAAATAAGTTGTAATTTAGATTTATTATTATATTTAAATTAACGTATTAACTAAAAAAAATAAGCGATCAGAGTGTGCGATACATTTTTTTTGTACGAGTATACATTAATAACGCAGAGAATCAAGAGCTAAATAGGCATTGAAATCATCTAAAAGCCTCGCTCGTGCCGTCGGGTGACGTCACGCGCGAGTCATGCTCAGATTGCTTTTTCCCTCGAAGCCTTCGTTTCGGCTTGGCCGCACATAAACGTGCTCAGCATCCATGTATTGGTGTAGCTGCCGAAGGCGCGGTCAGGAAACTTTGATGGCGCTCGGCTCTTTCCGAAGACGTCCGAGCGTCACTCGCTCACGGACACGCGCTGTAGCGGATGCAATGGAGAAAGACAGGAATTCCTCTTCTTAGACAATATATGATTTATTTAACACACACTACAATATTTAATTTTGGCAAGAAGCGCGGCAAAGAAACGGAAGACTTCGAGGCAAGGCATGAGGCGCGCAAGATGGCTACCAGTGTGGTGGACGAGAGAGTACACGCCTTTTTCTCGTAAGGGAGAAGGGAGCTCAGTCTCCCCGGGTAATTAGCGTTTGCTTCCTTCTTTGCGTCCGCGTTGTGGCGCTGCTGATCGTGTTTCGGAGAAGCGAGGGCGCCACAGCCACTTCCCCCTTAGTGTTGAAGCTTACGTGTTTGGTGCTTCTGGCTGAGTATTTTGTATCTTTTCTTGAGCATTTTCCGGCTACGCGATATCTGTTTCCGGTGTGATCTCTTCTTGTGCGGTAAAGGCCGGCTTCAGTCTTTCTATTGAGATCTGTTTGGGTTTCCCGTCGATGTCAACTTCCATTAATTTGTGGTTTGTTCGTTTCAGGATCTTGTAGGGACCCCTGGATGGCGGCTCCAGGGGCGCCCTCACGTGGTCATTCCGTACAAACACGTGCGTACAGGTGTCTATATCTTTGGAGAGGAATAATTGCGTTTTGCGATGGTGTGAGGTGGGCGTTGGTCGGATATTGCGCATCATTGCGCGATGGTGCTCAACGAACGCCTCTGGTTTAGCCTGCTGTTCTTGTTGTACGAAGAACTCGCCTGGAATGCGTAGGGTGGTTCCGTAGATCATTTCCGCTGGCGATGCTTTTAGATCTTCTTTGTAGCTAGTCTGTAGACCCAGCATGACCGAGGAAAGAAGGCTTGTCCATGGAATGGTCGGTTTGCACATGAATGCTGCCTTGAGGGTCCGATGCCATCTTTCGATGATGCCATTTGAGGCTGGATCATACGGCGATGTTCGGATCTTGTTGGCTCCAATGAAATTGTTCAGTGCCTTCAATAGCGCTGATTTGAATTGGGCTCCCTGATCAGTTGTGATCGTGAGCGGTGTTCCGTAGTAACTTACCCAGTGATTGAAAAAAGCGGTGGCTACTGTTGCCGCTGTTATGTCCTTAAGTGGTACGGCTACTGGCCACCTCGAGAATCTGTCAATCATTGTTAGGCAGTATCGGTATCCGTTGACCTCAGGAAGGATGATGATATCCAAGTTCACGTGGTTGAATCGTGAGTCCGGTACTTCAATGTTTTTGGGTGGAATGCTATTGTGTCTGTGGACTGTAGCACGTTGGCAGTCGAGACATTCTTTGCTCTATTTTGTCGCGTCTTTCCTGAGGCCCGGCCAGATGTATTTTTCTCGGAGTTATCGGCAGGTGTTTCTGTTGCTCGGATGTGCCAGTCCGTGGACGATTGCAAATGCTGTTCTTCTTAGGCTGGCAGGTAAGCATGGCCTCACTGTACCGGTGGAGATGTCGCAGTAAATTGAGACGTTGGGTTCGATCGTGCGACGTTGTAGATTTGAGGATTTTGTTTGGTCTAGTAGATCTTTAAGTTCCACGTCGTCTTCTTGTACCTTTTGGATTTCTTTCGCACTTAATATCGTTGGCATCTCGATGGCCTCGATCCTTGACAGCGCGTCGGCTACTGTTTGTCATTTCCTTTGACGTGTCTGATATCGGTGGAGAACTCTGAGATGTAGCGTAGTTGGCGCTGTTGTCGAGGCGATGCTTTTTCAGCTTTTTGTGCGAAAGCGTACACTACCGGCGGAAAGTTTCCGGACAAGAGTTGGAAAAAGTGCCCGAACGGTTCTTTATGCCATTTCGCCGGTAGTTGGGCTAGGCCAATTTGATCAACGGCATTTTAAAGAGGGGGGAGGATTTACCTACATTTTGGCTTATCAGAAAAAATTTTACGATTTTTTTTACATTTGGCACCCAGTTTTGAAAACGAGAATTTTTTGTCGTTCGTGAAATTGGGTCGAAGACCCATTTTTTTCTTAAAAATAAAAATAAAATTAACTCTCAGAAGTCGAAAATTTTATTTAATTAACCGTCAATAAATTATTAGTTAAACACACTTCAAATTAAATATATTATTCGACACGATACGACAGGAAAATCTAACGCGAACGTTTTTTCGATGCTTGCCGAAGAAGTACTGAGTCGAAATAATTTTTGAATATTTTTTCATTGCAACACGTAAAGAGTGCGTGGACGTTTTTCCCACTCTTTGTTTTCTTCTTGTTTTCGAAGTAGTCAGCGAACATAGCGAATCTCGCGACGGAGTGTCTGTCCTTGTTCCTGCTTTATTTTTTCGCGAGGTTCGCATTGTCGAGCGTTCGCTTTGTCGCATAGATGAGCGATATATATATTTTTTTACTACTCTACAAAGAGTGGGAGAAACGTTCACGCACTCTTTACGTGTTACAATGAAAAAATATTCAAAAATTATTTCGACTCGTACTTCTTCCGCAAGCATCGAAAAAACGTTCGCGTTAGATTTTCCCGTCGTATCGTGTCGAATAATATATTGAATTTGAAGTGTGTTTAACTATTAATTTATTGACGGTTAATTAAATAAAATTTTTAACTTCATTAAAGTTTTTTTTTTGCAGAAGAAAATGGGTCTTCGACCCAATATAAGCATCAAAAAGCGTGCATCAATCCTTGCACTTTGCAATGAAGGGTTCAAAATTCGCTACATTGCAAATCGATTGAAAATACCCAAATCAACCGTTGGGGATGCTATAAAACGTTTCAGAGAGACACAATCGAACCGCGATCAAAATCGTTCCGGGAGGCCTCCTGTTACTTCCAAAGCGGAAGACTAATCAATAATTGTGATGTCTAAAAGGAATCGAAAACTCACGGCGGCAAACATCCAAGCGCAGTTTGTCGAAAGTCGTGGAAAAAACATTTCAATTACGACGATTAAGAGCGTGCTGTCAACGACAGGAGGTTTTTTCGACGAAACCAAAGTATAATATGTAAGTAAAAAAATTAATTATATTATTATCATGGTGTTGAGATCAATCGAGTTCCGACCGGAAATAAATTTTAAAAAATTTCGCAAAAAAAATCTGAAAAAATTCTCATGAACTCAACAAAAAGTAACGCAACTTTTTACCGTCTTGAGGTTTTGTTGTAAGCCTCGTCGTTTTCGTACTCCGGAGCAATTTTCATATTGTATATTTTTATCGAAAAAACGAAATATTTTTGGGAAAAAAAAACGCAAATTTTTTTCTACAAAACAAAATTGAAGCTTAGGCTTCCCCTTTTATGATTTTAATAGGAGAAATGCATAAAAAAGATTTTTACTGTAAACGGGGTCCACTCACAAAACAACAAAAAAACGACAAAAAATTGTCGTTTTCAAAACTGGGTGCGAAGTGTGAAAAAAATCGTAAATTTTTTTTTGATAGGCCAAAATGTAGGTAAATCCCCCCTCTTTAAAATGCCGTTGGTCAAATTGGCCTAGCTCAACAACCGGCGAAATGGCATAAAGAACCGTTTGGGCACTTTTTCCAACTCTTGTCCGGAAACTTTCCGCCGGTAATGTATGTTATGGGCTTGTGATCGGTCTTGATGTGAAATTCTCGCCATTCCAGGAGGTGCTGAAAGTGCTTGATGCTCGAAAAGATGGCTAGTAGCTCTCGGTCGTAGGTTGAGTAGTTTTGTTCGGTTGGGGTTAGTTTTCGGGAGAAAAATCCAACTGGTTCCCACGCATTGTCGATCTCCTGTTCCAGTGTTGCGCCTATTGCCGTGGTAGATGCGTCTGTGCATAATGCTATCGGTGCAGATGGCGCGAGAAACGCTGTGATGGCGATTGATTCGAGGGCGCTTTTGCATGAATTAAAGGCATTTTCTGATTCGGATGTCCACTGGATTTTCCTGTTATCATTTTTCTTTGAGGACTTTAGGGAGGTGGTCAGTGGTGATTGTATGTGCGCCGCGTTTCGTATGCTTCTTCGATAGTAGTTCAACATACCCAGGAAAGTCCGGAGCTCTTTAATTGTCGTGGGCTTTGGATAATTGGAGATGACGTTGATCCGTTCCTGTGGTGGTTTGTAGCCGTGCTCGTTGATCGTGTATCCCAGGTAAGTAACCTCTTTTTGCGCTATTTTGCATTTGTTAGCATTGATCTTGAGCCCGTGTTTCCTTAGGATTTCGAACACGGTGCGGAGGCGTTGCAGGTGTTCTTCTTCCGAGTCAGCCCAGATAAGGATATCGTCTATGTAGCAAAATACGAAGTCGATGTTTCGAAATATTGTGTCTACAAATCTTTGGAATGTTTGGGTTGCGCACCGTAGCCCAATAGCCCGTAGAGCATCACCAGGTATTCATACAGTCCGAACGGCGTTATTATTGCTGTTTTGGGAATGTCGTTTTCGGCCATGGGAATCTGGTATACGCCTTTTCGAGGTCGAGCGTGCTGAAGGTCTTTTGTCTGTGGATTTTTGGAAAAAAATCCTGGGTGAGCGGAGGTGGATATCTGTCTGGTGCAGTGTTGGCGTTCAGTTTCCGGTAGTCTCCGTACGGTCTCCAGTCCCCAGTTTTCTTTTTCCTGATTAGGAGTGGGCTGGCCCATGGGCTTTTCGATGGGCGTATTATGCCTTGTTCCAACATGGCGTTGAATTCTTCTTGAGCTGCTTTTAGTTTTTCACCCACGAGTTTGCGTACGCGTTCCGATACTGGGGGTCCTGTAGTTTCTATGTGATGTGCGATGTGGCAGTTTGGAATTTTGCGCGGTTCGTGACATGTTTTGGTTATGTCTATGAATTCATGCATGAGTTTTTCGAATTCCCTTTTGTGGGGTGTTGCTAGAAAGCTGTCGCCACTGATCGTTGAAACGCTGTGGATTGACGTCTCGTGGAGTTTGCTACTGGTTTTCAACGATGTTGAAGGGTCGAGGATCGATCGCCCCCTCAGTCGGTAATTAATCCGTCGTGGACGATGAAGTCCGCTCCTATTATGGCTGTTTGTACTTCTGCGATGATGAACAGCCATATGAAGGCTCGCCTGAGCCCGAGATTTAGCGTTAGTAGGAAGATGCCGAATGTGTCGATCGTCGTTGCATTTGCTGCACAGAGTTTGGCTTTTGAGATTGGTAGAGCTCCTTTAATCCAGGCCCGTGGAATTATGGACACGACGGAACCTGTGTCGATTGAAAATGGTTTGTTGTTGAGAGTTGGATCAGCGATGAGGAGACGGTATTCTTTATCGGGTAACTTGTTATTGCTGTCGCAGACCGTCTCTGTGGACGACAGCACTGCTAGTTTTCCGGCTTGTTTGTTGGTGCGAACGTGCAAGGCGCTGCGCATTTGTACGCGTTGGCACCGAACCTGCGGTAGTAGTAGCAATGTGCGCTATCTGTCGGTGTTCTGGGGCGAGAATTGGACCTCGATCTTGATCTGGGGTCTCTTTGCTGTAGGAGCTATCTTAGTGTGCTTGCAATCTCGTTTACTTGAGTTTGAAGATTTTTCATTTGTTCTTGAATGTCTTGTTTTTATTGCCTTTGTTAGAATCGTTGTAATTTGTGGACATTACCTGAGGGCCAGTGTTGTTACTGTTGGATGATGTCGCAGCATAGTGACTGGTGACTTCCACGATTTTGTCAGCCTGCGCTGCGAGTTTGCTGATATCTTGTACTTCGCTAACTGCTAGTATGCTGCGAACGTGTTCCGGCAAGTGTTCGAGGAACACTGTGCGCAGCGCTGGTTCGCTCAGTTGGCCTTTGGTGAGGTTTCTTGCCCGCTGGAGTAAGATTGACGGCTTTTCGTCTGTTAACATGGTACCTCTTAGAAGTCGTCGCAATTTTGATTCTACGATTTCTTCGAACATGCCCAGGATTCTGCTTTTTATCGCAGGATATTTGTTTTCGACTGGCGGTGTCGTCAGGAGGTCTGAGACGCATGGTAGTATGGACTGGTCTGTGTGCAGGGTGACGTGCTAGTATGCTGCGAACGTGTTCCGGCAAGTGTTCGAGGAACACTGTGCGCAGCGCTGGTTCGCTCAGTTGGCCTTCGGTGAGGTTTCTTGCCCGCTGGAGTAAGATTGACGGCTTTTCGTCTGTTGACATGGTGCCTCTTAGAAGTCGTCGCAATTTTGATTCTGCGATTTCTTCGAACATGCCCAGGATTCTGCTTTTTATCGCAGGGTATTTGTTTTCGACTGGCGGTGTCGTCAGGAGGTCTGAGACGCATGGTAGTATGGACTGGGCTATGTGCAGGGTGACGTGCTGATATTTCGCCGTGTCATCGTTTATGCCGGCGAGTTTAAACGCGTTTTCCACTTGTGCGAACCAAATGTCTGGGTTTGCCTTCCAGAAGGGAGGCAGTTTGAGGTTGCGTTGCATGTTTGTTTGGTTACCTGATGGCATGTTGAGCGGGTGGTGTTCGTCCGTTCGTGTTGAAGATGCTGCTAATTCCTCGTGGCTTGTTGTCAGCGAGTTCGTCGCGGGGCTTCACCTACTCATCGAGCGCGTTACGACGCCGTTGCTCATTGGACTCGGGGTCACCAGTTTGTAGCGGATGCAATGGAGGAAGAGAGGAACTCCTCTTCTTAAACAATATATGATTTATTTAACACACATTACAAGATTTAATTTTGGCAAGAAGCGCGGCGAAGAAACAGAAGACTTCGAGGCAAGGCACGAGGCGCGCAAGATGACTACCGGTGCGGTGGACGAGAGAGTACGCGCCTTTTTCTCGTAAGGGAGAAGGGAGCTCAGTCTTCCCGGGGAATTAGCGCTTGCTTCCTTCTTTGCGTCCGCGTTGTGGCGCTGCTGATCGTGTTTCGGAGAAGCGAGGGCGCCACAGCGCTACTATGATTGTGTGATGGGCGCGCAACAGACTGGAGAGAGGGTAACTTTTGCGCGCGATCTGGCTGCACTGCCTGGGACAGACTGGTGGAGTTCGGTTCCGTAAGATCTGTGTGTCCGTTCCGTGAACTAAATTCTCAACGGGTAATTGATGGATGCAGATAAAGAAGTATGCTCTGTATTATCTGCTCGACCGCTGAGCGCTCGGTTTTGTTTACCCACACAAGTAAGCTCACATGCACGCATATTACAAAGTAAAACTGCGGTATCCCATGCAGGCAGCCAGATCGCGCGAAAACGTTATCCCCTCTCTAGCTCTTACGCGCTCATCACGCAATCATAGTAGCGCCTGTCCGTGAGCGAGCGACGCTCGGACATCTTCGGAAAGAGCCGAGCACAGTCAAAGTTTCCCGACCGCGCCTTCGGCAGCTACACCAACATATGGACCCTGAGCACGTTCATGTGCGGCCAAGCCGAAACGAAGGCTTCGAGCGAAAAAGCAATCTAAGCACCACTCGCGCGTGTCGTCACCCGACAGCATGCGCGAGGCTTTTAAATGATTTCAATTCTTATTTAGCTCTTGATTCTCTGCGTTATTAATGTATACAAAAAAATGTATCGCGCACTATGATCGCTTATTTTTTTAGTTTATACGTTGATTTAAACATAATAATAAATCTAAATCACAACTTATTTATGTTATATAAAATTGATTACGTTTTACTCACGCCCGTAATAAGTAGTAGAACTAAGGCCGTTCTGGCTCAAATTGTGGCGTGGGACGCCGTTAGATGGAGAGACGGGAGGGGGAGAGGGTGTCTGGCTGTCTCGAGAAGGTTTAGGGACCCGTTTGGGGAATTGGGGGAGGGGGATTTGCGGCTCGCGGAGAGGTCGGCGAGTGAGGTCACGCGGGGAAGAGGATGCCCAAAATCATGGGTCAAGGCCCAAAAGCACGAGAGGATAACGGTTGTAGGCGCGGGGCAAGGGGACGCCGGCAGCCAGGGACAGCGTAGATGATGCGTCGTTTTTCCAAGGGGCGTTATTGATACAGGTGAATCGTTTCCAGACAATGGAGGAAAATTTCTCTCAAACATCCGGGTATGCATGTGAAAGTCAGCGTCTATGATACACTCTCGGCAACTTAATGCAATTTTACTGCTAGATGTCAAATGAGACGTTACCGATAAACTTTTTATGCAGCTGTAGTAACGGAGGCCCTTATAAAATTACATTGCATTCGGTTTTGTATTCATTCCGAAAGATAACGTCGAGATGTTTGCATGTGCGAGTATGTATGCAGTGCACCCAGGCAAGAACCCGTGGGACTTGACGAAGAATGAGCTCGAACACGTTCCAAAGACCTTGGTCATAAAATATTGGAGTCGACACATTGGTATGCTGCGGGATCGTTTGCCGGAACGTCATCGAAATGACAGTGAAATATTATCATATCTTCCCTGCATGAAGCATTACAATACACCTGAGATGCTGGATCATATTGATGCCCCCCCACCTCCGCAGCGGAATTGTGAAAAGTGTTGTGAGGGAGACAATGCTATTCGTGAGAAGAAATAAACGTTCCTCGACACATTTGAAGTTGTTTCTTCAATGAAAAATGGATTTCTCATTGTCAGCAAAACGGTGGAATTCTTCCCAACAAAGAAGCTGTCTTAAGGTTCCATCGTGTTATCCAATCTCCGACATGAGGGCTGCCCACACCAAATTAGCAAAGCGTTACGTAGTGGACATCATGGACGAGTTCGCCGTCTTGTTACCAGCACGGCTCATGAAGGCCTTCAATCAGGGCCCAAAGATGTTCGAGAATATATTGGAAATAGCTCGCAATGACGAACATGAACTATTATGGCGGACAATACAGCCGCATCGCATTCAATAAACAGTGAGCACACCATTGTGCTGGTCGGAAATGATGAGTTCAACGGTATCATCGGTTGCTACCATCGTTGAGTTTTCAACATGCTCACCACAATGTATAAAGGATAGCTTTCATCGAGTATAAAAAAATGTTCCAAGTTGTTGTTGGATGTAAAAAATAAATACAACCGAAAATATATATATATATCAAAATGTTTTTTATTTAAAAATCCTCCGCTCACGCAGCGCTTCATATACGCTCAACCAGCTTTTCAGTGATTTTACATTCGCATTGTCGCAATTGTATTTCATATTGAAAGAATGATGGGGACATTCGAAGTCGGAGATTTTTGGCAACTTCTGCAGCGAGGGACAGTCCAGGGTCTCCAAGTCAACAATTTTGGTTGATGGATCCGTGAATCTTGATATCCATGAACACTTTTCGAATCCCTTCACGTAGATGGTAGGAGCTCCTTGCAAAATGGTCCGAATTATCGTTCTAGCTGCCTCGTATGGTATACCACCGTGATCCCATCGTAATCCGTGAAAATTACGTTCCAACCATTTGTTTGTCTTTTTGTATTTGTCTGGTAACGAGTTCCATGCAGATGGTGCGTTGAAGACAAAAGTCAGCAGTTCAGCCGTCTTGTCGTGAAGTTTGACGATGGAAATCTCCTTCAGGACAAAATCGTTGATAGGCCTCTCGAACCCCTGCACATCGACGACTAGCTCTATATTGACTGAAGAGTCCGCAGACAGTTGACAAGATTTATACCAATTTTTTAACCGCACCACTAATCGGATTGTATTCGACAATACGATCATGGAGGATTAAACAGAATGCAGCAGTTTTCGGCGGAATATTCGTTTTCAATTCAAATTCGAGACGCACATCCACGGGGCCGGCCTTAAGAGAATCATTTTGCTTTGAGCAGTCAATGATGGCAAGGGGAGCTCTTTCTAAGAATTCCGTCTTATTTAGCCATGGTTCAGCTTCTTTGTTGTGATAGATGAATTGGAAGTTTGTATACATCTCGTAGAGTAAAGCATACTGATTTTGATTGATATTTAGGTTTAGATTTCCATATGGATAGCATTGGGAGTTTAGGTATAGCTTGACATCGCTGATGTTGCAATGATCAAAGTTGCTCGCATTCCTCTCTTTCATATTTTTTTCGCCCCGTCTGCAGCGCGAGAATGACATATCGTGGTTTCTCCAACTGATTGGAAGTCTTGACAGACCACACATGCTTAGAGGTGACGGGGAGTAGTGGATATTCATACAATTGCCACGTTCGAAAACTCATGGAAATTGGTGCATCTTTGGCGAGAAATTTCAATAGCTAAATTTTTCGTTGATCTGAGACTGTTACATACGGTACAAGCCATTCGATTTTATGCAATACGAGTTTGTAGTCTTCAAGAGCTGTTTGCATGATGGCATTATCATCAGTTTTCGATCTCGTAAGAATTAGCTCATGCTTGGCATTTACCACAATTTTCCGATAAACTTCGGCAAATCCGAGCAGCATGCTCAGTGGTATACACACATCAAAATTTCCCGATACATCAACAATCTGCTTCTTCTCTTCAACATCGAGCTATCCCGTGTTCTCGAGCATAGAGCTCTTAACTGGACTGAGAGACGAATATCCTTTAATTACACTCGTAATACCGACATTCTTACTACGATCGATTTCTATGGCATTCAACTCATATCGCACTTCTTCAATAAATGACGGATGACATTGTTGACGAGACTTGTGGCAGCGGTTGGCATCCCATCACGCTTAGATAATTTTCCACAGATTTGCAAGGAACTTTTGCTTGGTAGGATGGATAGATCTTGATTTTAAATGGCAATACGTATTTCATCGCTGTTATTAAAGGTCGAAGATGCATATGGTTGATGAGCGTGAATTTTACAATGTATGATGGATTCGTCGAAGACTACGGGCTCCTGAATGTTTACGATTTCTTCTTCCATTGAACGCAGCAGATGCACAAAGCATAAAATAAATAATGTTTTACACGCTGTCCCCACGCACTTTCAGACCCAACTTCTTCAAGAGTAGCACGTTTTGAGGTGTGAGCACTTTGGGTGCAGGCTGACGACTGATTGTTTTTACCCATGGTTGTTTAGTGTTATTAGTAACTCTATTAAAAACTATACCCATTATGACTTTATATGCAGCCGTATTGTGAGTACTTCACCGCGGAAATTCACCAAGTCACCGTCCTGATCCACTATTCGAAGTTGTATTGTGTCTATCGTTCGGCTTGTGATTGGTAGATAAATGACGTGTGATGGAACCTCAATGATTTTATATCCTGGACGGACCGATGGGAAAAATTCATGAATGGTGTGCACTTTTTGTCCGTTAATATAGGCACCAGCGGTTATATTGCACTCAACCCGTAGGGCGTTCACTTTGAGAATGGCTACTGGAAGATCAGATTAGTGTCTTTTATTCGCTTCCAATTTACGTGCTGTGAAGCCCAGTAGATGTCCAATCGAATCTTCAGGCTCAAAATTTACACCATGATCACACTCGATTTCACTGCGCAAAGTATTATTATTAGGTTTGATGTTGATTTTAATGTTTTTCTGTGACCGCTCGGCTTGCGCAAATGTATCAATATCCTCTATTTCATAGCTACCCGTAGGTATTGTCAACACCTCATCTCCCATGTAAAGTTTGTTGTGGTTAATTTCTATATTGGGAATAGAGTTGAATGTTAATAGTTCCACGAGACCGAGAGTATAATTTTTGTTTGGTGAGAGTTCTATAGGGGGAAAGTATTGCGCCTCGAGTATAGATGACGATCCAGATATGGTCAATGTTAAACTATCTTCCATGACGCTGGTACTTTGACAACTAAACTCTCAGCCTCATTCTCCACGTATACATAGCATGTATTTGTCTCTGTATCGTAATTGTTGACAAAGACACTTGAGACATAGATGTCCGCATTTAATCGTATCATATTCTTGATATCTCTTATAATTATATTTCACGCTACCTACACCAAAATATCTCATGAGTTCAGATGGTGGTAGAAGATCGCCGAAACTATCAAAGTACATGACTTTCCATCCAGTCTTTTTGTAGGCAACCCAGTGTGTGCCAGGGCCTACATTTTCATCCAAGTTCACAATCGCTGATTCATATTTGAGTGGCCCGCTCATTGGTAATGTATCCCGCATGTACACGCTACGGAAATGTGGAACCTTCACGACTCTTGCATATTTGAGTAGGTCGATGTCGGTCAACGGTCGGTGTGGTAGCGTTACTTGACGTTTTTTGGCTTGATATAAAGACCCAATCCTTGCTTATAAGGTTTCAGATGTAACCCCCTACCCAAAGCAATCGCTTCAATTGTTCGATTATGTCGTTTACTTTCATTCAATTCACGTTTAGCCGCTTGAGCAGCATTTACAGCTTTGGCTATACCAGCCGCACCACCCGACAAAGCCCCAGTAGCGCTGAGACCTGCAAATATCAGAAACGGCAATAAACCACCAATTTTATGAGGTATAGGTAGAATCCGCGGTGCGCGCACTTTGCCACCTTCAGTCTTTACCGCTACACAAGCATCCTTTAGAGCCGATTTAATAACCGTATGCGGATCATTACTTTGAATCATCGTCTTCTTCGCAGCATGAATAAATTTTTTCAAACATACGCCGCCCTTACGTGCTGTCTTCATCCCCATGCCAAATTTTCTCTTTGTCTGCATAATATTTGACACACTCCAAGCACTTGCTTTCTCGCCGATGCTAGCGTCTTTAGCGGTAACGCGGTGCCAAGCTTGTTCGGCCAACACTTTATCTGCTGAATGTCTCGCTTCAAGGTTATCTGGATTCTTTGAATATGCAATGTCGTGTTGTTTGCAAGCCATGTCTAACGGATTAATTCCCGGATCACCACGAGCAAGACGCTTAGCCAGCTTTGTACCCGGCCCACAATACTGGTATCCAGGCAAATGAAATTCAACAGGGAGTTTGTTGATTAGTTGGTTGACAAAACCTTTACCGCTCTTGCCATGAACGATCATGACTAAGGACAATACTCGACTGATAGGCAATACCTATAAAATGCCTTTTTATATTGATTTTCCATTAGTCGTGTGTGAGATGGCGTCCAAGAAACAAACTTTCGGAGGCGGGCTTCCCGTAATAAATTTTGATAAATTTGTCGGCAATGGAAGAATGAAGAGGCAAAAACGTCATGGAAATATATTGCCGGATAGCATACGCGCCGTTTTTTGTGGTCCATCGAATTGTGGGAAAACGAATGCACTGCTCACTCTCATAATACACCCCAAAGGTTTGAGATTTGAGAATATTTATCTGTATCCAAGTCGCTGAAACAGCCGAAATATAAGTTGCTCGAACGATTACTCGAACCTGTGAGTGACGTTGAGTATTATCCATTCAATGAGCATGAACAAGTTATAGCGCCAAGTGACGCACAACCCAACTCTATATTCATTTTTGACGATATAGCGTGTGAAAAACAGAATAATGTGAGAGCCTTCTTTTCCATGGGAAGACATAAGATTGTTGACAGTTTCTATCTTTGTCAGACATACACTCGTATCCCCAAACATCTCGTGAGAGATAATGCGAATTTTGTGGTGCTTTTCAAGCAGGATGATACGAATCTCAAGCACGCGTACAATGATCATGTTAATACGGATGTGTTTTATACATGCTTTAAAAATATGTGCACGAAATGTTGGAATTCCGACAAGTATGCATTCATCACAATCGATAAGGATACCAATATTAACGAGGGTCGATATAGGCAGGGTTTTGATTATTTTCTGACGCTCGATAAATGACCCGTCATTGATTGCAAAAAGACAATCATGTATACACCGATAGCGACAACATGAAGAGCGAACAGCTGTTGAGGGAAAAAGATGTATTGCGTGAAATCTCCAAGGCGAGCGATGCAATCAGACGAAAGCATCGAATACGCAAGATCGGAAGAGACATCGATGAGCAGAGAATGCAAAAGGTTTTTAAACCTATAGTGAGACCATTGGAACAATTATTGTCAAACAAAAACAACGAGGTGGTAAAGATGGAAGTTAAAGATGAAAAAGTAATGGATAATGATGTGGAATATTTGATGAATGGTGTCGAGCCCCAATTCGAGAACGAAACACAAGATTCTTTCAAGAGTGAAACACAAGACTCTTTTAAGTTGGTATATGACGATGATGATGACTCACCAGCCCAAAATGTTGATGATTTAATCAGTGAATATCTTCTTTTATTACGTACAAATAGAAAGACAAGCTTAGATGTCTCATATGGTGTACCGAACCTCGCGAACAACAAATTAATGATTGGTGGTTCTCCTATATTCTTTGATTCTCAAAATATTTGTGTGCGAGATTCAACCTATCCGAAAACTGTTGGACTAGCAGAGCTATTGTTTCAAAAAGTTCCCAACGTCGAAGCTCTGACACCGGATGACTTAAAAAACTATGAAAAAATCATTATCTCCACGAATGCTCACAAAAAATATTACAAGCCTGGTGAGGCTATACGACATAGTGTCGGTCACAAATTCGATACTTATATCGCAAATATAGTTGATCATCACAAGCACATGGGAAAGGGTATGCCAAAGTATAAGGTGGCGAGAAAAAATACCCAATTGGATTACATTTATTGGGATAGTCCCAATGAGCTAGTAGATCGTCTCCGCTTACTTCTAGCATCACAAGCAGCTGGAAATTCGTCACATTTAAATGAAATTGTATCAATTGTTGAGGAATTGCGTGAAGCCAAAATTATTTATTAACCCAACATTTGAAATTTCACGCATTATCAACATGCCGATGTGTTCGGACGCCAACTGAAAAAGAATATCGTCCCCAATAAGCAAGGTCCTCCAGGCAGACCGGGGATTGGGTGTAGTACTACCGCAGATGGTCATTATGACTTGGGGCAAAAACGATTGTGTAATATCGCCAATCCGAAAGAACAAGACGATGCTATCAATCTAAGTGCTTTACATAGAAGATCTCGAGCAATCATTAAGAACATACGCAAAGAAATAAATGAGAGTAACCTGTTGTTGGTTAATGGACTAGAAGCTACGATGAGAGATATCGCGAGGACGCTCGATGCAGATCTCAAAACTCTACAAGACTTGGTGATTCGTAATTCACACATCATTGCTGAACTGGATGCACGACTGAAAAGACTAGAAAATTAATGAGAAAAAGAACGCTCTCGTGCGGGAGCTGCACAAACCTGCTCGCCGAAACTATCCGCGCCGGCATGTGGACATCCGTGGTTTGGATGAGATCTGGCAGGCTGACCTCGTCGATATGTCATCGTATGCACATCAAAACTCCAAACATAAATTCCTCCTAACCGTCATCGATACTTTCTCAAAATTCGCCTGGGCCGTACCGATGCGGAGTAAGAATAGTAAAGATGCAGCAACCGCACTGAAGTCGATACTCGTAAAAGGATGCATACCGCAGAAGTTACATGTTGATCAGGGAAAAGAGTTTTATAATTGTGACCTTAAAACCCTAATGAGAAAGTACAATATCCACATGTATTCCACATATAGCAACTTAAAAGCTTCCATTTGCGAACGTTTTAATCGTACATTGAAAAATAAGATGTGGATGCAATTTAGCCTTCGTGGTAATTATACATGGATCGATATAGTTGACAACCTAGTAGCCGAGCATAATGATTCTGTGTGTTACATCCTAGCAAATGTGCCTTCTCTCGGTTATTCCCAATATCCTCATTTGCCCTTTTAAGTTTATTATTAAATGTATAAATCTAAGAATAAGAGGAATAACAGCGTACAAAGGAATGTACGTACGTTCCGCACGCATATTCAAATAACAGCGATATATACACGATAGCCGCACCGCCACAGTCATCGACTTTCCTATCCCATTGGCTGTCAACAAGAACTCGTTCTCAGGCGCATATTCCAAGAAGAGCTGTCGAACGAAAAATCAACCAACAGCTCCATCAAAAGACTCCAGAAATCCTACGCCGTCCCATCCGCATGGTGACCAAGAGAAGCCTCGACCCTAGATTATTTAAACATAACATAGACTAGACGGCTCCGCCGAACTTATAATTCCGACTAAATAATAAGACATCCGGTCTCGCAGCGTAGTCCGATATACAAACTTCTCGATATGAGAAGTCACCAGCCATAAATTGACAACACAAACCATGCGAATGTTTAGGTCTCACATATCGAACTCTGTACTCCACGCGTTTTTCGCCGAAACACGGGACAAAGGTCTCCTACCTTCCACGCGTGCAAATTCTATATAAGGAATGATCGAGATCAATTCTGCGAATCATGAATATCGCGACCAATCACGCTAAACCTTAAAGTTCCTTCTCCCACAATTTATCCCCTCCTAATTTTCATATCAAGAAAGACTTCCTTCCTGAAGTCAGTCTTCCAACAGTTTCCACCGCGTTCAGATCAAGTCTTCCAACAGTTTCCATCGCGTTCAGATCTCAGTCTCGCAAAATCTTCCATCAAATTAACTTCACTTCTTAATCTTGTTCTGACAGAATTCGAAGTGTAGAACCGGTATCATAGAGTTTCTAATATTATACATCTTCGGGTTTTGACCGAAGTGTCGTATAAACAGTTAGTCGACTCTCGCGGCCTCGAGTCTATAAAATAGTTCAAGTGCTGTTTACTACGCGGATATACATAAAGACTCTCAGCGCCCCAAAAGTCTGGTGCTGGTGACCGCTTTCCGAACGCTAAGCGTGGCGTCCGTCAACGAGACCCTTATCTGCGAGCGACAACCGATACTCTTGCGAGCGAGCGTACCTACACCCTGATCCACTCACGAACACAGCGACCAATGTAAGCGACAAACCTCATTTTTATGTTAATCCGATTGTTCCCCCGGCTTCACCGTTATTTCCATTGTCAATTTTTCTGTTAAAGCAACTTTATTCATCCGATCACTTATTTGTAATAAACCTTTAGTTAAGTTTGTACAAATTCGTCAGATTATTTCTAAATGCCAATCACTGCATGACTTCCTAATTTCTAACTCATTAAGCACTATCCCTTGTTACCCTCATCCCGTGCTATTGCGCTTGTCGTAGGCAAAAAAGGAGGGAATCTAAAAATATATGCCCACGTCCCTTCAGGACGTGACATATTAATTTTTGGGGGCTCGTCCGGGATCTTAAAAAGGGAATGTGCCAATTGATCCAATGTCCGAGGACGAATCAACAGCTAGTTCATTGAATTTAAATATCACTGACGACTCAGGAGAACCATCAGGTTATTCTTTGAGGAATTCTGACGCTCAATTGCTACCCGGTCTCGAACCTAAGAAACGACCAGTAAAAAAATTAGAAATACCCCAAAAAGTCGATAACGAAAATACAACAGACATGGCGCTAGGTACAAATCAGTCACTCGCTTACGTATCCTTAAGGGAAGCTATCGAAATGGTCCCGGATTTTGACGGGAAAGGTAGCTCCTTCTCAGATTATGTAGCCGGATGCGAAGACGCATTGGCGTCGCTTCCGCCCGGATCCGAAGCACGGTTTATGAGAGTAATTCGAAACAAACTAAAGGGTCAGGCTAAGAAGGTCATCCGCTCATCCTCGTTCGAAACAGTAGAATCTCTTTTGCAATTCTTAAAGAAACTATATGCTCCAAACAAAACTGAGGTGCAACTGTTGGGAGAACTCAGTCACATTTGTCAAGGAACCTGTGAAACCGTGATAGATTTTTCCACTGCAATTAGGGATAAAGCTAGAGAAATACTTGACGCTCAACCAGTATCCCAAAACGGCACGGAAAGTGCCGCTCACAGAAGAACATTAGACGGCTATTTCCTCTCCTGTTTCAAACGCGGGCTAAGACTGGAGATAGAACAGCGTCTCCCTCGGTGCGACGATATCTCGACCGCTATAGATCATGCAATCGAAATCGAACGCGACCTCGAAGCCCGTAAGGAGCTTCTCTCGTCCTCTATTAGATCCGTTCCAAACAAATCGGTAAAAACCTGTAACATCTGTAAAAAGGACGATCATTCGAGCGAAGCTTGCTGATTTGCGGCAATCACATGCCAAAAATCCAACAGTAAAGGTCAGAAAGCCAATCAATGTGGAAATAGTCAAATCGCCCAAAAATCTGTCACGTGTCAAATTTGCGATAAACCCGGTCACATCGCGAAAAATTGCTACGTTAACCGGAAATCTTCAAATTTTTCTGGCAATCAACCACACCGCTCGCCCGGTCTTCAATGCCCACTCTGTCACAAACAGGGTCATACCGGGGATCGATGTTTTAAAGTTCGAAACAATCCCCCCAATTCTAATCCGCCAACCTGACGGTATTGCAAAAAGGTCGGGCACACTATCGAAAACTGTCGTGCTCGCGATTATAATAATTCGTGTAATCAGTCGGGAAACGGGCCGAGTGCCCCTCGGACAGACGCACCGAGCGGCCCGCCCACTCAAACGCGTCAAGCAAACGCCGTCTCTCTCGGAGAGCCGAACGAAACTATCCGACCTACGCACAGTAGGAGAAAAGCCCAAAAACCTGGCCAAAACCTCAAATGACCTTTGACGGGAATGAAAATTGGCTTACAGGAGTTTTCAAGGTCGCTGATTACGAATCTGAAAGCCAAATTATCGTAAACAAAATGGCCGATCCAATATGGCTGACATGAATGTTAAAAAGTTGCCAGATGTCGACAAAAATTGGTATTTACGGGTTTTCAAGGTCGCTGATTACGAATCCGCAAGCCAAATTATCGTAAAAAAAATGGCCGATCCAATATGGCCGACATGAACGTTAAAAAGTTACCAGATGTTGACAAAAATTGGTTTATACGGGTTTTCAAGGTCGCTGATTACCAATCCGATATCTATTGTTTATAACTTGCAACAAAGAGCTTACAGCAAATTGTTATAAACAAAATGGCCGAGTATCCTGCTAAATAGATAAATTAATATATTTAAAAAAATCATCATAATAAAATAAACGTGAACAGTGTATTCTACGCAATTATTATTTTTATTTCCAAAATACATACGGAACGTTTCAAAAATAGAAAATTTTATTCTTAATCAAAATCGTAATCGGAGTCGGAGTCGGAGTCAGAATCATTATCCGAGTTTGTATCTATTACAACTCCCGGCACGGCTTCAATCTCGGCGCAAAATTCGTCTGCTGCAGCAGTCACTTTAGGAGCGATCAACATCGCTACAGCTTCCGGCGACAAACTCTTCAGCTTCTTCTGTGGTAGTCTTCTGACACTTGAAATGTACGAATCAGAAGTAACTAAGAGCCGATGAAAAACATCTTCCATAGTTTTAACCCTGGAACTTTTTCGCGCAAAATCTTCTCGATATCGTTTGATGTCTTTGTTTCGAGCTTCCTGAGCATCTTCGGATAATTGGCCGATTGGTAATAGAGCATGAGTTATTATCACTGGACCATGAATTAATAGTTTGTGCACCGAAGTAGGCATGGAGTACCAAGGGTATAATGCAACGGTCTTTCTTGCCGTTTCAATAACATACTGTTCAAATCTTTCACAGTTTATCTCGTGGCCACACGATATAACTTGTAGGATTACGTACAAGCGTTTAATAACTTCTTCGTTGACCCCCGTTATCGCAGCGGAAACCGTCGAATTTTCAAAGAATCGCCGAGCTGTGTTGCCATCATTGCTGCTGCCGTATCCAGGCTTTGGGCGATCGATATTTAGACCCAATTGCTTCTTGAATCCTTCTTGAATGGCCCTCTTGCGTTCCTGGGTAATTTTTTTTTCTTCGGCACTTCGAGCTTGCCATTTTTTAATGCCGAGTTTGTAAGACACGTGTAAGCAATACTCGAAGCACCGTATCCACGCATGCAGCGTCGACAATCCGAACTTCAAATTTCTTTCATTGATTTCCCTTTGCAATACAGTGTCGATGGCATTAAAATCTTTGCTGGTTGCACCACACAAATAGCACCGTTGAGCAGATTTCGTCAATGATACAGCGTTGCAAACTTTACCATCTATCATGGTGAACAACAACTTGTACATTACGGAGATTTCTTTTCCATCTATTACACTTTCGAATGGACGAAGTGACTTTATTTGTTCTTCAACAATTTGGACTTCATTAAGTGTTGACTCTGTGTCTTCGCGTAGAAACAGTAGTCTAAGCGGTCTACAAAATCGTGGAGACGAGGGTCTGGGGTTCTCCCAAACAACTATTTCTTCCTTCGATTGTTGATCATAACACACGAGTTGTAATGGCACGACTGAAGTAAAGAATACATGCGCATCAGATTTGCTATCATCACTGAACGTCTGCTTATATTCACTTTGCCCAGAACTTCCATCGCAACCCCACTTGCAAATCAAGTCCATTTTACGAACATTATCTGGAGTCAATCTTTGAATGAGTACATTTTGGACGAGTAAAATACGTTCAACTGTATGATCTAATAGTGCCTGTAGTTGGACTTCTGCACTACTCTCTGTAATCCTGATTGCATCACGTGGTGGATAACAACGCTTTTTTGCTTTCATCACTTTTTCGTAAGACGGATATAGCTTACAGTTATTTTCCTTCCCTAATCTTCCCTGGTAAGTACTCTTGGAGAATTTATATTCAATCATAGCGGAAAGTGCAGCCTCTTCGGATAAAGTAATTTCATCCGTTGCTGAGTAAGCTTTACGATACTTGGAAGCTCTTAAAGGACTCGTCATTGTTACGTCCTTAATAACTTTTGCGGCGTCGGATTGTCCTGAAGAGCGAAGGCTCATCTGAGTAGCGTATGCTAACTCGACCGAGTTGAACGATGTACGAATATCTTGGGTCTTCCTTCGTTTAGATCTTTCACTGGACATTGTAAACTCAAGGGACGGGCGGCCGCCCGTATTACCCGGGCTTGTTAATACAGTGTCTGTAGGTGCGGCAAAACATACCTGCTTGCTAAGCCATTCGCCGTTATTCTTGAAAAATACACAGGATTTTCTGTGAGCTTGTTGCCACCTCGTTCTCATTTGATTGAAGAGTATCGAAAAAGTCTGTTTCGAGTCCTCAGGCACTACAACTGTACGTCCGGTGTCCTTGGAAATTTTTTCTACCATAAATTCGATCAAGGAAGCGAATTTATCGGATAAATGCTCGCTGATTATCAGAAATACTTCTTTCCTTGTCAGCACCAATTCTTTGTAACCGGATCCTGTAATAAAGACATAAAATTGTAGAAAATTGGTGTTAAAGGAAAAGATAAAATTTTCAATTAATACAAAAACTTGAACAATGTACATTATTTTACCAAATAAATAACCGCAATAAGTGAAATAATTTTAAGAAAATTAGACAGAAAATATTGACATGGATTTGGTTAAAAGAAAGCTTTGCTTACTATATAATATATATATATTCAAATATTTTATTTGAATGTTATAACATTTCATTCATATTTAAGAAATTTTTATGTGGTTGATTTTAATATGTATATATATATATGCATACGTATATATCATAATTAAATCACAGAAAATTTATATATATATATATATACACATACATATATATTAAAATAATTTATTTCAAGCGTATAACAGCCGTCTTGTCCGTTATGATGCTACTTCACCCATTCTCAGGTAGAGGCGCAGAGGCTGCTCAATAGTGCCGCGTGCACGCTCGGCTACCGCACGATGCGAAAAAAATCATAACGGACAAGACGCACGTTTTCCGCAGGTAACTCTTGTAAATTTCGAAAGCTTATACATTAAACTAAAGGCCGAGACTAGGAGCTTTGCAAAATGTGACAAAATATATAACTTTTCGGACCGTTGAAAATATAAGTTTTCAAAATTATTCAATTTTATTTATGCCGAAGGCTATACTACATTTCAATCATTTATACATAAACTTTAGATTCAACCAATGTAAAAACATGTTCTACATACCTCCAGAAGTCGTATCCATGTTGCAGAATTGAAATTAAACCCGTCACTTTAAAGTTATGGGTTTTTGAAGTCAGCGTTATTTTCGTCTGTTCAGCGCGTGACACGTACACTCTTCACGAACACTAACTGCCAACTGACGCTGCGGCGCAGGTATACACTTAAAGGGCTTTCCCTTCCACAATAGAATGCAGTTACTAGTCCTCTACCTGAATGACTACTCAACTGACCCTATTTCGAAAATTTATTTTTTGGGGTTTTGGCCAGGTTTTTGGGCTTTTCTCCTACTGTGCGCTGCCAGCCCGACGTAAACAATGAGCGGTTTAAAAAATTGTTCGTTCTTGTAATTTGTTCGCTAGGATGGTGTTCAGAAATTGTGAAGTTCGCTTAGGCGCATTCGATTCGGTACCAGATATGTTTCTTTTGATGTCGAATAAGTATCGCTAGAATGAATCGATGCTAAAAGTATTTGATATCGAAAATAAAGAACAGAGTACTTTTTCGTATTCACTTGTATCGTAATATTTCGACTCCGAATATCACAACGATGACACTGGTCGTGTTCGTTGGGTCTCATCATTTTGATACGAGCAAGTGCGCATGCGCATAATGATGCGCAACGCGCAACTGCGCAATGAAATGGGTCATGCACAAAACGAATGACTCGTTTCATTGCGCACTTGCGCGTTGCGCATCATTATGCGCATGCGCACTTGTTCGTATCAAAATCATGAGATCCAACGAACACGACCATCAGAGCCGCCAGAGCCTGACCAACTACGGCGCCACCACGGCCGGTGACATAGGCTCGAAACCTCGGCCAGCATACAAATACTTCTCAATTCGATACAAGTACTTTTGGTTTCGATACCAAGCAAGTATCGGAAGAATGTATCGATACCATAAGTACTTGGTATCGAAAGGAAAGTATCGATACTTTACTTATATTTACTAGTATCGGAACATCCCTAGGCGTTCGTACTCCTTACCTCTAGTCTTCCTGTATGTCACTTTCGGGTGTATCACTTCAATTCTTTCGATGAGTTGTCGTAGTCTAATGTCTCTTACGCCATGAGCATTTGTGTATCACCTTGTAGTATAGGCACAACTTATAGTTCACTGGGTGATCTAGGTTATTGCAATTTGCACAGCGGAGGAGCTGTTTATCTGATGAGTTATTTCATGGAGCCTAGATACCAGGAGGTTCAGCGGCAATGCAAAGGCGCTGAAAAAAGCGTCCCCGAAAATGTCCCGAAGTGATGGCGCTGGGGTGCAGCGCGACCGACATATATAGTAATATATTGGTCAACGAGGTGAAAGTGATCGGATGAGTTTCTAACCTCACGACAGACCGATCGTGACATCAAACGTCGAAATATCCGCCGATTCATAATTTCCTCATGACGGTTCGGAAAAAAACGCAAAAGCGAGAAAAGATCTCAAACTCATACTCAAAATGGCGGCAATATAGTCCATCTAGAAAAACGTGTTTTTTTTTACATATAGCATCACGGGAGAACGGTTTTATCGTAAAATATAAGACCTGAAACAAAAACCAAAAAAATGGTATTATATATTATTAGCTATGAGACTACCTAGAAATTTGCTTTTAATTTTTTTTAAATAGCGCACTTTGAAGGAAATAAATCGATTTTTTGCCAAAAAAAGCAGTAAATTGTTTATAAAAAGAAGTTTACATTTAATCAAAAAACGGATACGTACTCCCATAAAGAATATAATTGTGAAGCTGCTGTTAAAATTTCAACCTCGAAATCGATGCATGCAAAGGTGGTCGAGTAATCTCTCTTCCGAGATCGAAAAAAGTGGTTTCGAGAAAAACGCGTTTAAAGTTGTACGAGCAACTCAGCGCGCGCTCCAAGGCGCTGCGGCCAAAGCGATAATTGAACCTTTAAATAAAAAAAATTGCTACAGGACCAATTCCGTATTGTTTTTATGACACCAAAGTATTTTTAGGAAAGAAAACGTCTTTCCAAAATCCTAGAGTGGTGTTATCCCTTAACACTAATGAGGGTTAGGTACATCATCTGTGATCTTAGATCACACCCATGTTTAGCGTATATCTATATACATATAGGTTGCGGAGCACCCCAGCGCCATCATTTCTTGTTCTCGTTTTGGGGACGAGTTGAAAGGCCTCGCTGAACCTCCTGGTATCTAGGCTCCATGAGTTATTTAAAGTGCGTTTTCCGTTTTCGTGTGAAGCACTACCACAGTCTTACAGGTCTGGAGACTCCAGCGTTTTTGCACGGTGGAAAGTGTCATCGTTAGTGAGGCGGAAACGTAGTTCCTCATTTATCCACTGGGAGCGGTGTCAAGTTGAAGTAGTCTTGTAGATATAGATATACAGCAATTGAAAAGTAACCTCCTGACAGCCAGTACACGTGTTCACAACGTTTCTAGAAATCTAAAGTACCTGAAACGCTCCGGTAGAACCACATAGTGAGAACCCGGCCTTATCCTTTGCTATATTTTATTATATTCGATTGCGGATGCACCTGTTCGCCTATCAATAAAACCAAAAAGCGGCAAAAACAATGTTTTGTAAACAACGAACTCGACAAACTGAAAAATCAATAAAAATGGTGCGTTTCAAACATACACAATGCGTCCATCTCTTTTTTTTAATTCCTTTTCCATTATATTTATTTTCAGGTTCTTATTAACATTGTTATAAAAGCAAAAGCGAAAATAAAAGTTGTAGAAACAAACAAGTAATGCAATATACTAAGAATAAGTATAAATTGTAAGGAACAAAAATTTAGACCGCACAAATTTGTTCATACCCCATCTACTCAAATGGCGAAAGACCAAATAAAAATATTACAGAAGTTCGAACATACGAAAAATACAGTCTACGGAAATAATAATTCTCATTCTGCCCGGGGGTTCAGGAGTGAAAAAATACTCAATCATTTTCTATTTATATCGCTCTTACAAATATTGGGTCTATTCGTTTTGGCTACACTTTTCTACACTTCTTACGCCTTCTGAGGACTTTTTATTACCGTATCTATTGAAATGATAGAAAGTGTAGCTAAACCTAACAGATTATGTTTATTTCGAAATATCGGCGCCTTTACACAGCTGTTCGGACCTGCGTTTCATTGGCCAACTTCTACCTACCAGCGCTTCGGGTAGCAGAAGCGAGAACTGCCTGTTTGCCTCATTATCTGAGTCACTCCCCACCCTAGGAGTTGCCAGACTTGTATGTAAGACTGTGGGTTTGGGGAACCCATGTGTAGTGTCATGGAGACTAGAGTGAAGGAACCCGTACGCATATGGCGGAATCGTCGAAAAGTGGATCGCGAAAGTGATGAAAGATCTTGTAGTTCGAAAAATATCCGCAAGCGATATTAGCGCCAGGGACCGAATAGGATAGGTCCGTGACATGGTCTTACATACAGGTCTGACAACGGCGGTAGTGGGGGTAGGCACCTTTAGATGTTTTGCTTTTGACGTGATAACGTCTTATAATTCGATGGAGCCGGCTGCACGCACGAAAAAGCATGACTCATCGCCGTTACCTCGCTCTGAGGCGTTCCATTTAAGGCTTGAAGTGTAAGCGAGAGCGCGGAACGAGCGACAAAGAGGTATAATCGGCCTCCGCGTTCGGCAGCGTTCGGCAGCGTTCGACATTTGTCTCTCTCCTACTTGAGTGATGGCCTCTGTACACTGCGAGCGACGAGCGACGAGCGATCAGCGATATCCAATGGCAACGTCACTCTCATAGAGCATTTCCGTCATACTCGAGCTCTCATTGGATATCGCTCATCGCTTGTCGCCCATCGCGCGCAGTGTGCAGAAGCCATGAGCGATGCGTCCGCGTGGACAGCTGCTATACAATAATACATGTACATGTTTTCGTCAAGTATGAAGTGCAGTGAAAAGTGAATGTGGTGTGAATTGTTTATAGCAACGATAATTGCGGCGATAAAGGTAATGATTCTTTCGATATTAAATATATGTTCAGTGATATATTGTCGAATATTCGTGCTTTCATCATTAAAATAAATAGCATCGGTCCGCTAGTGCAGCGATTGTAGGTTATGCTATAATTGACAAAACTATAACAATAAGTTAACAGAACTATTTCACGATGAGTAAAAATCAATTGCTTTACTATTCGATCGAAATAATTATCGAGCGTAGCTATGATTTCAAAAAATTAAAACATAAATGTTAAATCTTCCACATATCATAACAACGTGTCTGAAATGACAGGTTGGACCAGCCAGCCGTCAAAGGGAACAATTTTCTCCTATATCAAACACATTGCGGCGGGCTTTTTAAAAGCTAGAGTTACAAAAATTTTAATGATGTTTCCAATTTTTTAATTTTAAATTTAAGATTTATGAACAATAATTTAATCACAGTTTATTCTTATAATAAATTATTCAAAATTATTACTTTTTTACAACAAATTACAATTAAATTTGCAAAAATAATTAAGTAACTAATTGAACAACAACTTTTATTCAGTTCACTTGCTGAAAGAAATAATGTCAATACAAAATTTATTATTATAAAATAATAAAATCAAAAATTAAATTTTAACAGTCGAGTAGAAATGTAAACAAAAAATTTTATTCAAGTATTTTGTAAATTTAAAATGATTTTCTGAACGAAGAATTTTATGAAAAAATAAAAGTTGTAAAACAATTACTCAAACACATTCATACTTGTAAAAAATATGTACATTGTAAAAAAAAAAAAAATTGACATAATTGTATTTATGCGTACAAATAAATGTAACTTGATCAATTCAATTGTGATTTCCATTTACCTCCTTCTCTATATCCATACAAAATATCTATCAAACAAACAAAATTAAAATTTTCTTTTGAAAAATGAAACCTTTCCATCAGTATTTTCTTATGACGTTGTCACGTTCAACTATCGTCAGTAAACCGACTTTACAGGCAACCGATTTTTTATTCCGATTTCTGCCGCTTGGTGCGTGACGGCAAGGGGAAGTAGTGGTGCGACGAAGAGAGAAATAGCTCTTGTGTCCTTTTCCCTCCTGACCGCAAAGCATGCGCCGTTGGCTGCGCGACGTAAACACCTTTGGCCCATTCGCCGGTAAGAGGTAAGGGGGAAACTACTTCCCCTTGCTAGTAGCGACGCGTAGCGGCGCCTAGTGAATCGAAAATTAAAACATATAAGAGTGCCTACCCCCACCATGAAAATTTAGCTTCGTTGCAAGACCTGTATGTAAGACCGTGGTCCGTGAGGACCAGCTTAGCAGTGTTTGTGACATACATCCAATGACGTTTTACTGTCAGTGAGTGCAGCCAGATCGCGCGTGAAAGTTACCCCTTCTCTAGTCTCTTACACGCCCATCACACAATCATAGTAGCGCGTGTCCGTGAGCGAGCGACGCTCGGACGTCTTCGGAAAGAGCTGAGCACGATCGAAGTTTCCCGACCGCGCCTTCGGCAGCTACACCAACACATGGACGCTGAGCACGTTCATGTGCGGCCAAGCCGAAACGAAGCTTCGAGGGAAAAAGCAATCTGAGCACGACTCGCGCGTGACTTCACCAGACGGCACGCGGGAGGCTTTTAGATGATTTCAATGCTTATTTAGCTCTTGATTCTCTGCGGTATTAATGTATAAAAAAATGTATCGCGCACTCTGATCGCTTATTTTTTTAGTTTATACGTTATTTTAAATATAAAAATAAATCTAAATTACAACTTATTTTTCTTATATAAAATTGTTCACGCTTTACTCACACCCGTCCTTATGTCAAATAAATTATAATTAATAAAAGTAACCGGAAATATATTTATATTCGTATTATTATTATAATTCTCATACTTTCATCAAGCGATAAAGCGTTATCCCCAAAAACAAGCTAATCATCCATCCGGCCGCGAATCCTAAGTACCAGAAACTGTACATATTCTACAAGCGATGAGATTTTCGGAGAAAAAATGATTTAAAACATATTGAAGTTCTGGTCTATTTCCCAAAAACACATTTTTATTTACTGAAAATTCATGATTTCTCATTTTTTCCCGGAAATTTATCTTTTTCCTATGACCTGAGTGAACGGCTGCGGATATATTCGGAGAAAAGTTAAAGATGAAAAGAAATGAGATTTTCGTAAAAAAAAAACTTATTATTGTTATTAATTTCCGGAAATTTCCCTTTTTCCTATTACCTGAGTGAACGGCTGCGAAGATATTCGAGAAAATTTAAAGATGAAAAAAATGAGATTTTCGTAAAAAATTGTTATCATTTTTTTCCTGAACTTTTTCTTTTTCCTATCAACCGGTGCGATGGTCTAGTGGTTAGCGTTGGAATCCCAGTCGCGTACATTTCATTCTGAAATATTTTTCTTTGGCATTTCGCGGCGAAATAAGACTAGTTCCACGACTGGGGGGCGAACTCGATGACCGGCTGTATTGGTGTAGGTTTTCCGCAGTTTCCCTATACCCATGACAGAAATGTCATGATGAATATAATACAGAGGGGGAAGTCGGCTGCGGCCGCAAGAGGGGGGAACAGAGAGAAAGATGGAGAAAAAAGTAAAAAACAGTAGAGGAAAGAAACGGGCACAATGAAAGGAAAGAATAGGTAACAAACGCGAAAAGCGTGTACCTAAGAAAAAAACCAATAACAAACAAAATTAGATTTTCGTAAAAAAAAATTATTACATTTATTATCCCTCATAATTCTGAGAAATAATGAATTTCCGAAATGTTTGCAAACATTATTTTCCTTAAGAGGTAACACCACTATAACGGCCTGCCACGAAGCGTTTTAGACAAATAATACTTGGGGTAATTATTAAGCATATATTGAAGTATATTGCAAAAAAATGTTATGGGAAAATATTACAAAATTGCGACACTGCAGCAAATTCTTCCGAGACATGTTGAACTTAAGGTGCTCTGCGTCGCGCAGTATAACTTGTGCCACTATTAAACTGGACAAAATAATTTCTATAATTAATTCTAGATGAGTGTAGCTAGTGAGCCACGTAGGGGATTTTAGAAATATTGATTTTTGAGTAATAGCCGAGTATTTGACTAAATATGTTCAATTTGTTTGTTAAGACATTTATTTGTTAATAAATATTGTTTAAACTAACTTATCGAAAATCCCCTACGTGGTTCAGTAGCTACCCTCATGTAGACTTAATAAAACAAAACTCTTTTTTTTAGATAAAAATTGGCAGTTATCTGCGTGCCGCAGAGGTTCGACATGCTTCGGAAGAATTGCTGCAGTGTCGCCATTTTGTAATACTTTCGGATAAAAATTTCTAGCAATATACTTAAATATATGCTCAATAAATACCGCAAGTATTATTTGTTTATCACATTTTCTTGCGCCAAAAAAAATATCAAAAAATACGCTTCCTGTAAGGCCGTTACAGTAGTGTTACCCCATAAAGTCTTCATATAATTTCCGAGATTTTCCCGTGATCGTAATTAAAATGATGAAATATTCGGAAAAATTCGGAAAAATTTGAAAAAATTCGGAGAAATTCGGCTCAACTCGGATGTTTGCGTAAAAATAATTGTCCGCGAAACTCACAATTCGTCATATTTGTTCCAATTCATAGAAAAATACGGAAAAATGTTCCGGAAAAAATCGGAGTTTTTCGGAAAAAAATTTGCACTAGGGGCGCGGGATCATTCCCCGCGCTCAGTGCTTTTTTGAAAAATTATTATTACTATTAATTCTTATTTGATTAGTTATCATTATTATTTTAATTGGTTATCTTTTAGTGTCGAAAAATGTATCGCGCACTCTGACCTCTTATTTTATTAGTTTGTACGTTAATTCTAATATAATAATAAATCTAAATCACGACTTATCTTCTAAAAAATTGTTTGCGCTTTACTCACACCCGTCCCTATGCCAAATAAGTTGTAATTCATAAAAGTAAACGGAAATATTTTTATATTCGTATTATTATATTCATTCTCATATAATTTTATAAAGCGATAAAGCATTATCATAATGCTTTATCGCTCAGAGTGCGCGATAAATTTTTCGACACTAAAAGATAACTAATTAAAATAATAATGATAACTAATAAAAATAACTAATCAAATAAGAATTAATAGTAATAATAATTATTTAAAGAAAGCACTGAGCGCTGGGAACGATCCCGCGCCCCTAGTGCAAATTTTTTTCTGAAAAATTCAAATATGAAGAATTATGAAGAATAAAAAAATAATAAACAAGTATGAAGAATTCGGAGTTTTCCGGAGAATTATTTTTACGCAAACATCCGAGTTTCTTCGAAATTCTCCGAATTTTTTCAAATTTTTCCGAATATTTCATCATTTTAATTACGATCACGGGAAAATGTCGGAAATTATATGAAGGCTTTAAGGGGCCACATCACTGTAACGGTCTTACAGGAAGCGTATTTTTTGATATTTTTTTTGGCGGAAGAAAATGTGATAAACAAATAATGCTTGCGGTATTTATTGAGCATATATTTAAGTATATGGCTAGAAATTTTTATCCGAAAATATTACAAAATGGCGACACTGCAGCAATTCTTCCGAAGCATGTCGAAACTCTGCGGCACGCAGTGTAACTGTGCCAATTTAAAAAAAAAAAAGGAATTTTGTTTTATTAGGTCTAGATGAACATTTTTAGTCAAATACTCTGCAATTACTCAAAAATCAATATTTCTAAAATCCCCTACGGGGTTCACTAGCTACACTCATCTAGGTTAAAAAAAATATTTTGTCCACATTAAAATTGGCACAAGTTATACTACGTGCCGCATAGCACCTTATGTTCAACATGCCTCGGAAGAATTTGCTGCAGTGTCGTCATTTTGTAATATTTTCCCATAACATTTTTTTGCAATATACTTCAATATATGCTTAATAACTACCCCAAGTATTATTTGTCTAAAACACTTCGTGGCAGGCCGTTACAGTGGTGTTACCCCTTAAGGAAAATAATGTATGCAAACATTTCGGAAATTCATTATTTCTCAGACTTATGAGGCTTAAAAAATGTGTTTTTTTTGTTGCGAAAATCTCATTTTTTTAATCTATAACTTTTCTCCGAATATCTCCGCAGCCGTTCAGTCAGGTAATAGGAAAAAAGGAAATTTCCGAAAAAATAATAATAAGTTTTTTTTTACGAAAATCTCATTTCTTTTCATCTTTAACTTTTCTCCGAATATGTCCGCAGCAGTTCACTCAGGTCATAGGAAAAAGAGAAACTTCCGGGAAAAAAATGAGGAATCATGAATTTTCAGTAAAAACAATGTGTTTTTGGGAAATAGACCAGAACTTGAATCTGCTTTTCATTTTTTCTCCGAAAATCTTAAATACGACTAAAATATGAGAAATTATGAAAAATTTGGAGAAAAATTTGCACTAGGGCCCCCAGCGGACCGAAGCCAGGAACGCTACCAACGGGACCATCTCATCGCTTGTAGAATATGTACACTTTCTGGTACTTGGGATTCGCGGCCGGAAGGATGATTAGCTTGTTTTTGGAGATAATGCTTTATCGCTTGATGAAAGTATGAGAATTAATATAAAAATACGAATATAAATATATTTCCGCTTACTTTTATGAATTATAATTTATTTGACATAACGACGGGTGTGAGTAAAGCGTAAACAATTTTATATAAGATAAATAAGTTGTAATTTAGATTTATTATTATATTTAAATTAACGTATAAACTAAAAAAATAAGCGATCAGAGTGCGCGATACATTTTTTTATACATTAATACCGCCGAGAATCAAGAGCTAAATAAGCATTGAAATCATCTAAAAGCCTCCCGCGTGTCGTCGGGTGAAGTCACGCGCGAGTCGTGCTCAGATTGCTTTTTCCCTTAACCTTCGTTTCGGCTTGGCCGCACATGAACGTGCTCAGCGTCCATGTGTTGGTGTAGCTGCCGAAGGCGCGGTCGGGAAACTTCGACAGTGCTCGGCTCTTTCCGAAGACGTCCGAGCGTCGCTCGCTCACGGACACGCGCTACTATGATTGTGATAATGGGCGCATAAGAGACTAGAGAGGGGGTAACTTTTACGCGCGATCTGGCTGCACTGCTGTCAGTTACTATATATGTGAGTAATATATATATATGTGTGTTTGGTTTGTTGGTTGATTTGAGGTTTGATGTAAATTATATACTTTATTATTTCTTTTTGTAGCGACGAAAAAAAAATATTTTTCTAGAAAATCCAGTATGTAATATTCACATTATGGCTGTTTAATCGTACGTGTCACCGTATACAAATAAAACATTTACAGTATAGATCACCTCCAAGCAAAAAATTACTGATATATTATCATTTCATAATTTAAACAAAAGCATATCAATATTACTCTTCAGTATTATAAACTGCGCTACTAAGAAACAAATATACGACAAATTGCGGATCGACGATTCAAAATCACCGCGCGGACGGAGCCAGCAGTGGTAGCGCCGCCAGACGAGAACAATCCGCGGATCATTCATCACTTTCACAACCATTTCGCCAGCATTGCGTTCGGGCTCCTTTACTCTAGTCTTCATGTGTAGGGTCCTAGGCTTTAAAAAATAAGCGACTAACCTTTACTATCTTTACAGAAAAAAAAGTTTGTAGTTCCAAAGACTAACAGATTTCTAAAATAAACTGTTTCACGCGAAAACAAAAAAAAATATTTCTCGCAGAATTTTATAGAACAAAATAATCGATTTTCATTGATATTTTAACAAATTCTCTGATGTAATTTAATGATAAAAATAATCATGGTGTCGTACACATAACATTCAAATAGCGGTTTTCTGATAAAAACTGTATAGACACCAGCCCAACAGAATGGCTAGTGTGGGCTCAATCTACTCCATTGATCGCCGGCCGATTACTGATGAACTTTTTTTTGCAATTTTAAATCTGAATATTCCCAGCATACCTCCGATCGATTTCATGAAGTCAAATGGAACAAAGAGTGAACACGAAATATATCAACGAAAAATTTAGTTCAGCCGAATTTTTTAATCTTTTTTTAATACGCAATTATAATTGTTAATTATAACAGGAGTTATTATTATCAATGAAATCTATTAAAATACTGATAAAGGAATTAAAAAATAATAAATGCAAAAATAAAAAATTCTCCAACATCAGTATTTCATCCACGGACCTCCAGCGTGTTATCCCCTTTAAAGTCTCAAGCATACGTCTGTGCAAGAGCGAGCCAGAAAAAATATCGGCACTCGCGCATAGATTGAGTGCGACAACATAAGGGGAGCGGGGGGGTTCAACTGAGACTTGAAATGTATGCGGCACACCGATACATCGCCGCGCGTTCTGCAGCCGAAAAGGGAACTACTTTTTCTGTGCCAAAAGCCAACACGGACCCTGTTGTTCCGTGCAAATCTTATGTTCTCTGGTAGTAACCAACGTCGTACGCACGCGAGTAGTATCGGATAATTGTTCGTCTTTGATATAATTGAAAGAGGCATTGCAACGCATGCCTGGCATTAGCTAGTTCTTAATAAAAACTTTTAATGTGTGGGGGGGGACTCCGCGTGTGTGTGTGTGTGTGTGTGTGTGTGTGTGTGTGTGTGTGTGTGTGTGTGTGTGTGTGTGTGTGTGTGTGTGCGCGCGTGTGTGTGTGTATCGCATTACCGGGAGGCCAAGGGGCAGGAGAGTACTTATCCATGTTAGGAAGGGAAGGGGCAAAACGTTCGATGTACATTTTAGGAGTAAAGTATTGAATTATTTATCATGATTCCGATGGTACACACTTCTTTCAAAATTTCTGATTTGGAACACACGGCAACATACGTACACGCACGCATGCACACACATACATTTACATATATAAATCATCCTTCGCAGGTCTAAATTCATAGTATTCTTTCGTAAAACAGTATGTATGCCTGAGTACGCAATACAGTTGCCTCGTCGACCTCCATTACTCTGAAAAAGACAATAAGTTAAATATATAAAAGAATAATCCAATGCATCGATTACGAATGTTATTTCCAGTAAGAATATGGTAAGCTTTATATAAAGGTCGTACGTGCAGTAGTCCTCCAAATGGGAGTTTTACTATAAGAATATTCAAATACCCATATTACTATTATAATATTGACAAAATCGTTATATAATAAAGTAGGTATACTTTTGCGTGGACAAAACGGCACTTTATTCTGTGCGTGGCAACCTTTTAAACATTGAGACAGGATCAGTTTTCGACCACATTGAACGACTGCGAGAGAAATTTAATGTGTAAATATATGGCCTGCAAGATGTACTTAAACGGCAACTTCGTTGCTATAACTTCACAATCGACTGTAGTCGATTATGGACATTATAACAGCCACGTTGGAGCCTGAGAGTAAATCAAGAGATAATATGATAATATGAGACAACAAGAGATAATATGATTTACTCTCGCACTCCAATAGGTTATTGCCACGTGTTCGACCCTCGTAATTTTACTCTACCGATCACTGCTTAATCGTTCAATAAACTCGTTCGGAAAAGATATTTGAAAGTCCAGCGAAGGGCTCGACATAGTCTAGCCCAGTGAGCAAAGAAAAATGTCCGCATAGTTTATAATAAAATGGATACGTTAGATTAAACCGACATCGCTGTTTCTATAATTACGCTCAGAGAAAAAATGTACATGAAAAAGCGGACCAGACCGCCAATTCTATGAGTGGTACGCTTTTATTCCCTGTTTACAGTTATGTGATACTGTCATAATTAGGCAAAATCTATAAAGAAACTTCTTGATTCGTATTCAGTTATCCAACAAAAGCCTTGTATGTTTCCGTCTAATGAGTCTTCTATTAAAGTTCTGACACTGCCGCGCGCTATTGCAATTTAATAATGGATTCAATTGTGGAGAGTACCTAGAGTCAGAAATGTGGTACCAGTGGCCGGGCGGCGGTTGAACATTGCCATTCGCTCGCGTGTCATCAGCTTCCGAATCGGAATTCGTTGTACTCCGACTTTCCGCCATGTCCGGTCTGTCCTTGGATGGCAAAAAAGCCCATCTTGGATCGCCTGATGCAAGGGGCGCTCTCGTCTTGAACAACAACACGCGTTATTAATCTTCCGATGCAAATATCGTTGGAAATGATTCTGTGACGCGATCAACGATGTCTGACATTCACCTTCACGTAAGCTACGTAGTGACCACCGTGAAGAGTTCCACTGTGCTCGACCACACCATAAAGCGAATACAACTTTGGCTCTTCACCGCCTACGCTAACGGGCGCCAGGTCCAAAAGCAGCGGGAATTTAACGTGTTTTGCAAGCTTCCGAAAGCCCATTCTCAGCGATTGAAATCTCTTCAAGTGAAGAATAAGCACCGCTGGTACCTGAGATATCAGATACTGTTTCGTACTTGGTGTACAAACCATTTTTTTCGAGCCTTCCTTGCCCTGAGAAAATACGATCAAACGTTAGAGTGGTTCCGAGTGGTATGACGGTGGAATTTACGAGTATCCTTCCATAATTTTCTTGAGGTAGTACGAGCGCGCATAATTTCTATAGAATTTGTTCAAATTTTAACCAGACATTGTTCAAATCATTATGCATGTTTGAGTGAAATTTCAGAACAGTCGACTATCTAGATTGAGAGATAATGGGTTTTAAAATTGCAACTTTGAACACTGCAAGGTCTGCATTGAAATTTAGACAGAATAATTATCCGTAAAAAAGATTTGTCCCCTATAAAAAAAATACATATGGCAACACTTTTCGGGCTTTTCGACAAAACGGTACCCTCAAAAAATTGGCTCGTTACCTTGTTCTCCCGTGCGGTACAAGCCTCGCAGCACACTTTGTTGCTACCGGTTATCAGTTCCAACGATGTGAACTGATTGAGACACGACTGTATCGAGCATTCTCCCTCCTTGATGTGATAACCGTACGAATGCCTCCGCGTCGAAACGGCTACCTTGCACAATTTATCTGTGATCTCGGCCACACCGTTCTCCAACCTTACGTCTAGTTGATCAACTGGACTCGCGGTCGATTCGTCTTCTTTGTTTGCCGACGGTGAATCACATGACGGATATTCCGGGTCTGCTTTGCTTTCCAAGTATTTCTCACAACCGGTTGGAATTCTGGAAATTTGAACAAAAACAAGTTTGCCTTGTGCATTCACCGATTTAATGGTTCCTGCCTGGAAGAATTTGGAACCGCTCATGAACGTTTTACGATGAACAACCTTAATGCAGGCTGAGCTTTGCGATACGTCTTGGGGGATACAATCAAACTGCGAAGAACCGCCACGGAAAAACTTTTGCAACAGTAATTTCCAGACCACAGAATGAGTAACACAAGTCCTTCAAGCAGCGGTTATATTTTCGTCAATTTAGGTATTTTTCTTAAGTCCCGTAATTACGAAGGCGCTTTTAAAGAGGAAAATGGGTTGCCAACTATTCTTTCTTTTTCTTCGGCGAAAAATCGAAACATAAGTGCAAACGCGATATCCGCAGAGCACGACATTCTACGCAATAAGTCAAAGATAAAACGGACGTACAGCGTCGAATTCGTATTGAGTAAGGGTGTCCCGTTTACCGCCGCTTGCACATTTTCGTCGGCCGGCTCTCCAAACCGATTCCATCTGGGACTTTGAGATTCCGTCGTCGAGCAATAAGTCTTGTCAACGTCGAGCTTGTCATCGATAGCACTGGATGGTGGACTTAAAGGACTGTCCTTTGGCGTGGTGGGGCTGCTCAGTGAGCTCATCGTTGTTCCCTCGGGACTCAATTCCGCATTAACAATCAACGACGTGGAAGGCGATACTCCAAGGTAGTCGCCGCTTTCGTTGGTCGTTTCGGTCATAGGACTTTCCATCCAATTGGTGCCCGGAGTTTCCATTATCGTCTGATTGAGAACCAACGATACATCAACGGTACTCGGTCTGTTAAATTCTTGATTCGTACTATTCTGATCGCAATCAAGCCGCATAGATTCCGCGTAACCATCAATGGGACTCGATGCTACATTTCCATTTGTCGCCGCAATGTCCGCATCGGATTGATCGAAAAGATCCTTCGACGGATCCTCGTCAGCCGGAGAAACAAGGCTCGTGGAGGCTGAAACTTTTTCTGAGCTGTAACCGGACTCAATGATCTCCGGTGCTGGTACATTGTCCTCGACGTCAGCATCGCCCTCTGAAATATTTCACAGTATATTTCCGCGCATTCGAGCACGTATCAGTGCTCCCGCAGGTGGTTTTTTTTTTACCTGACTCCAATGTACTGGATTGCTTTTCTTCGGATATTTTATTGGCGTTTGACTTTGACCCATGATGGTTGTTTCCTCTCTCCTTCATACGCGCTTTCATTTGTTTTTTCGATTCTTCTACGCGTTTTTCCTCCTTTTTAAACTGATTTCTCATCGACGATGCACTAGATATGTTGTTGCCCATTGAATCGAACGTGTCGTCGAAATTTTTGTGTTTTCTTCTGCAAATGAGACGCTGTACTTAACAATATTGACAACAAAAATTCAAGGATGTGCGAGAGATACAAACTCTGTCAAAAGTAGCCGAAATTGGGAATTCTCACATATACGCCCTGGATATAAAGTACAATCAAAGGTAAATGCTATAACATGTAGACGCATCCTCAAATCTCCAGCTAATGGTTTTGTTGCTTTTAAAAAGTATTGTTTCACCTGAATTTGTTAATTATTCGCCTAACTTCCAAAGTATACCCGTACAGGCTTTCAAGTATTACCCTCCCTAATTGAACCCTTCCCTATCACTCCCTGCCCGCACCTCACTAATCTAACCTAACTTCTCTGTGGCGTCCACAACCGTCTTAAGCTACACTATACCATATTTGCCAAGGATACCAGAAAACTGTGGAAAACCGGTACCTTAGCCGGTGGACGGCTAAGCGGTCACCGCTCGAAGTATTGGCCATGCACAGCACTGCTTAACTCGATGTACCGCCGTAGCCGAAACCCGACCGCCTATCCACCAGTTTCGGTGAATTTATTAATATTTAATTTCCTTAGGGCAAAATGCTACGATTGCGATTATTATCACCATGATGGCACTGTCAGACTTCCATACATCCTTAACGTCGGGATACTCAGTCTTCATGGGATTATGGAATTTGAATTTATACTACTCCACTATCGTTCAATTTGGCATCCAAAGTAAACGGTAAATGAGAAAGAAGGACAAGGGTCGGAATCGCTCTCAAGGAATTCACTTACTTTACAAACGGCGACTGAGGTTCTTCAGACATAACGGGTAAACTGAGATCCAGGAATGGCTCACTCCGCTGTGACGAGTGATTGCACTCGCAGCACTTGAGGGTAGAGACGAGAACACCCCGAAAAACTAATTCAGAACCGAGAAAACGTGAGCTCGCTTGTCTTCCATAAAACTTTACCTGAGCCTTGTGCACGTCATTGGCGCAATTCACTTTGATGGAAACTCCTATGCCAATCTGTTTTAGTATCACCGTTTGATATCTCTATAAAAAATAACATTATTAGCGTCAATACCTCAAAGTGAAAAAATGGTAAATTGAATGTTATATTTTATTAAAAATCAATACCCGGAGATCCTCGTTCCGAACGAGCTCCAACAAGTGCCTAAGAAGCTCGTGAGAATCGTGTTGTCCACCATCCATACATTGCATAGTCTTTTTCTTGAAACTGGAGAAGAGCTCGTTGGGTACATAAACCTGACGGGTCTCCATGCTCTGCATCGCCTTCAGCGTTTTACAGAGTATCGATGTGAATGCACCCCAGCCCTCGAGAGAACCCTCTATTGGTTCCTGTGATGTTATACATGTCATCAATTCGCAGTGTCTCAGAATTATTAACTGCCTTCGTAATATTTTATAATATTTGAGAATGCTTCGCTTATAACTTCACGGCCGAAGTGAATTTCGTTCATATTTATTCGTGCTTTTCAATTAAATCGATATAAGACCAAAATGACTGCCAAAATAAAGATACCGGAAATGTATATTTTGAATAAGAATATTTCCGACCGGTGTGCTGATATAGTGGTTGGCGTGCTTGTCTCTGTACCAGAACATCGGGAGGTCGCGGATTCTAATCGCAGTCTCGTAGTCGTGGAGAAAAATAAATGAGGGCGGGACGGAGCTCTAGTTGTACACGGATGTCACGTTCACTGATCGGTACGTGTGCATATCGTATGCGTGTGTAGTACAGTCGTGCTGTTGCTGAAAAACCCCGTAATCGAAAAAAAAATAGAAGGCCAGTTTTTTGACACGTGGTTCTGTAGGTTCTGCGGGTGCTAAATCCAAGTTTGCCTAAAAATCGGGGTACATGGGTTTTTTTGGGGGGAATGAAAGGGGATGCGGGTGGATTGATGCCAAACTACACAACCGCTACGAAGTCAGCACCGTGAGAAAAAAATGTTCAGAGAAATCCGGGCTTTAGTTTTGTCGGCAGCGCCGAAGTCGTGGTAGTTCATTTTGGGAGTCAAAAAGAGGGGTGAAATTTTGAAAAATTAGTTTTAATTCAATTACTCTTTAGGATAAATTGAAGTTCCCATTTGAACTTTTTGTTCAAATGGGAACATTGTAGCCCTTGAAAAGACGTGTCGATCGAGTATTTGATCATCACTCTCCAATAATATCTTCCCTCCCCCCCCCCCCACCCACCCAAATGGTTGAAATACCAACAAAAAAAATTGTTTATTCATTAACAAAAAAACAATCGATTTTTCGGGTATGATTTAAATGTACGAAATGTAGAGAATAATTGTCTCTATATTTTCGTTTGTATGGACCACCCTTGAATTTTCCTTTTTCCAACCCCTCTCGGGGATTGAAAATAAAAAATAAAATTCTGGGAATACCATTGATAGCACAAACTCGCTGCCGTGGAACAATTTGTAGCTTGAACCCTCAGCTACATTTTTGTCCACAGCGCCAAACTCGTATCTCTTTATTTTCGGTCAATAGTTTCCCCAGAATTTCATTTTGAATTTTGAACCTCCGAGACGGGTTGGAAAAAGCAAAACTGAT
>OZ023318.1:7064442-7258402 GCA_964007375.1 Ophion obscuratus
TCTTGAAGAACTTTCAGTAATTTTTTTATTGAAAAATATTACATTGTTTAGTGGCAAATGGCCGTCAATGAAATAATGTTTTTATATACACGGTTTGCGGTGACCAACATTTCGGCGAAGTAGATCATCTGAAAAAAAAATGCGGATGGATTTAGTCAAATATAAGTATAAACTAGTCTTTAATCGAAGGATTTTAAAAAATATTCATTTTTCACAAAATGGCGGACAGTCAAAGTTAATGGTTCGATTTTAACGAAAAAAAACGGCCGTTTTTTGGCTATAAAACGGCCATTTTTTCGAAAAAAGAAATCGAACGATTAAAGACTACATTTTTATGTATTAAATAAGCCTGCAAAATTTCAAGAAGATCGGTTCATTAGTGTTCGAGTAAACTTGGTCACCGACTTCAGAAATGCCATTTTGAGAAAAACTCGTTTAAAGTTTCAATTTCAGTTTACACGAAGAAAATATTTTTTTTTGTAAACTTACATAGAGTCATCTATTCCGGGCCCATACAGAAGTTCTTCCGCCGACGATGCCGCTTGCAAAACAGAAATTTGGTGTTGCCTTCGTAACATTCTTCCTTCACGAGTGCTCTCGGCCGCATGTCTCTCTGCCAGTGCAATCCGTGCTTCGTCCATTTTATCAGCGTATTCGTGCGCGTTGTGTCCACAGCTCACTCCGATTGAGTTCAAATAAAATAATAATGGTTTTGAACCTTCGTTGAATAGTCCAACGGCAATATAAGCTGCTAAATTTACAACGATTGCTCCACTCGAGACGATTTTTGCGCTGATTTTCCAAATAAGTTGGTTGAAGCTTTCGTTGTTATTTTGATTGAAGCCACCGACGCATCTTTCGAGTAAAGTTTCCTTACTCAGATCGTTGTATATAGGTCTGATGGCATCCAATACATTTGATGGAAGTGGTTTGTAATTGTGTTGGAAAGCCTCGTTTCTCGCCTGAGCTCGTTGATACGAACACCACGATTCTTCACCTGTTGGACATCTCTCATAGTGTGGATTTGCATCGGTTGAACTGTAATGATCGAAGGTCGCCCATATTGCCTCATGCATATCGTGAACAGAAGCAGAATGGCGTCGAATAGCAAGTCCATAGTACACAGTGAGTTTGTCAATAAATTTTCCTGTCAGCTGTTCTTTACCAACAAGCTTTTTGTTTTTTTTTTTTTACTAAATTACGAAGGCGGGATCCCATACGCTTTTGGACGTGACCAATGCATTCTTTTTTTATAACTTCTACGTCGTCATAAGGATGAGAATTTACTAGCCCAGTGTACGTTTTCGAATCTCTGTCTCCAATATAGTAACGGTACAGGACATTATATTTTTCTAATGAACGCTTGAAGATTTCGATAATGGAGTCCACCTCCATTTTTCCCGAGGAGCCTTCGTGATTTGCACTGCAGTTTTCTTCGTGTGTTTCGTACCATTCTTCGTATTCCGCATCATTTAGCTTATGTTTCCACGATTCACACATTTTACAATACGCACTTTTTACCACAAGATCAAGTACTTTTCCACTGTAGTAGCCTATGACTGATGTGACTCCGAACAACGACGTATATCCTCGCTTCCTCCAGGATCCATCTCCGGAAACTGTTAATTATGAGGAGTTGCATCGCCTTCTCCCTGTTGGAAATCCGCTTATTGGAATTCGACAAATAATGTTGAAATCTGTTAAAAAATGTCAGAAACTGTGAAAATGAATAGATTCTAACATAATTTGATGGAGTCGTACATATTTTGATAGATTCTGTCGGAAATAATCTATGAAAATCGGACAGAACCTCACACATTATGTTAACTTTACGGAATGTCATAAAATCACAGAATTCGATACTTTCTGTCATCTTTTTGTCAGAAAATGTCATCTTTTAACAAAAAATGATAAAATTAATTTTCCATTTTTTGACATATTGGTGCATCGAAAAGAATGACAGAAAATGACAAAAAATGATAGAAAACGATAATTTTTATCATAATTTGTTGTCACATTTTTGTTGAATTCTGACAGATTTCAGCTGTCATTAAATTACAGAATTTGATACTTTCTGTCATCTTTATGTCGGAAAATGTCATCTTTTAACAAAAAATGATAAATCACTTTTCCATTTTTTGACATATTGTTGCATCGAAAAAAATGACAGAAACTGTCAAAAAATGATAGAAAACGATAATTTTTATCATAATTTGTTGTCACATTTTTGTTGAATTCTGACAGATTTCAGCTGTCATTAAATCACAGAATTTGATACTTTCTGTCATCATTGTGTCGGAAAATGTCATCTTTTAACAAAAAATGATAAATCAGTTTTCCATTTTTTGACATATTGTTGCATCGAAAAAAATGACAAAAAATGCAAGAAAACGATAATTTTTATCATAATTTGTTGTTACATTTTTACAAATTTGTTACAAATTATATGTAAATTCCATCAAATATTGACGAATTCTGACAATTTATTAACAGAATCGATAATTAAATGTCAAAATTCATCAGAATATATCATATATTTATAATGCAAAATGTCAAAAGTTAACAAGTTCGGTCATTATATGACAAAAAATAAAAAAGAATGATATAATTTGACAGATTCGGTCATAATATTTCATGAATATTAAAGAATTCCATTTCATTCCATTAAATAATGACATTTAATGACGAAAATCTCACAAAAAATAAGAAAGAATGATATAATTTGACATATTCGGTCATAATATTTTATAAATGTTGAAGAATTCCATTATATTCCATAAAAAAATGACATTTAATGACGAAAATCTCACAAAAAATAAGAAAGAATGATATAATTCGACAGATTCGGTCATAATATTTCATCAATGTTGAAGAATTCCATTTTATTCCATCTAAAAATGACATTAAATGACGAAAATCTCACATAAAATGGAAAACTCTTACGGCATTATATGACATATTATGTAAGATTCTGACAGAAATTACTGAATTATAACATTACTTTTCTGATAAATATGACAGATTCTGTAAAGCATGTTCCAATTTCCGGTCAGAAATCATGAACTTCGCACAGAAAATGTCAAATCTCGAAATAATATGACAGATTCTGTCGTATAAATGACATATTCTGACATTATTTCTCATTGAAAGTTGACGGAATATTATCAAATCTGACATTTTTTGTTAAAATCTGACGAATTCCAATAAGCGGATTTCCATCAGGGCTATACTTAAATATATGCTCAATAAATACCGCAAGTATTATTTGTTTATCACATTTTCTTCCGCCAAAAAAAAAATACGCTTCCTGTAAGGCCGTTACAGTGGTGTTACCCCATAAAGTCTTCATATAATTTCCGAGATTTTCCCGTGATCGTAATTAAAATGAGGAAATATTCGGAAAAATTCGGAAAAATTTGAAAAAATTCGGAGAAATTCAGTGAAACTCGGATGTTTGCGTAAAAATAATTGTCCGCAAAACTGAGAATTCTTCATATTTGTTCCAATTCATAGAAAAATACGGAAAAATTTTCCGGAAAAATCGGAGTTTTGCGGAAAAAAATTTGCACTAGGGGCGCGGGATCTTTCCCTGCGCTCAGTGCTTTTTTTTAAATTATTATTACTATTAATTCTTATTTGATTAGTTATTTTTATTAGTTATCATTATTATGTTAATTAGTTATCTTTTAGTGTCGAAAAATGTATCGCGCACTCTGACCGCTTATTTTATTAGTATGTACGTTAATTCTAATATAATAATAAATCTAAATTACAACTTATCTTCTAAAAAATTGTTTGCGCTTTACTCACACCCGTCCCTATGTCAAATAAATTGTAATTCATAAAAGTAAGCGGAAATATATTTATATTCGTATTATTACATTCATTCTCATATACTTTCATAAAGCGATAAAGCATTATCATAATGCTTTATCGCTTGATGAATGTATATGAAAATGAATATAATAATACGAATATAAATATATTTCCGCTCATATACTTTCATCAAGCGATGAAGCATTATCATAATGCTTTATCGCTTGATGAAATTATATGAGAATGGATATAATAATACGAATATAAATATATTTCCGCTTACTTATATGCATTACAATTTATTTGGCATAGGGACGGGTGTGAGTGAAGCGCAAACAATTTTTTAGAAGATAAATAAGTTGTAATTCAGATTTATTATTATATTTAAACTAACGTACAAACTAATAAAATAAGCGGTGGAGTGCGCGATAAATTTTTCGACACTAAAAGATAACTAATTAAAATAATAATGATAACTAATAAAAATAACTAATCGAATAAGAATTAATAGTAATAATAATTATTTAAAAAAAGCACTGAGCGCAGGGAACGATCCCGCGCCCTTAGTGCAAATTTTTTTCTGAAAAATTCCGAATTTTCCGGCAAATTTTTCCGAATTTTTCTATGAATTGGAACAAATATGAAGAATTCGGAGTTTTGCGGACAATTATTTTTACGCAAACATCCGAGTTTCTCCGAATTTCTCCGGATTTTTTCAAATTTTTCCAATATTTCATCATTTTAATTACGATCACGGGAAAATGTCGGAAATTAAATGAAGGCTTTAAGGGGTCACATCACTGTCACGGCCTTACAGGAAGCGTATTTTTTGTTATTTTTTTTGGGGGGAAGAAAATGTGATAAACAATTAATACTTGCGGTATTTATTGAGCATATGTTTAAGTATATTACTATAAATTTTTATCCGAAAATATTACAAAATGGCGACACTGCAGCAATTCTTCCGAAGCATGTCGAAACTCTGCGGCACGCAGTGTAACTGTGCCAATTTTTAAAAAAAGGGAATTTTGTTTTATTAGGTCTAGATGAACATTTTTAGTCAAATACTCGGCAATTACTTAAAAATCAATATTCCTAAAATCCCGTACGTGGTTCACTAGCTACACTCATGTAAATTAAAAAAAAAAATTTCTCCACATTAAAATTGGCACAAGTTATACTACGTGCCGCATAGAACCTTAAGTTCAACATGCCTCGGCAGAATTTGCTGCAGTATCGTCATTTTGTAATATTTTCCCATAATTTTTTTTTGCAATATACTTCAATATATGCTTGATAATTACCCCAAGTATTATTTGTCAAAAACACTTCGTGGCAGGCCGTTAGAGTGGTGTTACCCCTTAAGGAAAATAATGTTTGCAAACATTTCGGAAATTCATTATTTCTCAGAATTATGAGGGATAAAAAAATGTAAGTTTTTTTTGCGAATATCTCATTTTTTTATCTATAACTCTTCTCCAAATATCTCCGCAGCCGTTCACTAAATAGGAAAAAGAAAAAGTTCCGGGAAAAAAATGATAACAAGTTTTTTTTACGAAAATCTCATTTTTTCATCTTTAAATTTTCTCCGAATATTTTCGCAGCCATTCACTCAGGTAATAGGAAAAAGGGAAATTTCCGAAAAAAAATAATAACAATAAGTTTTTTTTTACGAAAATCTCATTTCTTTTCGTCTTTAACTTTTCTCCGAATATGTTCGCAGCCGTTCACTCAGGTCATAGAAAAAAGAGAAATTTCTGGGAAAAAATAAGGAATCATGAATTGTCAGTAAAAAAAAAATGTGTTTTTGGGAAATAGACCAGAACTTGAATTTGTTTTAAATCATTTTTTCTCCGAAAATCTCAAATACGACTAAAATATGAGAAATTATGAAAAATTTGGAGAAAAATTTGCACTAGGGGCCTCTGCGGACCGAAGCCAGGAACGCTACCAACGGGACCATCTCATCGCTTGTAGAATATGTACACTTTCTGGTACTTAGGATTCGCGGCCGGATGGATGATTAGCTTATTTTTGGGGATAATGCTTTATCGCTTGATGAAAGTATGCTTATAAATTATAATTTATTTGACATAAGCACGGGTGTGAGTAAAGCGTAAACAATTTTATATAAGATAAATAAGTTGTAATTTAGATTTATTATTATATTTAAATTAACGTATAAACTAAAAAAATAAGCGATCAGAGTGCGCGATACATTGTTTTTTTATACATTAATACCGCAGAGAATCAAGAGCTAAATAATCATTGAAATCATCTAAAAGCCTCCCGCGTGCCGTCGGGTGAAGTCACGCGCGAGTTGTGCTCAGATTGCTTTTCCGCTCAAAGCCTTCGTTTCGGCTTGGCCGCACATGATCGTACTCAGCGTCCATTTGTTGGTGTAGCTGCCGAAGGCGCGGTCCGGAAACTTCAACCGTGGTCGGCTCTTGCCGAAGACGTCCGAGCGTCGCTCGCTCACCGACACGCGCTACTATGATTGTGTGATGGGCGCGCAAGAGACTAGAAAGGGGGTAACTTTTACGCGCGACCTGACTGCACTGCTGTCAGTTACTATATATGTGAGTATTATATATATGTGTTTGGTTTGTTGGTTGATTTGAGGTTTGATGTAAATTATATATTTTATTATTTCTTTTTGTAGCGACGAAAAAAATATTTTTCTTTAAAATGCAGTATGCAATATTCACATTATCGCTGTTCAATCGTACGTGTCACCGTATACAAATAAAACATTTACAGTATAGATCACCTCCAAGTAAAAAAATACTGATATATTATTATTTCAAAATTTAAACAAAAGCATATCAATATTACTCTTGAGTATTATATACTGCGCTAATAAGAAACAAATATACGACAAATTGCGGATCGAACATTCAAAATAACCGCGCGTTATTGCGTGCATTGCGTTCGGGCTCCTTTACTCTAGTCTCCATGCGCGCTACCGTGATTGGGCGATCGGCGCGTAAGAGACTAGAGAGGGGGTAAACTTTTACGCGCGATCCGGCTGCACTGGACGCGGGTTCGATCCCCGGTAGCAATGTCTTGTTTTGTTATCAAGCATATACGAATTAAATATCATAAATAATGCCTGGACAGGCGAGAATAAAGCGAGAGTGAGTTCAAAATTTTCTGAATATAAAATGACCAAAAAAAAAACTGTTTCACTGGGGATTGAACCCAGTCCGTAAGCATCGTTAATCCGCCACGCTGCCAACTCAGCCACAACGCTCATTGCAGATAGAGAAATATTTATGATACAGCCTTATGCATAATGTTTGTTGTTAAAAAAATATGTCGAAACGATCGCGGCAAAGGCTCAAGATTTCTTTGTGAACCTTCCACGGTCGTTTCGGCGTTTTATTTTTAACGCGGTTCATCGTTAATTTTTTTAACCCGCATTTTCGGCATAAACGGGCAACCGAGAGAAAACAATGATCTCGATAGATGTTTTTCACTTTGAAATTCATTTAATGCATATTCCAATCCGCAGTACGGCCACACATATATGTCGAGCTCGATCGGACGGAAAACCTCGCTTCGTTCGCCTGTCGAGTGAGCGCGATTTGCGAGGGGCAGAGACTTTTCCCCCTCCGAGCTGACCATTCGTGTTCTCGCTGACTGCGATACCGACTTGAGCGGTGATCACGGACTCGCGCGGCTACAAGGGAATCTGCAACCTCGACGAAGGCGATGATCACGAAATCATACTCCCGAAATCGCCGCCGCGATTTAGCGCATTTTATGAGTCACGCCCAAAAGGGGAGCGTTGTGCATCTCCCTACTAATCTCTGCCCATAGCACGCTGCAACCCACGTGAAGTTGGCCGCATTGCCACGTGAAGGTGGCCGCATTGCCACGACGGCTGTGCAAGGCTTTGTACGTGAAACTCCTCAATTTCAGCAAAATGCTGATTTTTCAATCCTACTCAATTGTTAGTCGTTTGTTAGTGTTTCTTAGACAAAATCCAGCGTTTGTTAGATGTCATTTATTTAATAATACGAAAAACAAATTTCTTGTCAAAGTTAGTTTCCGGACACTCTTTTCAGATGATTTCGAACTTTTTTCATCACAATCGTTTGGTAGTGATTGCTAGTAGATTTCTATCGTTTGTTGGAGCTTAATTTTGACTTTATCGTTAAAAAACTTCTTACTCCCATAGCACGCTGCGAGCCACGTGAAGTTGACTGCAAGCAACGTGAAGTTGGCCGTATTGCCACGATGGCTGAGCAGTAGGCATATTCTGTAACTCGTTATAACTCGATAACGACAGCTTTCGTTATCGTTAGCTAGCGAGAGCCAATAAGAGGCTCCCTTTCTTTTTTGATCGTGCATGCGATTGGCTGTCGCTAGCTTACGATGATGAAAACTGTCGCTACTGAGTTATAACGAGTTACAGAATCGCGCTACAGGGCTTTGTACATGAAACTCCTCAATTTCAGCAAAATGCTGATTATTTCAATTCTACTCGATTGTTAGTATTTTTTAGACAAAATCCAGCGTTTGTTAGACTTTATTGATTTAAAAATACGAAAAACAAATTTAATGCCAAAGTTAGCCGCAGGAAAATGCTATTCGAACTTTTTTTCGTAGCCAATCGTTTGTTAGTCGTTTGTTGGTGATTGTTAGTCGATTTTTATCGTTTGTTAGAGCTTAATTTTGACTTAATCGTTAGAAAACTTATCAATCCCATAGCACGCTGCAAGCCACGTAACGTTTGCTGCAAGCGAAGTGAAGAACGACTTACAACCACTAACAAACGACCAACAAACGATTGGTTCCCAGGTAGCAATATGATATCTTATTGTAATCCAAACGAGATCCAAAATAAGTTAAGGATAACTTTTTGTATGGCCAAAAAGATGCCTTTCGGGATCCCAAATTGTATTACTCATGTCCGCCCGGCAGATGACTTTATGGGTGGCCGAATTATGACTTTTAGACAAATTTCGGTTATCAATACGGCGTTTTAACGTTATCGAATTGCGATGACTAAAATATATCAGCTTAAAGGCATCAAATGTCGGAATCCAAACGTCACCGAAAAGGTGTCATAAAGACACCAAATATCGCAATCCAAACGTTATCGATAAGTTGTCATAAAGACGTTAAAAAAGGATGAAAAAGATCGACAAACAGTCAACTTAATGACATCCGAAAGATGTCTCATTTGGGATGTATGGGAAGCGCATATATATGTATATGAGATATTCCATACCAAACTGAACGCTCAAAAACCCAAACCTCTCCGATCAGTTATCTGCAATTTTGGTATTCTTTCCGAGTTTGAAAATAGTAATGACTTATTTGATTATTTTCAACACAGAAAGAATATCAAAATTTGAGATTGATCGAGAGAGATCGAGTTTTTGAGCGTTCGATTTATTATATGGAATATCTCACATACATTCCTCTGTATTATATAAATAGATTAATAAGATATGTATATATATATATATATCTATATATACAATAAAGTTCAATAAAATTAAGTATTTATTCTCTATTGGCGGTTAATCGCAGATATAATGCTCTTTTTTTTCATTATTCCCGCTCTTGGTTTTGCTCGCATCCCCGGCGTTTATTTTCAGCTACTGTAGCTGCCTTCAACCGATCACCAGCCCGTCCATAGTCCACTCGGCCCGTCACCATTCCACTCGGGTATACGTTTTTCGATTGATTTTATTTTTGTTCCATCGAACGCGCTTCGCATAACATCTGAAAATGTAAATGTATATCCAAATCAAGAAATTATACAACCTTGACCCCAAATCATTAAAAAATATGTAATAAAAAGTATGTACCAATGATGAGGTAGGGGAATTGGAATTTCGATATTTTCGGAATGTTGTCCGCCCCAGGTACCCAGACAACTTTGAGACAATTGGTCAGTCATCGCCGTTTTCATGGAAAATTTTACAGCATTTTGGAGATTTTTGCCACCGATCTCTTGAATTTTTCCTTTCTGAACAAAATTTAATAATTTGAGAAAGTACATTGCCGCTTAGTGGCAACATATACTCGCATACGTACGAATTGCTCTCGTAGCCGTTCGGTTTCGCGGAGGTCATTATCGAATCGCTGCGTCCATAAGAGCACGTACTCTACGCCTTTGTTGCCGTTTCGAAAGTTGAAAAAAGGCTTTTGTAGTGGCCTCATCTTTATTTATAAATTTTATTGAATTTACGTACCATATACATGGTTATTCCACCTGAACGAAGAAATAAACGAAAAATTCCGGGAATCGTTGACGTGACGTAACCTAAAAAAATAAGTACACGGCTCGACACATTTGTATGAAATGATAATTTTTTAACTTGATTAAAAATACACTACATATATACTTACGAACCTGCAGAAATATTTAACAATGAACGCACAACTTTTTGCGATTATATATCCTGCTTTTACAAAATAAATTTTGGCACACACGGAGTATAAATAATAGGTCGCCACTTGTTTAAAGTGATCTGTTAAATGTCACCTTTTCGATGACATTTGGATTACGATATTGGATGACAACTTCTAGACAACGTATTGCCAACCTCCAAATGCCAACATTAAGAATGCGCCGAAAGATATCCTTTACACAACTTTTTAACAGAGACATTAGTTAGCAATAAATTGACAACTTTTCGATGTATTTAAATAGTTATCTTTCGGACTCCACAATAAGAAGTCATTTTGATAACTATTTTGATTAGTCGTTTTGATAACCTTAAACAGCCACCTATAAGGCAACCATAAATTGATATCCAATTGCAAGTGACTTCCAGTTATCTTTTAGTCATATACAAAAGGCAACCTAAAAAAGATAACTTATAGGTATCATTTTGACATCGGTGCTACCTGGGTTGCGATGAAAAGTTCGAAATCATTAAAAAAGCATTTTCCTGCGGCTAACTTTGACATGAAATTTGTTGTTTTTATTATTAAATAAATAAAATCTAACAAACACTGGATTTTGTCTAACAAACACTAACAAACGACTAACAATCAAGTAGGACTAAAATAATCAGCATTTTGCTGAATTTGAGAAGTTACATGTACAAAGCCCTGCTCAGCCGTCGTGGCAATGCTGCCAACTTCACGTGGCTTGCAGCCAACTTTACGGGGCATGCAGCGTGCTGTGAGAATGAAACGTTTTTTAACGACAAAGTCAAAATTAAGCTCTAACAAACGATAGAAATCTACTAACAATCACTAACAAAGGACTACCAAACGATTGGTTATGAAAAAAAGTTCGGAATCATTAGAAAAGCATTTTCCTGCGGCTAATTTTGACATGAAATTTATTTTTCGTACTTTTAAATAAAGTCTAATAAACGCTGGATTTTGTCTAAAAAACTCTTTTGTCCAAACAACTAACAATCGAGAAGGATTGAAATAATCAGCATTTTGCTGAAATTGAGGAGTTTCATGTACAAAGCCCTGCTCAGCCCTCGTGGAAATGCAGCCAACTTCACGTAGCTTGCAGCATGTCATGGCAGTGAAAAGTTTTTTAACGATAAAATCCAAATTAAGTTGTAACAAGCGATAAAAATCGACTAACAAACACTAACAAACGACTAAAAACGATTGATTACGAAAAAAAAGTTCGAAATCATTAGAAAAGCCTTTTCTTGCGGCTAACTTTGACATGAAATTTGTTTTTCGTATTTTTAAACAAATAAACTCTAACAAACGCTGGATTTTGTCTAACAAACACTAACAAATGACTCACAATCGAGTAGGATTGAAATAATCAGCATTTTGCTGAAATTGAGGAGTTTCATATACAAAGCCCTGCTCAGCCGTCATGGCAATGCTGCCAACTTCACGTGGCTTGCAGCCAACTTCACGTGGCTTGCAGCGTGCTGCGGGAATATAACGTTTTTTAACGATAAAGTGAAAGTTGAGCTCGAAGAAACGATAGAAACCGACTAACAATCACTAACAAACGACTAACAAACGATTTGTTACGAAGAAAATTTCGAAATCATAAGAAAAGTATTTTCCTCTGGCTAACTTTGACATGAAATTTGTATTTTGTATTATTAAATAAATAAAGTCTAACAAACACTAAATTTTATCTAACAAACACTAACAAATAACTAACAATCGAGTGGGATTGAAACAATCAGCGTTTTGCTGAAATTAAGGAGTTTCATGTACAAAGACCTGCTCAGCCGTCGTGGCAATGCGGCTAACTTCACGTGGCATGCACCCAACTTCACGTGGCTTGCAGCGTGCTATGGAAATGAAAGGTTTTTTAACGATAAAGTCAAAATTAAGCTCTAACGAACGATAAAAATCGACTAACAATCACTAACAAACGATTGGTTATGAAAAAAAAGTTCAAAATCATTACAAAAGCACTTTCCTGAGGCTAATTTTGACATGAAATTTGTTTTTCGTATTTTTATATAAATAAAGTCTAATAAACGCTGGATTTTGTCTAACAAACACTAACAATTGAGTAGGATTGAAATAATCAGCATTTTGCTGAAATTTAGGAGTTTCATGTACAAATCCCTTCTCAGCCATCGTGGCAATGCGGCCAACTTCACGTGACTTGCAGCCAACTTCACGTGGCTTGCTGCGTGCTATGGGAGTGAAACGTTTTTTAACGATAAAGTCAAAATAAAGCTCTAACAAACGATAGAAATCGACTAAAAATCACTAACAAACGACCAGCAAACGATTGGTCACGAAAAAAAGTTCGAAGTCCTCAGAAAACATTTTCCTGCGGCTAACTTTGACATGAAATTTGTTTTTCATATTATTAAATAAATAACGTCTAACAAACGCTGGATTTTGTCTAACAAACGCTAACAAACGACTAACAATCGAGTAGGATTGAAATAATCAGAATTTTGCTGAAATTGAGGAGTTTTATGTACAAAGCCCTGCTCAGCCATCGTGGCAATGCGGCCAACTTCACGTGGCTTGCAGCGTGCTACGTTAGTGAAAAGTTTTTCAACGATAACGTCAAAATTAAGTTCTAATAAATGATAAAAATCGACTAACAATCACTAAAAAACGGCTAACAAACGATTGGTGACGAAAAAAGGTTGGAAATCATCAGAAAAGATTTTCCGGCGGCTAACTTTGACATGAAATTTGTTTTTCGTATTATTAAATAAATAACGTCTAACAAACGCTGGATTTTGTCTAACAAACAACTAACAATCGATTGGCATGGGGAAGAATTCGATATTTTCATAGTCGCCGGCTAAGTCTATTGAGCTGCGCGCCTAACATATCGTGGTCGTTTCCAAACCTGTATCAAACCTGTATTATTATTAAATGGGACTTTAGTGGATCTTTGCCCTTATGATCCAATACTTCTTGACCATTTGTGTGTCGGTTGCATCATGCGAGAGAAATTGTTCAAAACTGACATTTATTTTAAAAAATCGTCGATCTACGATACACCAAGAACGCTTAGTCGATCTGTCCATTCTATCAATTGAAAGGAAAGTTTCAAGGGGCATACATTTCAACGATGTTATTGAGAAATTTAGTTAAATAGAAGCACGAGAACATGTAAATTAGTTACACAGAAAGAGCTTGTTTTTAAGGCCTTAGGTCAGAGTAACGGGTATCAAATCATGTGGGAATGTAACCATTTTTCTCGTGTGAAAAAGTGATTCAGTCATAACATTAATTTCCCATCTATTTAGTATGAAGAGCTGTTAGCATTTTTTTCGATGTTCAAAATGGCCGACTACCATTGTTTTCTTTTGTTATCTTTTTTAGGCGCACCGCGACGTGATATTGGTCATCCATAATTTTTTACCTAGAACAAAAAACAAAAATTCTCGTTAATCTACATTAGAATACCTAGAGAAGTACGTACAGAATTTAAAAAATATTGTTTTATTCAAAAGTTGTTGGTATTTGAACTTAAGAAATGAATTTTCAGTGAAAAAATTCATTATAACTGCTCATAAAATGAAAAGTTTTCGATTAATCAGAAATTCCGTATGTACTTCTCTGCGAAATGCAATTCGGAACATTTAAATTTGAAGTAAATCGAGTGAAAATTGTTGCAGTTATTTGTCACGCCAATTGGAAAAATGCTGTTTTGAAAAGTTTCGAGTAGTCGGCCATTTGGTACATCAAAAAAAAATCTAACAGCTTGATATTCATAATAAATAGATGTGTAATTAATTTTATGAGTGAATCAATTTTTCATACGAAAAAATTGTTAAATTGGCACATGATTTTATACCCGTTACTGTGCCCTAAGGCCTTAAACATGTAAGTACAATAAAAGTTACCGTCTTATTATCGCCTTCATTAATTCTTTCCACTCTACCTGCTAGGTGCTGCGCTGAATGCTAATCCGTATTTTAACTTTTTTACCCATATCATAAGTAGGGCGTATAGTAAAATTACACATCATCATTAATACATTCATTCTTTAGCAACCCAGGGGCGTCATTTACATGCCGCTCCGGGCCTTCGTCGGGCTTAGTCCGCCACTGACGGGATGTCAATTGAAAGATGTCGAATAGTTATCTTACGGCAACGAACATATATTACATGGAACACCACGGCCCGTGTTAATATTTGGCAGAAAATTTTTTATTAGTATTTCCGCCGGTAGACTGCGCGGCGATGTATGGGTGTGCCACACGCAATGATAGAGGTTCAAGGCACGCCTCTCGAGGTTGTCTCTCTCTCGCGTATGCCTATCGGGCTATAGTGCTGACCCGCTTGTATTAATGGTCGACTGACCGACCAAGCATTGGGCGCATGAAGACTAGAGGTAAACGAGCCCGAACGCAGTGTTGGAGAAATGGTCTGAAAAAGCGATGACGGCACCGACTTACACCACCTACCGCGTGGCGGCGCCTCTACTGCGGCGATACTGGAAACGCCGAGAAACGCGGGGAAACGCGGTGATTCGAAATAGTTTGTCGTACATTTTTTTAAAAATAAAATTGATGAGTTATATTGATATGCTTTTGTTCATAGTTATGAAATGTCAATATAGCAGTCATTTGTCGACTTGGAGCCGATCGATACTGAAAATGTTTTATTTTTATTCGGTGACATGAACGATTAAATAACCATAACGCAACTTAACCCCTAATGCAACTCAACCAAATCCTAACCGCTTATTCGATTTCAAAGAGAAACGTGTTTCAAGTCACGACAAACAAAAACAAAACAATCTAGAATTTACATTAAATCTCAAACCAACCAACAATCCAAACCGAAACTAAACTTCATCCGGGGGGAACTGCTTAAATATTTTAAAAAACTACTTATTCTAGTGATGCAAGTGATAGCTCAATGGTTAGCACGCTGGAGTAACGTGCGCCAGAGCCTGGGATCGCACCCTCGTCGGTAATGTTTTTTTTCGCAATAAATATTGCTCATAAACTAAGTGTCGAAACGAAAAAATCAGTTTTATTTTTGCTCCTAAATGTAAGTATTTTAAAAAAAAACTGAATGGAAATTATGGACCGCTAATTATAGATGAAAACTCTCGCAAAACAAAAATACTGACGATAAATGAATAATAAACGTTAATTTCGGGACCACCGATATTTTGTTTCTGACACGCCCATCAAATGTTCACAATGCTCAAAAACAGATACGAAGGTGGCAGAGATGTTGTGGGATTAAAAAATGTGTGCATCTTCCCAATTAGATTGTACATTTACGATGGTTGGTTGTACAATTAATCATTTGTAGTTCGTTCATTTGTTTTTCACAAAAATGAACACGACTTGTATTTCATGAATTTATATATTTTTCAAAATATTTCGCGTTGGTGTGGAACAGCTCATACATTGATGTAACGCAGGACAGGCTGAAGGTTCGCTGGCGGTTCGTTGAACTTTTTATAGCCATCTGACTTTTGCTGGATACAAGAAATTCTCAACCGCGTATATCAACTGCATTTTGATAATGAATTTTTTTTTGTTTACAATGAATTCATCTACAATATCTGCGTGCGTACCTGAAGGGTATCAAAATTCAGAAATTAAACATTGCAAAAAGTGTTTCGCCGATTTCGCAAGCGAGGCTCGAACTTCTTGCGCTGAGCCTCATTATTCTCGTTCGTGTTGCCTGTTTTTTTTCATGCTTTAATATTTTTATTCTAGCAGCACGAATAAAATTAATTACACGCTGTGAGATCGCGAACGCTGATTATTAAAAAAAAAATATATCGCAAGGATCGTCAAGGTGAGTTGGAGTCTTCGAATAAATGTGTTTGGCTTAATTGCGGTAAAGCCAGTAACGAACATTCGGTGTTGATCGTTTCTTCATCTTCAATTGATGAAAAAACAAATGTGGCGAGTTACGAAAAAGCCTCGATGTGTCTCTCGAGTGAAGAAGAATACAAGGAAGATCGACCAATACTTGCGTCGTGATAAAAATGGTTTAAAAACTAGGCTAACAGTAAATATCTACGCAATATTTACTGGCCGATTTAAAAAAAATAGTATAATTATCATTTACTCCAAGGATACATTTTTTTCTCAAATAAATATTTTCGAAAGTGCCACAACGCTTATCTTGAAAATTGATTAGTTTCAACTGCGGCTGAATGGAACTCGAGTTCATAATTTGTACATCTGTCCCTCGTGTACACACGAGACGTATCGGGGATGGTCAGCCGCTCCGAAGTACGCATAAGCTATGCCCACTCAACATTAATTCATCAAACATTCAATATCTCGGCTGTGTAGCAGTGCACACGCACTTTTTCCCTTTCACGCTTAAATTTATTCGAGACGGTGGTTCGATATTGAGCCTCGAGCGCTCTCAATTTCTCTGGACTCTGAATGGGATCCATGGCATCTTTCTTGACCGCAGTACTTGGGGTTTCTGTCGCGATACCTGTTTCAACAGAAAAAATATTAGTTTTTCATGCCTCTTGTTGGCGAGAGCCTGATTGTACAATTTGGTGTCCCTCACCTGTCGTATAATGGTTGTTACACTGGACATTAATATTATTCCGACTCCTTCTTGCCTGATGTATGTCCTTGAGACCTTGCTGTTTGAAGTTCTGAAAGTATTGGTGTGACTTGACCGAAAATGGTTGGACGTCGGCTTCCGGATATTGAAGCTTGACACTGTATTAATACCTGCGAATAACACGAGAAATAAATATTAATCGAGATCTGATACTCCAGAGTATGCGCGTGTACAATTTTTCCGAGCTTATCTCTTGGACCTGATGCTTAGAACTGTTTTTTAAAATAATTCTGACCACTGTTTATGAATAAGTGTGGTCAAACGTTTGGGTGTTCTTTGCAAGCTCGAGGATCTCGTTATCGTTCTCCCGTGCCCGAGGTTAACGAGTTCAACTCCCTGCGAGCAAACAATCAGGGTACGAATGGAGCTCGAACTCGTCTGCATTAATTATTTGTTTTTGGTTATACCGTGGTGCAAAATGTTTATTGTACGAAGCGGCGTATCAGAATTTTGTTTCGTCCACCAAGATGTCGGACAATTCTGAAGAAGAGTTCAAGTAAAATAAATTGCACATATCCAAATCGACTCAAGGGCTATTTCTCTATCCCTTTAATCGTTGTCACTTTGAAGAAATGGTGAACCTCGTAGAGGATTGCATCGTAATCGAGAACGCAAGCCCAGCCAGCAATAGTATTGACAATTTCCCAGACATTTCATAACCAGCTCCTCGTGTTTTGAAGTTCGATTCCACTTAGCACAGCCGTGCAGTAATTTGATCAGTACGCTTGAAGGAGAAAATTAATAGTAAGAAATATTAGAATATATTGAATCTATAAGCACGGAGCAAAAGCGTAATTTTGTCTTCATCTACCATATTATAGTCGCGTGATTCGAGAGATGGATTATTTTTATAAAAATGTTTTTTATAATTTGCGTAAAGGCATTGCGGTGGACCAGGGGTTTCAATTTGTTTTCAGGAAGGAGCGTTATCATCTGGTGTACGAGTTCTTGGAGTCGCACCGCAAGCGCCTTTTCCTCCAGAAAAGCCAGCCCCAGTGTCAAAAACTACGAGTACAATTGAACGAGAAATTAAAAAATGAACATTTTTTCCTTTTATTTATATTATTATTTTTGTAGTAGAATATCGATTTCCGGAAGCATTAGAATAAAATGTAAAAAAATCAAGATTTACAAACCTTCCCTGTAGAGTTGTTGCACGAAACTTTCTATTCCCCTCTGTTCATCGGCATCACACGTTGGTTGAGTCCAGGAAACCGGGTAGACAAGCTCAGGCATATTAAAAGATTATGACAGTCAGCCTACGAGATGAGACATTTTCGTACATGGAGATCTGAAGACAGAAAAGCTGAAATATTCTATTCATTCTCTGTTTAATTTGTTTGTAATTGTGACATTAATAAAAAATAAAAATGTAACATTTATAATGCAATTAAAAAAAATGATCTGCTGCTTCTCAGCCTATGAATCCGTTAAATGCAATTCAATATAGTAGAATAATTTGTAATGAACAACAAGCTCAACTGTAGGACCTGTTCGTGCAAAAGTTACCTTGACAAAAAACTCACGGTCAATCAGATATCAGCTCCTTAATGCGTGGAATGTACGGAATAGTTTCCGGGATTATTAGTGTCATGAATTACCTGTTGCCACGCAAGTGTTTATGACGTTGAGGCAGCAATTGGCGATGAACGCGACGTTGACGACGAGTCTAACGTAGTTCGAACCGTCCATCGCATCTATTCTCGGATCGTTGCTCTCGCAGAGCTGTTGCGACCGGAAATCGTCGATGCTGCTCCAACAACGATCCAGGTTTCATCGAGTGCTGCTGCATCATCAATTGCGATTGATGCGAGTCGTGACTCGAGTGAGATAATTGCTGAGTACTGAAATGAGCCGCGGCAGTGGACTGTGGCTCATTTTATTGTCCTGCTCGTGCGGATGCTGTTGCTGCTGTCGCTACTCGATCTGCAAAGGCGTACGATAGTGGCTGTCGTTGCAGATAATTCGTCACTGCCAAATGCTGGAACAGAGGCTGTACAATAATCAATCATAAACAATAATGACCATATTACAATTTTTCTGCATGTCTTGTAATTTTTATTCACTACGATTGTTTTAAAGTTTCTTCTAATTCAATGTTTGAATTTATTTTTTTCCGTCAGCTTAGTAAAAATACGCTTCAATCAGTAGAATTTCGACTAATTGCAGAGTCGACGAAAAGAAACTCGATCGATGGACTTTGCGATTGCCGAAGACATTGCACTGTACATGATTGAATTTTTTTTGTAATGTGAGCTACAAATATTGAAAACGATCGTGAGTGATTGTAGATTGAAATGAAATGTCCATCGTCAGCCGATTTCTATGTTTTTGTGGTCTCATTCCAGTCATGTTAAAGTCAGGAAAATAAATATGAGGGATACCAATTGTGCTATTATAAAACCTTTCTACTGCAAAATAAATATTCGAAAAATCGAAATAAGCATGTGAATCGACAATTCACTTCAAAGTACCTGATTGTGACTTCTACCCTCGGGTACGGGGACGTCCCCCTTGGATGCCGCATCTTGTTTCTGTCCTGCAGCTGGGCTTGTCCCCAAAATTGTGGCAATGGGTGATTCATGTATTCGACATTCTGATAAGTGAATACGAGATACTCCGAAGCACCTTGTGCGCCGTCCGTTAGATTCTTATTGCCGTCATCCGTGTCAGAATATTCTCGCTTCATGTGTAGCGGACGGCACATCTTAAAACATTTTTTGGAAGCTTCAAAACATAAGAAAATTCTAGAAATACGAAACGCTGAGCTCTTCTCAATAACGCACACAGTCGAAGGGCTTGGCCAGCCCTTGGTTACTCATCAAACGTTGAGGTCGTCGAAGCGTGCTTAGCTGGAAAGAAAACAACAAAATTCACAATTGCATCAAGAGCAAAATCAGATGCATTACATTCTTATGTAATTAAATTTTAAAAAATGGTGCTGCTTGTGAGCCTAAAAATTCGTCAAATTTAATTCACTACGGTTCAACAATGTTTAATCTACAACAAAGTTTATTGCAGGATCTGTGTGTAAGAAAATGGCATTGAAAAAATACTTACAAACAACCAGGCATCGGCTCCTTGATGCGTGCAATGTACGGAATTGTTTCCGTGACCGTTAGTACCATGAATTGCCTGTTTGGTGCACATGTACAAAGTCAGATCATTGATTGAACGGAGAGGCAAACTGACGACGATTAGACTCGTGCGATTGTGTACCGATTGTACCCATCGTTAGTTATTGAAAACACCAACAATAAGTTTATTTAGTTTTGTCACCTTTCTCAAAGCGAAAAAATCAGTGTACGCTAATTACCATCAATAAGCAGCCATTTCAACTCACGCGAAATTCTCCTGATGTAATTTTTCAGCATACAGTGGCTCTCTCCATTTGTATGATGATGATGCCCAAACCGAAATGGGGGCAATGTCGCTATCTCCTTGGAAAAAATTTGTGATAATTCATCCTCGGAATGAAAGTCGATGTCATTTTCTCTGGGCCGTATACGCACGCTCTGTACTGCCTTTTGTTAATCCAAGCTGGATCCGTCGACGCGCTCACGACGCATGCTTCTTCGGAACCTCTCTCACCAATGTAATAGAGCGTGCATCAGGATGACCGAGCGAATACTTCGAGTAATTGAGGAGCTGTTGGAGTCAAAGAGAGAAAACAAACATGATAATTGGTGTTTGAACGGATGTCGACAGAAAACTATGATGCCCACAATGATAACAATCATAAATAAAATCAATTGGTGACACCTTGCTGCAGTGATGAAGGAGGTTGCATGTCGTGGTAAGTCAAGGGTTTCCAGTCTGTCAACTGGTGAGTGAACGTACGTATTTAAATGCCGGCACACAATGAAATCCTGTAAGGTAAAATACATTCCATAAGCGGTTGTTTAGTACAGTAAGCAATGTTTTGAACCGATTTGTTCTTTCACACACCGAATTATTGGCATTTGAAAATTAAAATGAATGAAGCCTTACCTTCACCGAAGGGATCACAATTTGACCCTCTTCCTCAAATTCTTCGTTTGAATTTTCTTCTCCTCGCAATTGCGGTTCAACGACGTCACCAGAAAATTCGCCCTCATGAGCAGATATAGGTTTACGACACGTTTGGTAATTTCCCTCTCGTGCCCCAAGCATCCAACCAAGTTCAAGTTGCGTATTTCGTAGACCTTTTCGACGATTTGAAAAAGAATATTCTCTTTAATGGCCAATGTGCCAACGACATTGAGAATCGCTTCTTCCAAAGATTGTGTAAGTTTAAAAAGCTCTTCGCGCGGGCACACAAGCCCACCGAATTTGCGAATTCCATTCGCAAAAAAGAAAAAATTAGCAGATCTTAATAAACGAGCTCGCATTCGAAATAGTAATTGAATACAAAAAAATGAGCACAGGTTGAAATACCTATCCCTTCGGAAAAAATAGTTACAATTTTTTAACTGAAACCTAATCTAAAGGCAAATAAAAAATCTTTTTTACGTGTTTCCACACCCAGTTTTTGAGATTTCGATGGAAACTGAAAGTGATTAGCGTTCAGCAAACAACTTGCTATATTGAATGGTGCATAAAAGAACCGGAACACAGAAAAAACGCATTTTTCTGTTTTTTGGGCCCATGCCTTGGAAAAGAAATGGAAAGCCAAGGGCTGATTTTGAGAATTCGAAAAAAATCACAATATCATCCGATCCTCATTTCCAAAGTCGCATTTTCAATGGCCATTACATACGAGAAGAATAAGCGCAAGCGGGAGTGGCTATCTCTGCAGGAAAAAAAGTACACTTATTTGGATAGAAGCGTTGTATTAAGAAAAATTGGAAATCGATTTTTCCTCGTTTTCAAATTAAATTTGAGATTTCGATAAAAATTCTACGTGATTCGTGTTCAGCAGATAATTTGACATTTGATTGTCATGGTAATTATTACTTCTAATTTAAATGAAATTGAACTGGATTTGTAAGATAATTTCAATATTAAATTTTATTGAATTGGGTAAATAGAATATAAATTATATTTATGAATTCAAATTTAATTAAATATAATATAAAAGCTAATTCAAATATTTGGTTGAATGTCATTATAATATTATTAATAATTTGTGTTCAATTCAATTGTAATTGCATCGTTGTAATTATAAAAGTTGAATTAAATTTGTGCAAACTCAATGTGATTTGTATTCAGTAGAAAATTTGCCACAAGGATAGTCGACCTGTTTCGAATGATGGTTCGAATTTTTTCGGCCAATGCGGCCGTGTAAACCTGGTGAAATTCGACGACTGACTTTCAAAATTTACCACAAATCAAAAAATAATCCAATATCCATGACCCAAGTTGCATAAGAAAGGGCAACTGAATACAAGAGAATGATCATAGACAGCAGTCCCTATCTCTTCAGAAAAAAATGCAGTTATTTCAATAGAAGCATATTACGGAAATTCGAGAATTCATCATAAGTACCCATTTCGCCTCCAAGGCATTTCTGTTTGATTCACGAAGAACTGCTAGCTACCCCTCGGACTCACCTCTTTGGAAGTCACGTTATCTCCGGAGGTTCCTTGTTGTACAATTGAAGAGCTACTCGTGCAACTCGTCGCTACTCGGGCACGTTCACCAGACAGTCCTGGTAACGGATTGAACGGAACGTTCTCCTCCGATTGGCCAACGTTCTCCTGTCACAAAAAAAAATTATTGGTTATTGCATTGAAGAAGGAGAGAAAGGTGTTGCAAAAAAATTGAACGAGAAAAGAGGAGGAAATAAAGAGATGAGAAACGAAAACAATGTAAAATGAAAGCAGAATTGCAAGGCAAATAAAAAGGCGACAAAAAAATAACCCGCAAAAGATGCAATACAGATTATACAGGGTGTCCCACGATAGAATGTCATCCGTGAAATGCGGAGTTGGGGGTAAAATTCCGAGACGATTGATATAAGCATGTATGGGTCCCAGATCAACCCCTGAATTGTTATTAATTTTTCAAGGCAGCCAATCAGGGGCGTCCGTTGAGCGGGCTACGTCGGTGAACCAATCTGCCGGGCACTACCACATGTGCGTGTCGCTCACCGACGTAGGCCCGCTCAACGGGCGCGCCTGACTGACTGCCTTGAAAAATTAATAACAATTCAGGGGTTGATCTGGGACCCATACATGCTTATATCAATCGTCTCGGAAATTCACCCCTAACCCCGCATTTCACGGATGATATTCTATCGTGGGACACCCGTATAACATAAAATATTACTATTCTTACCCCGTTATTTACTGCGATGGGCAATGCATCTGCAACCAACGAATAGTTCCTGCGGGGAATAATAACTATTTCTCCATCAGGCATTTGTATACGATATTCTTTGACTACATCGGAGTCGGAGAAGTGAAGCTCGCACACAAAATCACTCCGAGCAAGCTGGTGTTGGATGGACTCGCTCCATCGCTGCAGCATATTCTGTAATTTAATATAATATTTAATTTCAAACCACAAAAAAATGTCGGTGACATGCACTGATATTATAAGTACAGCGAACTTCCGCTAACTCTCGCACTGTCAGGAACCTGATCTGCGCGTTGCGACAGTAACCGAAGGACCCTTCTCCGCCACTAAAGAGCAAAAGCATGAGCAAGACTTTCTCCTCAAGCAGGAGGATCAGCGACAGTTATTTATTAAATAGTTAGCGGGGAGTTTGCTGTATTGATCGCATAATCGACAACAAAGCACTTGGCTGCACTGCTATGCGATTTTTAGCTCGACAGGGAAACCGCGTTGACTGGATTCTGAGCAGCGCTGCTAAGTGCTTTACTGTCGAAAATAAGAAAAAAATGTAGAGCAAAAGACTTACTTCGGATACTTAAAAAACTGATAGCTGCCGTAATCCAGCACGCGTCCGTTCCGCCCTAACAGCACGTCGCCCAGTTCGGCATCCCGGATACGCAGACGGCTTACCCATCTCGACCTCGATGAAGCAATCTGCATAAATAAAGGAATTCATTATTGTAACTATTAGATGTCTTGCGGGGTAATATGTTGTTATTGTAATATGCAGGTTGAATAAATTGAACTGGCGTCTAATTGCCACGCTGCAAGCTAGTATAATGGTTGAAATTGAAAATATGTATTGTTTACTAATTTTGTTCATATTTCAACTTGAAATATGAACAAAAGTTGAGATATTTCTGTCGCGGAGGGCCGTATTTTGGGGGGGGGGGGGGGGGGGCAAAAGAGAGGCCCTTCTGAATCAGTGATAAATTATAGTGGCGCTTAGTAAAAAAAAGTCACAATCAATTATTATACCCAACAATAAACTGGAATAAAAAAGTATGCGCAAATTTTGTAGATTCAGACGTTTTTGCATTTTTCCTGAAAGGTTGCGGCTACGAAATTTTATCTTAAATATTTTCTTTAAGCATTCGGTGCCTCCCCTGTTTTTTTGTCGTTACGGGTTAAACGTCCGAACAGCTATTACTCCGGATTCGGCCGAAATTTTGCACAGATGTTCCATTTACTATATAAAGACATTCCCTGAAAGGATTTTTGGCGCGTTCCAATAGAAATCGAGTTTTAAAGTTTATTTTTCAGCCTGCACGAATATATTATATCTATATCGCTCGCCACTACCGATCGATATCCCCACTCCTCCGACTTCACTGATGGCTAGCGTGCCGCGCAGGAAGACTAGAGTAAAGGAGTGGACCATGGAGGCTAGAGTGGGAGGAGGCCGATCTGTGCATTTCAAAGTGGCTACAAAAATGTGGTCAAACAGGGATGGCGCCACTATCTTTAAGACCTCGAGAAGTAAGCTGAGTATCGATGTCGTATAAGAGGGATGGAAGAGGATCGAATACGCATCCCAGCGAGCAGTGCAGCGAAATCATCTAAAGGCCTCGCACGTTCCGTCGGGTGACGTCACGCGCGAGTCGTGCTCAGATTGCTTTTTCCATGGAGCCTAGATACCAGGAGGTTCAGCGAGGCCTTTCAACTCGTCCCCAAAACGAGAACAAGAAATGATGGCGCTGGGGTGCTCCGCAACCTATATGTATATAGATATACGCTAAACATGGATGTGATCTAAGACAGATCACAGATGATGTACCTAACCCTCATTAGTGTTAAGGGATAACACCACTCTAGGATTTTGGAAAGACGTTTTCTTTCCTAAAAATACTTTGGTGTCATAAAAACAATACGGAATTGGTCCTGTAGGAATTTTTTTTATTTAAAGGTTCAATTTTTGCTTTGGCCGCAGCGCCTTGTAGCGCGCGCTGAGTTGCTCGTACAACTTTAAACGCGTTTTTCTCGAAACCACTTTTTTCGATCTCGGAAGACGGATTACTCGACCACCTTTGCATCCATCGATTTCGAGGTTGAAATTTTGACAACAGCTTCACAATTATATTCTTTATGAGAGTACGTATCCGTTTTTTGATTAAATGTAAACTTCTTTTTATAAATAATTTACTGTTTTTTTTGCAAAAAATCGATTTATTTCCTTCAAAGTGCGCTATTTAAAAAAAAATTAAAAGCAAATTTCTAGGTAGTCTCATAGCTAATAATATATAATATCATTTTTTTGGTTTTTGTTTCAGGTCTTATATTTTACGATAAAACCGTTCTCCCGTGAAGCTATATGTAAAAAAAAACACGTTTTTCTAGATGGATTATATTGCCGCCATTTTGAGTTTGAGTTTGAGATCTTTTCTCGCTTTTGCATTTTTTTCCGAACCGTCATGAGGAAATTATGAATCGGCGGATATTTCGACGTTTGATGTCACGATCGGTCTGTCGTGAGGTAAGAAACTCATCCGATCACTTTCACCTCGTTGACCAATATATTACTATATATGTCGGTCGCGCTGCACCCCAGCGCCATCACTTCGGGACATTTTCGGGGACGCTTTTTTCAGCGCCTTTGCATTGCCGCTGAACCTCCTGGTATCTAGGCTCCATGGCTTTTTCCCTCGAAGCCTTCGTTTCGGCTTGGTCGCACATGAACGTGCTCAGCGTCCATGTATTTGGTATAGGTGCCGAAGGCGCGGTCGGGAAACTTCGGCGCGCTCGGCTCTTTCCGAAGATGTCCGAGCGTCGCTCGCTCACGGACACGCGCTACTATGATTGTGTGATGGGCGCGTAAGAGGCTGGAGAGGGGGTAACTTTTGCGCGCGTCTGGCTATATATCATTTTGCATCTCTCTCGCACGCAGCCTACTTCTCAAGTATCATGCTGCCTTATGCACAGCTCACTTCTCATTATTCACGTATTCCGTCTCTGTCACACGCAGCTCACGTCTCGAGGTCTTAGCAATAGTGGCGCCATCACTGTTTAACCACATTTTTGTAGCCACTTTTATCAAGTCTCTGCATAAGAGATCGGACTCCTCCCACTCTAGCCTCCCTGGAGTGGACACTCCATAGGAGATAAGCAGCGAAAGACGGCCCCAAAATCCCGACTTTTAAGTGACCACAAGGGGCGCTGCGGTCGCAATTCCCCGATGTATAGTAATACTTGTAGCTAAGGGTTCTAGGCATGCGCATTAGAGGAAAGTTATCAAAATCAAGGTTTGCGTTTTTTTTGGTATTGCATGATGTTTTCAAACTTGTACTATACTAACATTTAGTTTTTTTTTCTTTTCGCGAGCGTTCAGTTGTATTTTTCGTTTATTATAAAACACAAAAACGATTCATATTTCGTAGTTGACGGAGCTAATGTGCGGCACTCTGGTTGTAGAAAGTGAGATAATGAGAATGAAAAAGGTAAGATTGTTGCATCGCTGAAAAAAATGCACAGATTCAGATTGAGCTTCAATGCATGACGTACTAGAGGATTTGCAATGTTTTCCATTTTTATTGTTCCAATAATGTTAAGAGCGATGCTGGAAGCGTTCACGCGTGCGATTAACAACGGCAGACAGAAGTGTTACAATGAAAAGTAATCAATATAATTTTGAATAATAAATTTAAATATGCTTCACTGCGAATGAATTAAATAAACAATCTGTACTGTTAACAAGGCGCATTTTGCTGTATATTATGTCTGTGTAATAATAAATGACTCTCACAATAAGTAATAATAATAATCACAAATATTCTATTGTACGAGCGTAATTTTTTAAATAATAAGTTATCACAATTACACCCATTTTTACTTGTCTATGTAATAATCTTCTATCAAATTTAAAAACGATTCACCGAATGGTTAAATAAATATTTCGTTCTCAAATTATACACATTTAACATTCCATCTTATAAAACATTAATAACTATACACAAAACTTATTCAAAATGTGAGTTTTTATTTATAATTTTTTTACACATCATATAATACTTTATTTTCGAGCATGGATTCAATCCACAGACAATCATGTATAAGTAGCCGACGGAAAGCTAAGCAAGAGAGTATATCTATATATAAGGGAAAGCCGATTGCAACGCCACCTACAACTCTTATTTTCCTTGATTTTGGAGCCACATCGCTAGCACACAGTGTCCACTCCTTTACTCTAGTCTCCCTGGCGCCGCGCTTACCCCGGCCACGGTCTTACATGCAGGTCAAGGAGACTAGAGAGAAGGAGTGGACACAGCATAGACCAATACGTAGTTCCAGCGTCTTAAAAAGTCCGACCTTCAATAGTTCCAGATTGTGCCACTAGCAGGTCTCCTGACGATAACGTCTCAAATAATTATAATAGTCCAAACTTAACGCATGCGCACAAATAATAAAAGAATTTAATTTCGACGTGTTGTGTGCTCTGCGTTTAAGCTCATTTTTAATCACATCATGCCGATTCCCCACACCGAACTCGGGCCCAACCATTTGTAACGGAATAGCAACAGTGTACGCCGCAGCAAGCTGATCGGCGCGTGGTCTGGGAACTCAAAGCATGTTTTTTTCCCGAGTTCCAGTAATTCTGAGAGGGTTGTGAAATAAATTTATTCTGCAAACAAATTTAATTTATTCAATTTATGCATGTATTTGCCTTTGTTACAGCGAATGCAATTTAAACTGTCGGCGAGATGTTGGAAATCCACGATCCAACGTCCTTCGACAGCGAATTTTTGTTGCTGATCGTTGAGGTTATGGTTATTCTCATCGTGTTTGTTGAGGATATCGAAAGGAAAGAGAGACGATAGGGTTGAAGAGAAAGATAACTTTCAATATATATAAGTACGCTTTATTAGTTTTGTGTTAACAAAGGAACTTCTTATTGCACACGTCTAGTGGGCAACGGTCACGGACCAACTAACGAAAAATTACCGGTAACGCAAGTAGTGTGCTCCGGCGCCTGAACACTAAGTTTTGCTCACGCATGCGCAGTGAGCCTATCGACGTGCGATAACTTTACTTCTCAACAGCGTTTAGCCGCATTTGCTTGACACATGGCTGCCACAGCTTTCAGTCTTTTAGCAAGCGCCCTTTTTTGTAAACTTTCCTTTGTATCGCACTTGGGTTGACATTTTCACGCTTTTTAAAAATTTATATAAAACATTTCGCGAAAGACGGATCGTAGGAAGCTCCGCGCCGCTCTCCATACGATTATGAGACCTATCTATGCATAAGGTGCGAATGTGTGGGACATATAGAGAGTACAAGCTCTGTCAACAATTTACAACCAACGGCGTCGTATAGGCATTGGATGTTACTATACGTTTCGACCGAAACTTTTGGCTCATACGTGTACCTACATTGTTGGTTCACCGCTTAATTTAATTAATTATTAGTTGCTATTATGAGTTTGCAACGATAAGAAAGACAGCGAAATAGGAGAGGTAGACGCAACAGTTAGGTCCCCCATCACGAATGTGCTGTCAACAGCAACCGAGAGCACGCCAAGAGTACGAGGCTAGTGGCGGAGCTATCCGATCGGACACAGACGATCGCAGCGCCTCCTTGTTTGCAGTGTTTTTGCGGACGTTTCGTACGCACTGTGTGTCCACTCCTTCTCTCTAGTCTCCCTTATTGAAGAACCGACTGTTTCAACTCGTGACCACGACGATCGCTGCTATAGAGTGATGCAGGCTGTGTGAGAGAGACGGAAATAGATTTCAAAAGTAAACAAAACCCAAACATAACCGCTGATTCACGCGACGACACGCGACGTGCTCTACTTGTAAACTTGTAAAAACGGTGATATTGAAAAAAAATCTTTTTTTTTAAGGACAATAAAACTTGCAATTTATGGAATGATTGAAATTATTTTTTTCGCGTTGGAGCCGGGAACCTGAAAAAAAATGAAAAATTATTGGGATCATTACAATAAATACTTTCCAGGCTGGAAAACATAAAACAAAGTTAGTGAATTATTTTAATTGATTCTACTCGAGAGTCCTTCGCTTAAAGGTCGGAAAAGAGGTGTTTTTTTAAATTTACCAACGCAAATCGTTTCGGAAACTGCAAAGTAGAGGTTATTGAAAATTTTGCTTGGGACATGCATTAAAATTTTTCGAAGAGAAAATAAAGAATTGCAAAAGGAGCACTGTTTCTTAAATACTTGTTTCATTTTCAAGAAAACCATCGTGCAAGTGTTTCGGTCTGGATTCCACTTCGGTCTAGAATAATGGCCACTTATTTTCCGGTCAATTAAAATAACGCGTAAAGCCTATTTGTTTTATAAAAGCTAAAACATGTTTTTAAAAAACCGAGCGCACAGGGATCGAACCCCTGAAAGCAGCATTACAAAGCTTGCACCGAACCCCTCGACCAACACGAGCTCACATTCACACCTATATAAAAAACATTCATATTCATTGTACCCACTTGGATAACTATAGTCTTTTGGTTTTTTTTTCAGGTTTACGATAAAGTTACTTTTAATTGTATTTAGGTCCATCATGCATTTTTGACATTGAATATCATAATTTGCTTTCACCAGCCAATTGTACAGCTAGGTTAGGTTCCTATGAGTCAACAATCGATTTCCATCTCTCTCGCACTGCCTGCATCACTCTATCGCAGCGACACTCGTGGTCACTAGGCGAAACGGCCGGGTGCTTCAATCCGAGGACATACCCCCACCACCAGAGTTTCAAGATCTGTATGTAAGACCGTGACCCCGGCAAGTATATCGACATAACCCACGGTCGTACATACAGGTCTGGAAACGAAGCCAGATTTCAATGGAGTCGCGAGGCACCGTTACGAGCTTCACTTTTCATTCCGCTCGCCGTTACCGCCGTCGCTACTATCGGCGAGTACCTCCCACTCACGGTCTTCTGTGATCTCTCCCTTCGCCCCTTGCCTTGTCTTAGACCGTGCCCCGTGCCATTTATTACTCCATTTTTTTATGACAACGTTCTCGATAACCTCTGTTTGCGTCAACGAGCATTTGTAGTTTGAAAAATATTCATAAAGCTGGCGAAGGTGGACCGTTGTTTCAGGGCTTTCTAAACTGACGAACCAATAAATGTATTTGTATATTCAACATTCCATGTGTTGCGTATTTTTTTACTTTCGTCATCGAAAGAAACTCGGAATAAAATTCGAATAAAAATCCATTTCACTCGAAAAAGGTATTTTTATTTATTTTTTAAATTTTTATATTGGTCTTCTTCCAGCCATACAGGATCTTCCCCTTTTTACAAGCCCCACTTCTATTCTCTTCCACAATCCCCCGTCCTTATTCCACAATTCTTTCTCATCTACCTCTATTCCCCCTTCGCCCCCCACGAAAAAGGTAATGTGCATTTCGGATCATCGAGAAGAGTGAGAGAGACGGACGGAAGCTGTTCTGTCCTTGTCGCACACGTACACGCCGATAGCAATGTCACGTAGTGGCGAAAATTGGAAACAAACGTGGGTTCGTTAACGGTGCCTACCCCTACCACGGTCGTTTCCAGACCTGTATGTAAGACCGTGATATAACCTAAACAAACCCAACCAAACCGAAACACACAAATCCAGCCAGTGGGACCTGGTGTCCGGAGACCCTTAAAAAAACGGTGGACACGATTTTTCAAGAACTATCGCATCGATCTTGTTGAAATTTTGCACCATTCTTGAAAATAGCATTGACTACTGATTGAATGAAACATTTGTAAAAAAATTGAAATTTGGATTTTCGCGCAGAGTTATATGCAAAATATTTCAATTTTTGGTACAATTTACGCTACGCATAGTCTTGGAAAATTAGTTGTAATCGAAAAAAAACCTTCGCTCAATCACTAGTCAATGCTATTTTGAAGAAGTGTGCAAAATATCAATAAAATTGGTACATTAGTTTTCGAGAAATCGTGTCCACCGCTTTTCCGAGGGGTCATCGGAAACCAGGTCCCACCTGCTGAATATCCCAAATTTTTTAATGACATTTAAAAAAAATATTATTGTAATTTTGTTCTTTTATGTGCAATAAAATCATTTATGTGCAATAAAATAATTTATCAATTATATTTTCTTTAATAAAGAAAATATGGTTTTTGGCTCAAAAACCTACGTAACCCCTTAAAAATTATTTTCGTGTAAATATTCACGTGTCGTCGTTGTTAGAAAACCGATGGAAGCTCAGCTTGGGACTCGTGTTAGGAACATTTTTGCATCTATTATAGGCACATCTGCTACACGATGGCATCGCGAAAATACACGAAAAAGCGCGGAATACACGATTAATTAACTAGTTAGATTGATATTCAGTATTAATAATCAAAAATACATCCGAGGCCTGTCAAATTTCTGACAGATGTAAGCAAAGTAGCAACAGATTTCTGTACCGCGTAGCACGTTCCTTGGAAGAAATCGCTGAGGGCACGCGAAAAAAAGATGGAACGGGTGAGATGGAAAGGAGCGAGAGAGTAGGAGGGAAAATAGATCGATTTAAAGCCGGGGCTCACCGGCAGAACGAGCACGTGCCTTAGACCGCTCCGCCGTTGCTGCTGTTAACCAAGGAGACTATAGGAAAGGAGACCAAGCTCCGCATTCTGGCGCGTACGTTAAAGTGCAACAAATAAGGGTTCCGCATAAGCGGCGCTGGGAACGTTAGTCATTTTGTACTCTATTTACATGTTTTGCGCATGCGTTGTTATCAGCTGTCGTTTATTAGCTGTCATATGAGCTGAAAATTTTAATTTTCTTAACCTTAATTTATTTTATAAATAAATTTTCTGTAGCTGTAGTAGTGCCTTAAGATGTTTCTACATTTAAGTCATAGTGCAATTACCCACTTAATTATTTTAAAAAACACCTAAGAAATGCCATAATAATTTATATCCGACGGAAATATAAATTCCATTCAAATATGGGTTAGGTGGCCGAGATTATAATGTGAAAAGTACGTAGAAAATGTCAGCGCCTGGAACATCCGAACATGCGCCCTCAGCGGAGCATCCTGGAGCATCCGTACATGCATCCTCACATACCACTGCGTCAAGTGTAGTGCTTCACACGAAAACGAAAAATGCACTTTAAATAACTCATCAGATAAGCCGCTCATCCGCTATGCAAATTGCAATAACCTAGATCACCCAGTGAACTATAAGTGATGCTTATACTGCAAGGTCATATACACACGCTCATAAAGTGACAACGATAACTCATCGAAAGAATTGAAACGATACACCCGAAAGTCACATCGGAAATATCCTTTGCAAAAGCTATGGCACCACCCGCAGCGACATTATCAACACAGAGATTGGCTCCGCAGTAGCGAGCATCTTCCACAGTATCACGAATTCCACGTATAACCTAAAACCTAAGCAGAAAAACTTGGAAAAAAAGATCAGATTAGATTTGTAATTAAAAAGTAAATTTTTCGATCCTCCCTCGTCCGATACTCTTCCAAAGTTGCCGTCGCAAATAAACAATCTTAGTGGACGATAGGTCTTTTTTTTACAAGCGTCAAAAATTAGCCGCCATAACAGTCAGTTTCACCCTGTATACTGGCTGTATTACTATATTTTCATACACTAAAGCAGCCCCCTGACACTGGTTTTTTAGGGGTCCACCGTTTTTTTAGGGGTCGCCGGACACCAGGTCCCACCAGCTGGGTTTGTGTGTGTTGGGTCTGGTTGGGTTTGTTTAAGTTATATAGATATACTTGCAGGGGTAACTATTCCTATACGATAAACGAAAACGCGTTTTGTCCCGGCTTTTTAGTTCTTGAAATCGCCACTGCCTAGCGTTGGCTGTTGTGTGACAGCCTTCGGCTCGCTGAACGATTCGATACTTTCGTGGCTTTCGCCTGTTATTGTTATGGCGACGTTATTGACTGGGTTCAAATGGACAATCATTAGAACGGAAAATCATTCCAAATATATCAATAGATTTTTATTCATGTAAGATATTCGAAACACCGGCGCAACATACATATATATGCATGCCTGTCACACGACTACTAGCGCGACAGTGCGGCAAGGACATTTTGCGAACATAATTTATCTACCAGTGTCAGGGGGCTGCACTAAAGATACGGACGCCTACAGGCCATATTTAACACCACGCTCTTGAATCAAATTTACGGACGTTTCTTATACCCATTCACCATACGAAGATTGGACTCCATTTCTATAGTCTCCGTGCTGTAATCATTGAAACATTGGAATCTCATCGACGTCGATAGGACATTTATCCTGCCTGGGTAAAACCAAAGAACAGATATTACATGGAACAACACGGCTTATGGGACGATTTGGCAAGTTTTCTCAGGGAAGTTTCGTAGTTACTCCCCAACCACCTAAAGCGCTGCCTGTATCGATGTGCACGGACACATCCGTGGCGCGCTTGGCTCCACCCAGCTCCACCTCTTCTTACGCTCGAGCCAACTACGGTTGAGGTGATTTCGCGTCTCGCTCGCTCTTTTGCAGATTCCAATCTTAACAGAAGCAACGGTCGATCGGTCTAAGGCACGTGCTCTTTCTGCCGGGGAGCCTCGGCTTTAAATCGATCTGTTTTCGCTCCTACTCTCTCGCTCCTTTCCATCTCACCCATTCCATCTCTTTTTAGCATGCCCTCAGCGATTTCTTCCAAGGAACGTGCTACGCGGTACAGAAATCTGTTGCTACTTTGCTTACATATGTCAGAAATTTGGCAGGCCTCGGACGTATTCGTGCTTATTAATACTGAATATCAATCTAACTAGTTAATTAATCGTGTATTCGTGTATTTCGCGCTTTTCTGTTAGACACTTTGCCCACGGAAAATTGGCTGTTAAAATTGTTTTTGAGTTGCAACATTGTTAACGATGCCATCGTGTAGCAGATGTGCCTATAATGGATGCAAAAATGTTCCTAAGACGAGTCCCAAGCTGAGCTTCCATCGTTTTCCTAACAACGACGACACGTAAATATTTAGCCGAAAGTAATTTTTAAGGGGTCACGTGGGTTTTTAAGCCAAAAAGCATATTTTCTTTATTAAAGAAAATATAATTTATTTTATTTTAAATGATAAGCACATAGAAGAGCAACATTACAATAATATTTTTTTAAATGTCATTAAAAAATTTGGGATATTCAGCCGATGGGACCTGGCTTCCAGTGACCCCTCGGCAAACCGGTGAATACGATTTCTCGAAAACTAATGCACCAATCTTAATGAAATTCTGCACACTTCTTCAAAATAACATTGACTAGTGATTGAGCGAAGGTTTTTTTTCGATTATAACTAATTTTACAAGACTATGCGTAGCGTAAACTGCACCAAAAATTGGGCTATTTTGCATATAACTCTGCCGAAAATCCAAATTTCCATTTTTTTTTAATGCTTCATTCAATCACTAGTCAGTGCTATTTTGAAGAAGTGTGCAAAATTTCAATAAGGTCGATGCGATAGTTTCTGAGAAATCGCGTCCACCGTTTTTTTAGGGGTCTCCGGACACCAGGTCCCACCAGCTGGGTTTGTGTGTGTTGGGTCTGGTTAGGTTTGTTTAAGTTATATAGATATACTTGCAGGGGTAAGCGCGGCACGATCGGCCGTGGCGAGCGATATAGATATATTCGTGCGAGCTAAAAAATAAACTTTAAAACTCGATTTCTATTGGAGCGCCCCAAAAATCCCTTTAGGGGATGTCTTTATATATTAAATGGGACATCTGTGCAAACTTTCGGCCGAATCGGGTGTAATAGCTTTTCGGAAGTTTATCCCGTAACGACAATAAAAACAGGGGGGGAGCGAATGATTAAACAAAATATTTAAAATAAAATTTCGTAGCCGCAACCTTTCAGGAAAAATGCAAAAACGTCTGAATCTACAAAATTTGCGCAAACGTTTTTATTCCAGTTTAATGTTGGGTATAATAATTGATTGTGACTTATTTTTTACTAAGGGCTACTATAATTTATCACTGATGCAGAAGGGATGCCTTGTGCCCCCCCCCCCCTCCCCAAATACGGCCGTTCGCAACAGAAATATCTCAACGTGATTTTAAATGATACGCTGTCTCCTACCGAACCGCCCAACGCTTGGTCGGTCAGTCGACCATTAATACAAGCGGGACAGCACTATAGCCCGATAGGCATACGCGAGAGAGAGACAACCGCGAGAGGCGTGCCTTGAACGTCTATCATTGTGTGTGGCACACCAATACATCGCCGCGCAGCCTACCGGCGGAAATACTAACTACATTTTTTCTGCCAAATATTAACATGGGCCGTGGTGTTCCATGTAATATCTGTTTTTTGGTAGAACCAATATTTCCGAATGACTTAACAAATTCTTTGAATCGTTACTCCGGATACCTGTATTACAATTAGGTCTTTCAAATGTCTACCATCTCCTGGATGCTCTGCAAGAATCCGTTTTAATGTGTTCTTTGGACAATTAATTTGAGTTTTCCTTCGAAAATCTACTACCACATGCCGTAAAGATAATTTTTAAAAGTTTATCGTTTGCACAGTAGAAATTTATACATAACCCTTCAAGGGTTGGTGCAAAAAAGCCATGACTTTATATTGAAACAATTTGTACAGCCAGTGTAGTTGTAGTCTTTGATTTTTCGTTGCGCCATCTAGCACCGAATCATATTTTGTTCTTGCGAACTTGTGCACTATTCTTTTCACATGAATAGCGATATTGTATAGCTTCTTTATAGGCCTCCGAAGTAACTTTCGTGGTGGCGCCCCGTGACGGCTGCCGGTGGCAAAACTTGGATTGGCGCATGGCGGCACTCCAAGCCGGCCAAGTCAAACCGGCACAAACACTAGGGCTAGGCTTGAGCAAGCATCATCGATTGGACACCTGATTTAAATGGCGACCGGCATACTGCACTAGCAGACGAAAACCAATCCAAGTTTTGCCAAAACTCGCTGCAAGGGTGCGCCACAAGAGTTAGTTCGGAGGCCTATAATGAAGGTACGAATCCACAAATATATCAGAAATCCTTCATCTACTGTCAAAACTGTATCGTTTAATTTGTAAACTGGGAATTTTCGAACAAATTGGTGCCGATATTACTGCACGAGTTATTTATTTTGCACTTAACAAGCGTTCTCAAAAATTGAGGTTAGCTCGCCGTCTGATGCGCGATTTTCAGTTCATCTATAATGTTTTAAATGCCGGGAAATCTGCGCTATCGACCCACTAATTCCCGCGATATGAAAAATTTGAGCTCAATATTTTCGTGCTATCGAAAAATACGAGTCTGTTTAGCTAACCTATATATTGGGTGTTATCTCGCTGTTACAGCTCAACGTCTCGTTTCCGGCGACCGGATGCCAGAAATTGTTAGAAATAACGGACGAGCACAAGCTCAGAATGTTCTACGAAAAGCGCATGGGTGCGGAGGTCGAAGCTGATCCCCTTGGAGACGAATGGAAAGGATACGTTGTTCGTGTAGCTGGAGGCAATGACAAACAAGGCTTTCCCATGAAACAGGGTATACTTACTAATAGTAAGTCGATTGGGTTTCGTCGTGATATATTTATAAATATTTGAGAGTTAAACATTAATGCTACCATAGTGATAAAAATTTAATAAATTAATGCTTTGCTTGTTCTAAGCCAGTATATAAAACTTAGAATTGATCCCTCAAGGTAGTATATGCAAGGCAGTCCCATTCAAAAGCAAATGTACACTCAAGTTTTAAAGGGAATAGATTAGTCTGACAACCCAAAAATCAGTGTTATGTAAAGAAAATAATGCTAAAGGGATAAGATGATTGAAAAATCGTTTCAACCTTTATTTGTATGTACATTTACAAAGTTTAGCACCAAATTTCATGGTATTTCAAATTTTGAAACAATGTATCTCAAATTTCACCATCTTTCACGTGTACTACCTTAACTTATTGGAAAAGTATAATACTTTTCACTCAAAGTAGTTATGTTTGCGTTCTTTTAGGACACTGTTTTACTACCAGATATGATCAACAAAAGCATAATGACAAGTAGTGCAGAATGTTCTGGATTTTGTGTGGGATAATTTATGTATGGAAGAAAGTTTTTGGAAAGTTGTACAATTGCACACTGTACATATATATTTTTTTTTCCTAAGGAACACGCTGTTCGCGTTTCTTACCTATTTTTTCCCTCATTGTGATCATTTCTTTCCTCTACTGTTTACTCTTTTTTCTTCACCTTTCTTCCTGTTCTCCCCCTGTATTATATTCATCGTGGCATTTCTGTCATGGATATAGGGAAATTGCAGAAAACCTATACCAATACAGCCGGTCATCAAGTTTGCTTCCCAGTTGTGGAACTAGTCTCATTTTGCCGCGAAATGCCAAAGAAAAACATATCACGACGAAATGTATGCAACCGGGATTCAAACCTGGGACCTTCCGGTCCACTGGTTTAGTGGTGAGCACGCTAACCACCTAGACCATTGCACCGGTTCTTGCACACTGTATAATTTTAGTGTAATTACAATTGGACCATACTGGTATGCGTACTTGTTCAGCTCTTTCATTTATCCTAATCAAACTATATCAGCACTGTAACAGTTAAACAGTTTGAAAATACGAGTACTGTTGAAGTGCACATATTTGCTGTGAGGATTTTTGCCCTATTGAAGTTAAATATTAACGACAACAGGTGAAACAACCACAAACAAGCACTCGAACTGGAAATTTCTAACTCGGTCTACATATTGTGCCACTTACTGATTGATTGTACTTTATATCTTAATATAAACCGTAAACCCTTGCTTATCTGATCTCGGTTAGCCGATGTTCCGCATTATGCAAGTCACCCAACTTATCAGAGTCCTCTGCATTATCCGAGGTGTATTTTTGAATAATACAGAGAATCTTGTACGAAACGGAAGAATCTGCTATGTCTATGCGTAGAGTAGTCCTATATGTGTTTGTTTTCCGTGTTATCAGAGATTTCACTTATCCTAGGCACACTTTCCCCATATTACCATGGACAAGCAAGTGAGAATTAATGAATTCAGCAAAATATTGGATAGGTTTTGTCTTCTATACATCCTTGAGCACACATTTAATTTATACTCATTTAGTTTTATACAATGGATACATCCATGCGTATGGTAAATTATATTAATAGAAAGAACCGGAAATTGTAGTGCACTGATAGAGTAACACAATATCTATAAAGAATTATCAATACTGTTTATTGACATTCTATATTCATTGTCTCACAGGCCGAGTGCGTCTGCTCTTGTCCAAGGGACACTCCTGCTACCGACCACGTCGTACTGGAGAACGCAAGCGTAAATCAGTTCGCGGTTGCATCGTCGATGCGAATCTCTCCGTTCTCGCCCTTGTCATAACAAAGAAGGGAGAGCAGGTTCGTGAATGTTTTGCATATGTTATTCGACATGTCACATTAATTCACGGTAAAATTGTGACTCTGCAAAGCAGCTATTCATGAGAATAGCAATTCCAATGAATGGAAACTTGTTTTCTTAATTCCAAAGGGCAGACAGATCTCTTTGTCTTTGTTTTAGTTGTATGTATTTGTATGAATTATTTGGGGTGAATAACCGACCTTAAGAAACAGCCCTTCGGGTTGTGTGAGGTTAATAACCCAAATTTCAAAAACCCAAAATTTGTTGTCCCTTTTTATATCATGAACAGTTATACAGCTGTTTAGTGATTAAAATAGGAAGAAAAAAATTCCAGCTATTTTTCGGAAAAACGCGTCCTGTAAATATTCACCCAGGTCTCGCCTTCAGAATGAATTGGCACGGGCAGTGTATTTATTTTATCTTGGAGACGATCATGTTAATGTGATCCAAAAGGAATTTAACGATTTTAGGCTTTTGCGTCGACAGGCTCTCGCTCAGTGTATGAGTCTTACACAAGTAACAAACCAATGAACATCCTTCGCGTTTTTTTCTTTTTTCACCTAGACGGTTCAACATCTTTTAAAGCTTGTGAATTATTTTAACAGGAGATTCCGGGACTTACAGATAATAATCTTCCGCGTCGCTTAGGGCCCAAGAGAGCCGGAAGAATACGCAAATTGTTCAATCTGACGAAAAACGACGATCCTAGGGCATTTGTCGTCAAGCGGCCTGTTCAAAAAGAGGGCAAAAAGGAGAAACTAAAAGCACCGAAGATTCAGCGTCTCATAACGCCCCTTACTCTGCAACGCAAAAGGCACAGGGCTGCCCTTAAGAAACGTTTATGCCTTGCGAGAAAAGAGCAAGCTGCTGAATACGCGAAACTTCTCGCCCAAAGACAGAAGGAAGCTAAGGCCAGGCGTCAGGAAGCGTTGAAACGCAAACGCAGTGCTTCCATAAGGGATTCGAAATCGTCGAGCCACTCGAATTCAGTCGCGAAAAAGTGAAAACTACTACCTAACATGAACTATGTACTTTCGAGCTGTTTGACACTATCCGTGTACTCTTGAAACGTAAGAGAGTCGTTCGTTGTGCGAATGTCGAGGATATTGCAAAATACATTTCGTAGCAACGATCAATCTCTTGTTGTTTTCAATCCAGACTTAACGTCGAGCATTCATTTATCAAGCTCTTCGATAACGTTGAACGTTAACTACTATTACGATTTTCTGCTGCAATGTCGAACGATTTTTCGCCAAGAATTAGTCCGTCCTTGTTTATGAGGTAATTCATTTTCATGGTATAAAACTATAGACGATTACTTTTTTTTTTTTTTTTTTTTAAGACAGTTTTGTCATAAGTCTGTTGAGATTTGTTACTTATCCACACCAGTGAAGGGTAGCGAAAGGACCAGAATGATGGATTGCAGTAGTCACCAAATAACTTTCAGTCGTTATTGACACAGCGCGTGGATTATTGCAAGATCGTAGGGGGAAATTTCATGTAACGCGGTTAGGACGTCCCTTGATTGTCGTCGAAGATACGAATTAAAACTACAAAAAATGTTCCTTCTAAATAGCACTTCAATTTAATAACAATAATATTCAACGTAAACTCAACACTAGTTTTGCGGCAAGGTTAAAGGCCACTCAGTCGGGCAAAATCTTGTTTCAACATTGTCTAAGAAATGTCTTAAATGGAGTAAATTTTCCTTACTACGTAGTAAGGAAATCTTACTACTATTAAATGCAGCAAGATTTCCTTACTACGAATATTGTACAAAGTATTTATCTCGTCTCTTAATTACGTCGATGTGTAACAAAGAAACGTCGATAGAAAGCATGCGGTTCGGTCACGCTTTCTCGTCAACGGTCCAGCGTGGACTGTAGGGATGGGCAATGTTTTTCGATTAATTGAAAGTGTCGATGTTTTCGGTGAAATAATCTTTTAAATTAAATTATATTTTGTCGATTTTTTTGGCGATCGATTAATCGATTCTCGATTTTGATAAAGTAACGTCGAAATACATATATGTAATGCCTTCTCGTAGGACGTGACGCCCGGATTGGTATATAACAGCCAATCACAAATCATTTTGTCCTCGCATCTTTTTCAACACAAACCTAAAGGTGAATTCTGATTGTTGGACTTGGCATACTGTACGCGATACCGGATGAATGATGCGCGAGATACAATGAGAGATGAGGTATATACCGAAAAGTCTATATTGAAGCGGAACTTTCATTGGATATCGCATATTGTCAATACAGTAAGAGCGTCAACCGTCACCCGCGTAACATATTCACCACTGGGAAGAAATACAAGAGAGCTCAAAAACGCGTGAACCGTAATAAGTGCCAAAACTCCGGTCTACATTTTGCAGAAATATCGGGTTCAGGATTCGAATTGCGGGGACGAAGTGGCGCCCTAACCTGTCCGCTGGTTCTGACGTCCATTTTCGCTTTTATTTACTCAACGCCTTCATTAAAAAATTTATTTTAAGCCAAAGAACAGAATTATAGAGAGAAAAAATGTTTTCGAGAAGTCGGATTTTACATACGTTTCCAGAACACATGGGTCGTTTGCGTCCTCGACAGATTTTTACGGCTTGCCAGCTGGAGCTGAATTAACCGATTCTGGCGGACCCGGGGCAGTGAAATAACGCTATCCCAAACTTTTTTTAATAAGAATATGAACGCCACGGGTAAACATGCCTTCGCGGGATACCCCGTTGATGAAATGTCGAGAATGCAAACGGCCCATGGATCTCTTAAAATATTTTTTTTTCATTGGTTTTTTCCTTAGGTACACGCTTTTCGCGTTTGTTACCCTATTCTTTCCCCTCATTGTGCCCGTTTCTTTCCTCTACTGTTTACTCTCTTTTTTCTCCATCTTTCTCCCTGTTCCCCCCTCTTGTGGCCGCAGCCGACTTCTCCCTCTGTATTATATTCATCATGACATTTCTGTCATGGGTATAGGGAAACTGCGAAAAACCTACACCAATATAACAGCCGGTCATCGAGTTCGCCAGTCGTGGAACTAGTCTTATTTCGCCGCGAAATGCCGAAGAAAAACATTTTACGACGAAATGTACGCGACTGGGATTCGAACCCGGGACCTCCCGGTCCACTGATTTAGTAGCGAGCACGCTAACCACTAGACCATCGCACCGGTTGATCTCTTAAATTATTAAAAGAAAGGGGTATGCCGAATTTCCGATCGAAATTTGATTTCCGTTTTTCGGAAGTTTATCCGATTGTAGTTATGACATTTATGTTTTGATAATGGCAATCTTTTTCCAAATATGGCATGTATGGACATATTTCCAGATATGGATAGAACTAAATAGTAAATTATTAAAAGAATCGGGTTTGTACGACGAAGAGATTCAACAATATAAGAACCCCGTTCATGGTTCTCCATTTTTTTTTATACTTGATTAATCGAATCGTCGATTGTTTAGAGTAAAAAATCGATTTTCCGTAACGATACTTCGAAAAAATATCGATTTCTTAATAATCGATTATATTTCGAACATCGCCCATCCCTAGTGGACTGCTCTCAAAATGCCGAACCCCTTGCAGAGATGTCGAGCGTGTTCCGATATACGCTGTGAATGCTGTGCGGCATGACGTCAACTCAGTGTACTGCGGCGCTGTTCCGTTTTTAATTCGTACACCGGTGGATACTTTAAAACGGGACACGTTACAGTATACTGGCGATTTGCCGCCTTTGTTGTACTGTGAGTGCCTTACCTTCCGGAGGACCAGCGCTTGCAGTACAAAGATGGAGGCTATCAATGACGTCATGATTGTCCCTAGGGCACTGTGACAGAGGACTGGAGGCCTATATAGGAACGCATCTGCAGGCACTGCCACCACTGGTCAGTAGCGGCAGCGTATATCGGAACACGCTCGTCAGCTCGTTCTTTGTCGTCTAGGAAAGCCGTCGTCTAGGGTAACGCGCCTTTCGAGTCTACAGCATGGAGGCTAGAGCACGGTCTTACATAGAGGTCAAGGAGACTAGAGAGAAGGAGTCGACACTCCCGCCTCAAACAGTTCTTTCAATCGGTCGCAGAGGTGTAATGCTCAGTTCCACCGCAGGCGTCGCTAGTGTTCCCCAGAGCCCATAATATATAGTAATACAAAACTGCATAAGGTAAAACTGATGGTGTTATGGCGGCAAAATTGCTTGCGCCTATCAAACAAATATATCTGTCGTGTACACCAGCACAGCAGCTATCGAACTATGTGTATAATAATGGAGATGACTCCTCGCGAGTCAATGAGATAAAGGGAAACAGTAAAAACTCTAGGTAGGAATTATGAAACAAATTTCAACTATTGATGGCAGTAAATTAAAAAATATATTCTTCCATGTTATTTTTGTTCGAGTTCTTTTGGGATTGGACGAGTTCTTTGATTGGTTAAAACTGCTTTAATTCGCTCGTACAACTAGATACCTGCACGATTGCAAAATAAAAAAATTAAAACTACCGAGGCTCGAACTCAGGACCTTCAATACAGTAATCTAGCATTCTGCCAATTTCGCCACACAATCATTTGCCAATAAATATAATCTTCTCATATGTACGTGATTGCCACTCCTGGGGTTTAATTAGGCTTCACGGCTTGTTCGGTTGGTTCATCGCTTAATTTAATTCATATTTAGCTTCCTTTTTTAACGTAACTAGCAAATAACGAGTTTTCATGGGTATACATATAATAATCACGTGTTGAAAAGACAACCCCAGCATGTAGAGCCAACGTTCTCGCATTCGCCCGATTTCTTGCATGTACATGTTATTATTATTATTTATCATTATTATAATTGTACAGGAAAACAGAGTAACGCGCATCCGAATAATAAATACATTACGAGATACATTACGGTTAGTTTATTGCTTTATTCGCGTTTCATTATAATTAGCTATATTTTTAAACGTAACAGGCAAATCATAAGTTTCCATAATAAAATAACTCGTGTTGTACTTATTATATAATTATTATATCTGATGTGCTTATTATATAATAAGCCCATATGAATAAAACAACACGAGTTGTTTCATTAATATTATTTATATTTTATTTATTATATATATATGCACACAATATTATTATATATTATAATAGAAGGAATCCCTACTTGGGTGTATTATCCAAGGAGACTAGAGAGAAGGAGTGGACACAGCATAGGCCAATACTTAGTGCCAGCGTCTTAAAAAGTCCGACCTTCAATAGTTTCAGATTGTGCCACTAGCAGCTCTCCTGACGATATCGTCTCAAATAATTATAATAGTCCAAACTTAACGCATGCGCACAAATAATAAAAGAATTTGATTTCGACGTGTTGTGTGCTCTGCGTTTAGGCTCATTTTTAATCACATCATGCCGATTCTCCACACCGAACTCGGGCCCAACCATTTGTAACGGAATACCAACAGTGTACGCTGCAGCAAGCTGGTCGGGGAACTCGAAGCGTGTTTTTTCCCCGAGTTCTAGTAATTCTGAGACGGTTGTGAAATAAATTTATTCTGCAAACAAATTTAATTTGTTCAATTTATGCATGTATTTGCCTTTGTTACAGCGAAAGCAATTTAAACTGTGGGCGAAATGTTGGAAATCCACGATCCGACGCCCTGTGACAGCGAATTTTTGTTGCTGATCGTTGAGGTTATGGTTATTCTCATCGCGTTTGTTGAGATTATCGAAAGGAAAGAGAGACGATAGGGTTGACGAGAAAGATAACTTTCAATATATATAAGTACGCTTTATTAGTTTTGTGTTAACAAAGGAACTTCTTATTGCACACGTCTAGTGGGCAACGGTCACGGACTAACTAATGAAAAATTACCGGTAACGCAAGTAGTGCGCTCCGGCGCCTTAACATTAAGTTGTGCTCACGCATGGGCAGTGAGCCTATCGACGTGCGATAACTTTACTTCTCAACAGCGTTTAGCCGCATTTGCTTGACACATGGCTGCCACAGCTTTCAGTCTTTTAGCAAGCGCCCTTTTTTGTAAACTTTCCTTTGTATCGCATTTGGGTTGACATTTTCACGCTTTTTAAAAATTTATATAAAACATTTCGCGAAAAACAGATCGTAGGAAGCTGAGCGCCGCTCTCTATACGATTATGAGACCTATCTATGCATGAGGTGCGAATGTGTGGGACATATAGAGAGGGTACAAGCTCTGTCAACAATTTACAAGCAACGGCATCGTATAGGCATTGGATGTTACTATACGCTTCGACCGAAACTTTTGGCTCATACGTGTACCTACATTGTTGGTTCACCGCTTAATTTAATTAATTATTAGTTGCTATTATGAGTTTGCAACGATAAGAAAGACAGCAAAATAGGAGAGGTAGACGCAACAGTTAGGTCCCCCATCACGAATGTGCTGTCAACGGCAACCGAGAGCACGCCAAGAGTACGAGGCTAGTGGCGGAGTTATCTGATCGGACACAGACGATCGCAGCGCCTCCTTGTTTGCTGCGTTTTTGCGGACGTTTCGTACGCACTGTGTGTCCACTCCTCTCTAGTCTCCCTTATTGGACTCCTTCCCTATAGTCTCCTTGGAGACGGCGATGGGGTGGATGACTCGTCCGTATCTAGATATGTCCTCGTATATTGAACAGGTCCGATTTTTACTATTCCGGTAAAAACAGAACGTATAATACGGTGTAAAATCATTAAAAAAAATTATATTGTAATTCTCGGTGAAAAAATGCTAAACGACGGATTAAGGGGTTGTTCCGCACCTTCCGAAGTGGCCGAGGTATTTAAACTTACATTTCTCATACAAGGATTAATCATTTAAGAATGACATCTCAGATATATTTGTATATACTTTTGTATTTGAGCAAAAGGTAAAAAGTAGGACCTTTTCAGGCGGATGTCCGCGAGGATGAGGAACAAGCCGTCAAGTTCAATGAAATCGTTGACTTACTTGTAGCAGCTGGTTACTTTAGAGCCAGAATTAAAGGATTATCTAACTTTGACAAGGTATTCCGACGCGTCTTTCGTTTCTCTTAGCAAAAGAGGGAAAAAAACGGCCAATCAAAATATGATGTGCAGAACTTGACAGTGGCAAAAACAACAAGTTGAAGAATGTATAGAAACTTAGAGAAATGTTACCATGACAATGAAAATATGTGCTTTACTACTTTGTTGTAAACTAGTATGCTCAATCGTGAAAAAATCTACCTCTTCGTTGAAGAATAATATCACTTTTAATTTGCAGAAGTTTGGCATGCATTCGCAGTCATGTCTTATTTCCAAATACAATACGAAAAAGCATGATGAAAAAATGGTACAGGATGTTTCAGATCTTTTGTGAATTTCGTATGAGTAACTTACGTACAATCGAGATTCGTTGAAAAATTTCACAATTATATACCACTAGCGAGCCACCCTTACTTTGCACAGATGCATTTTATTATTTTTGTGGTACTGGCTTACTGTGCAAGCCGTGCAAAGGCATACAAAAACTTAGGTCGTTGAATTGACAATTGAAACCCTTCAATCTGTGATCACATAGGCGAAAGAGGGCTGTCCATAAATTACGTTTTTTTTTAAGTAGGGTAGGAACGGTCTGGTTGTTGGATGATAGTAACGACAATTGGATTATGACAATAGGAAGGATAAGATGACTTCGGTGGGGGAAATCAGCAAAATTGATGACGTAATATATGGATGGCCCCAATGGTACTCTTAAATATTTATTTACTGACCATGTTAATTGTATTTCTTGCCAGGGCCAGCAAGAACAGATTCTGTTCGGGCAATACATATGTCGGGGCCATATACAATTGTCTATAGGACTTAACTTGCCAAGTTGATTGCTCGGGTCTAATGTTCAAAGCAAAGTAACCTTTAGGCAAGAAATCGTGCTTATGAGTAGGTAGGAAAGCATGCCTCCATCGCAGCAAAACTCCAGTGACACGTAGTACTATTATTTATGCTGTGATGTAAGTTCGATGGACTACCTAAACACATCCTTGTGTAATCTGAATTATTCATCTAAATGATTTGATGTAGAGGGAAAATTGTATATCTTAATTAAATGCATAAAACAAATAACGTATTGAATTTCATAAGAATTACATTTTTCCAAACCCTAAATGACTGTCGTTAATTGAAGCATTTTTAAGACCTGTTTTTTTTATTGTTGTAGGTTCACCTTAGTAAATAGACATATGATGTCACGGATTTTTTTTTTGAACTACTTGAGGCAAGCAATCTTGCTGTACATTTTTTTTGGGTATCTCTCATGGTTTACGCAGCTGCTCGCTGAGAGACGTCTCGACTTTTTATTTTTGTGCGACTAGCTTGAAAAAAATCGTTGTAGATCTGCTAATTTATACGTCACATTGATAAATTATACACTTTAACCTTCCTCGAGAATGCGTCTATCCATTGGGAAGTAGTTTCTGAGATTAGTGCGCACAGACAAGCAGACCTGGCTAGGGACTCTGTTTTATACTATGTAGTGATTTAATAGTAAAGTTAATAGTAGTATAATTAACTGTAATAAACTGAATATCTGCTCATTTTCGTGTTTAACTCTCCCACACATCATTACCCAACTGTATAGTAATGCTGTAGACAGTTAAACCTCTCGAATACCGTAACAGTTGTGAGGCATAGCATAATTACTCTTAAGGGATTTCTCCTGATAAAGTTCAATATTAAAAAATAGAGATGATACACTCATTGAAAAAAAAAAAAAACAATTTCAGCCCAAAATCCAAAGCTTGGTTTAGATATTAAGTCATATTGGTAGAGTTCAAAAAAGAACGAGACATTAATTTTTCATTTATTTAATCATATAAAAAGAGTGCATTTAAACAAATTTTCTTTAGGTTGTCGGGGGTATGACTTGGTGCATAGAATCCTGCAATTTTGATGTCGATGTTGATCTACTCTTTCAAGAGAACCTGACAATAGGCCAAAAAATGTGAGTTCTGCTACACTTTACCTGCAACTAATTCTTCCACACTCAATTCGCACCTGGCATTTTTTAAAGAATTCTCAGTGTTGAATACAGTTGTAAAATTGTCTCGGTTTGTTCAGAGCATTAACTGAAAAGATAGTAGTCATGCTGCCACGGATGAACTGTCCACACAGGATAGAACCTCACCAGATTCAGGGATTGGATTGCATCCACATATTTCCCGTCGTACAAGTAAATTTTGTCGGTATTAGAAATGACTATTTTAATATGGAGAATAAATTCATCAACACAACTGTTTTTGTTTGTTGCCAACTTCAGTGGCTCGTCAAGCGTTCAATGGAAATGCGAGAAGAAAGGGCAAGTTTTTTGCGTTCGTTCGCAATCGGCCAATTTAACAAACATCACAAATTTTCCGAGGATCTCCTGGAGGATTCCATTGACGGCATAATACCTCACATACAGTCGGTGAAGGTATTCAAAAAGCATTAACAGATGAAAAAATAACAATCGAGTTAATATCTGATTGATTAATGTCTGATCGTTTGAATCGAAGCGAGTCTATGATCCGAGACGACGTTTCAAACGTCGCGACGCAGCGCCGAAAGATGACATCGGAAGAGCGCGCAGTACTTTATTGGAGTACGGATTCATGTCCTTGGCAAAGACTTGCTCAACGTCCGTGGACTCAGAGAATATGCAAGAATCGGATGAGAGCGTTCTTGCCAAAGAATCGACGGAGTCATTACGCGCCGATATTCGCGAATTTCACTTTGATGAAGATCGCCTGAGCGCCAGTGGTGTGGACAATATCGTTGGTATACAGGCCCAAGAAATTGTCGAAGTTGCAGAAAAATATGCGTCTATGACGACTTCCGAGAAAGAAGTACGTGAATGACAATTTGCAGAAAAAATTTCAAACGCGTATACGAAATAAAAATATATTTCTACGCACGTATACGCTCGGGTTTCAGGGTAGCGAGAGAGGAGTTGGTTTTTCGCGTGTGTACGCCACTCTCGAGAAACAACGATCGACCTTGCAAAGTAGAATGAACAAGATCGTCGAAGAGCGCGGCGCTCTAGCTAAAAAACTTGACGAGGCGATCGGGCGGTTGGAGCAGACACGAAACGAGAGAAAAACGATCGAAGAAGCTCTTCTGGAAATGGACGAAATGAAGACTGATGATAACAAAGAGTACGGCTATGAGGATTCATTGACCAGAGATAAACTCGTGGGAGTACGAAGAGGCATAGAGAATTGTCGGGATAGAAAAATAGTTACAAATATTGTGGATAGGAGAAGTATAATTTCTCTTTCCATCACTTATAATAATCGCGGATAACTATTTTTTCTAGCATTCGTATTCATTATTTCGCAATTTAAATGTTAGAGAAGGGTTTCGGGAAATCCATCTTCTTCATCCTTCATGACCCGCGCAAATAACGAGTGCATTTGAATAACGTTTAGGACGATAAAAACGCTGGAGGAACTGTTCATAGTTCACAGCGGTTTGAAGGAACAGGAGCACAAATTTCGCGAGCAGTGCAAGAAGGAATTATCAAATCTCCAGAAAATGGTGCAGGAAATTGAGACCGGTGACCCTCACGAGGAGCAAAGTCGCTTCGCCGAGTACGACGAAAGCAAGGAAGCAATCAATAGAACGAGACTTTTGCTCGCAAAGAAAAATCGAGCGATTGCGTCGCTTACGAGACAGTTGGACGATGTACCGGGGAGATCGGAGTTGACGCAATATCAACGACGGTTCATGGAATTGTACAATCAAGGTATTCCAATAATGAATCCTCGCAAAACTTTTATTAAATCGAGTATTTTTGTGAACTTATCGTTTTGACGTTGTCCCCGAAAGTTTCGGCTAAACACAAGGAAACCAAACAGTACTATACGCTGTACAATACTCTGGACGATACGAAATTGTATTTGAGCAAGGAACTTTCCTTGCTAAACTCGATTCAAGATAATTACAGCGAGTGAGTATTTTCATTTTTCGTTTACCAATATTTAATATATAAAAAGACATTATTAATGCAAACATTATGAGGCGCAACGAAGTTCGACAAGTTTTTTTTCTTGCAACCAATAGAGCAATGGCGTCGGCGAGTGGGAAGGAACAGTTCCTGAAACAATTCGAGGCCATCATCGCTGGAGTTAAAAGGAACAAAGATAAGGTTGGTAGCATAAGTTTAATGGAAATTATGGCGATTTAAAAAAACTTTGAATATCACGTGAGATATTTATTGTTCGCGAACGATAGGAAAATGCATTTTTTATGAATAGTCAACTAAGTCCTTCCTCTCACCTTCCCTTGACAATACTTTCGTTCTCGCGAATACTTTGTTGAAAGCCATCGGACATATCGTCACCGAGGCATATCCGTTTTCGTGGTTCCCGGCCCCAATATTTAAAACGCTCACCCTCTGGATTCTTTGAATAATTTTTTAATAATTCCTCGAGTGACATGAAAAAATTAGGTTCGCCGATTGAGGATGAAAAAAAAACTCATTATTGAACAGGTCGAGCGTCGCTACGCAGAGGAAAAAGACCGGAGATACGCCTTAAATCGACAATTGGTCGGTTTAATGGAGCAGCAGAGAAAATACGTGGCTGCTGTTCGACAGCTCACTATAGAATGTCGTAAGAACGAAGCATTGCTCGCTCAACTGCGTGCTGCCTGATTGAATTAACTTTTCGGAACAATGATTTATAACATTATACTTTTGTAATGCGATGTAATCTGTAACAAACTAGAAGCAATGAACAAATGAGTGTGCTCTATGTCAAGCTATTTTTTTCTTCTTCTACGCGTCCGACAATGCGCCGAATTTATTGACAGCCATCGGCACGTTGGGATCATTTTTATCCTCGTCCTCGTCCGAATCACCATCCTTCGTGGTCGAGCTTGATTCTCGTCCCTCGTCTTCGTTTTCCGAAGACGAATAAATTCTTTCCTTGTCGAGATCATCTGCCTTCCCGTTGTTCGCCTGAACCCACTCAATTGTCTTCACATCGGGATGCTTGGCCCATTCATCTGCCGGAGTAAGGAAGTTTCGAAAGTAGAAATAAATACAGAATAGAAGAAAAAAGCTGCGGATGACAACTTAGATGCTGCTCTTCCATAACGATTCGCAAATCCTTTCTGTGCGCATGTAATATTCGTCACTAATTTCAACATCGTTTAATCCAATTATTCGAACCATAATCAATATCAATCAATGCTCGATTATTTTTAACAGGTGATAATGACAATGCTTTTAGAATGAACAGACTAAATTAAAAATAAAAAATATCCGCGTACGTTCCTATACAAACAGTGCATCATGTATTGATGCAGCCAGGAAGCGGCACGGGTAGGAATGCCCCCCCCCCCCCTCCGCCCAGCTAAGAATCGATTCAAAATAATGAAATTCAAATAAATCAATTATTATTGTTTTCACCCAAGCAAGCATGAAGAAATAATTTGATGAAAGTTTTATTATTTTCGTCCCCGTAATTCCGTAACTCGTATAAAAAGTATCTATTCCATTACGTAAATTAAATAGATATTCAAATTAAACAATTAAGTTAACTGTGGGCAAAATAAATACATTAGATTTGGCGGCCGATCTACAACCACGAGAATACTAAAAGATCAACATTCACTACCAAGTAATAGATAATATCATTGTAAATCTTGAATGCCGATTTAAGAATCTACCGTTAGCTCATGCAGTTGACGCATGTTTGAAGTTGAATGTGAAGAACGGCGAGGATTTCATTAATAATTATTTTGAAATCTCAATAATTACTACGTAAGCCTTAGAAGCTAAAGCGATGTTCATGAATAATATATATTCATTTAAAAATGATAAAATGATTGCTGGAAATTTAATAAAGCACATTATAAAGGAGTACTGTCCTAATTTATAAAAACTTTTCGAAACGCCCATAGTACTCCCAGTGAGCTCTGCCGTGATGGCGGATAAATACGCGGCTTAGAAGCACAATGCTTTTGGAATGATTCTCTCATATATCACTGCTGAACATAGATAATGACATTGTTAACCAAAAATTGAACTCAAAAAGTATTAGACCGGTATGCAGAAAAACACAAAGTTAAGATGTATTTAATTGAATGCCTACTGAAAGTAAAGTTGAAGACTAGGAACTGCATTAAAGAATGATGAAAAATTAGTTGATTATTTTTTTAGCTATGCAAAAATTTGATACTAATATTAACATGAAAGTGTGATCGGGGCCGGGTTGAAATTCCGAACTTTGAATGGCCAGAATACTCAAAACTCCAAAAGAATTTTACCTAAAAGACCAAAAATCCGAAAATCTGAACGGGGCCGGGTTGAAATTCCGAACTTTGAATGATCAGAACGCTCAAACCTCCGAAAGATCAAAACTCGTAAACAATTTAACACGAAAGACCAAAACTCCTAAAATCTGAACACCGTTAAAATAATGCGGCTATAGAAGTTTTTAAAGTTTCAAAATTTTCAATAAATCGACGAATTATTTCAAGATTTTTTTTTTATATTTGTCTAGATAATGTTTTACGTTCTACATCATTTACAGTCAACTATGTAGACTTTCATTCGCATGATCTTGACGAAACTTGTAATTTCTGAACATTAAAGTTAGGAATTAAAAACCGTCGGCGTATTCAAAGTTCGGAATTTCAACCCAGCCTTCATGTCAAGATCATGCCAGCGAAAGTCTACACAGTTGACTGTAAATGATGTAAAACGTATAACATTGTCTAGACAAATTTCAAAATTGACGCAAAATCACTTCTCATTAAAAAAAAAAAAAAAAGATTGTAATAATTCGTCGATTTATTGAAAATTTTTAAACTTTTCAAACTTTCATAGCTAAATTATTTTGACGGTATTCAGATCTGCGGAGTTTTGGTTTTTCGTGTAAAATTCTATCGAAGTTTCGATCGTTCGGGGTAGTATTCTTTCAGAGTATTGAGTGTTCTGATCATTCGAAGTTTGGAATTTCAACCTGGCCCCATCTTGAATTTTGGGACATCAAAACTTGGAACTTTAAACCGTCGGAGCATTTAAAGTTCGGAATCTCAACCCGGCCCCGTGTGATCAAAGCAAATATTTTATGCATTACGTGATTATCAACTATTATGGCAATGTTATTTAAAAAAAAAAAAGATTCTCCACCACATCACTTTGTTGTCGGCCTCTCCAGAAAAAATGCTGGTTACGCCAATGAGTGTTGTATCGAAAACGGAATCGTAGGCTTATGGATGAAAATTGATTTACACCTTTCTTGTTTGCCCATCCATGCGGATACACGTAGAGACATATTTTTCCTTCGAGAGCCATTCTCAGCAACGAATTAGCAGCTCTGTAGGTATCGAATCTCCCCGCTCTCGCGGTTATGTAATTTTTCTTGGCTGCCCAGCCGTCGCAAATGTCCATCGCTGACCACGTGTCGTCATTGTCCTGATGCTGTATCCTCAACAATTTTGGCAAATCCAGTCTCTCGGCCATGTACTTGACGGTTGTGTAGGGCTCTCTAAGCTGTGCAATCGGGAACGAGCCCATCAGTATCTGCAACGGTTTCGGTACGGTCGACGGGAAGACCAAACCAGGACAGTCGCAGAGGCATACGTTCTTTGTAAGGTAGATCGTTTGGAAATGCTTTGTGTGGCCGGGTGTCCGTGATACGCTCACCACTTTCTTTCCTGCTCCAGAGAATAAAATCGCAGTTAAACAACGTTTTTTTTTATATTAAAGATTCGCCTTTATTTGTTAATATTTAATTGAGTTTAGATATTGAAACGAGACAAATGGTGCATATAACACGACTTAATCGTTTTCGCACTTACCCATTAAAGCGTTCATGAGGGAGGATTTTCCTACGTTCGGCACACCGATACAACCGATCGTCAATACGCCGTTCTTGTATTTCTCGTGTTCGAAAAAAGTAGTGTCCTCCTTCTCCATGACAATGTTGTCCTTCCGTTCCAAATCATCCAGATCGTATTCAAGATGCATTTCGTTCCGTATTTTTTCTTCCCAAGAAGTCAGGTCGACTCTGTCACCAACGATCTCGCGACAAGTTTCCATCAACTTTTGCGCTCCCTCCGCTGCCATTTTTAGCTTTCCCTTTCTTCGCCGGATTTGGAGATTCTCACCGGTAATTTCAGCGCTGGTTGAACTTCCGCGCAAATTGTACGCTGGAAATGACGTGAAGAAGAGAATACGCAATTTCGGATACCGAGATTTGAAATATTCCCTCCATGCCACCACCAGAGCTGCTGGTGCGAGGTCTGCTTTGTTGAGTATCATTATCATGTCCTTTCCAAGCTCGTTCGTCACATGGTCGTACAGATACGGAGGAAACATCAGTACTGGATATCTAATGTCCACAATAATGAGCAACACGTCCGACATTTCTAAAACTCTCCAGAGCTGTCGCCATGTCTCCAAATTTAATTCGAAGTAACTCACTTCGCGTAGATCTTCTATTCTTCTCAAATAATCCTAGAAAGCAAAAGAAATAAGCAAGATTTTATTGTTGCTTGAAGTTTGGCGAAAGTCTATGAAAACTTTTTTTTCCTCAAGAGTGTGGTAATTTTTTCTTTCCAAAGCTTTTTTTTACGGCATTTATTAAGTTTCAAATTCAAATATCTTCAAATTTTCCACAACTTTGAACCATATGTGTACTCTAATGTACAAGCTCTAGCTTCAGCAAACTTTTTCCGGCGAATGCTGAATTACGTGAAATTAAGTTGATGCAGAAACTGCAGTAAACACTAAAAAACTAAGTAATTGTTCAAGATTCGATAAATGTCAAAAATGTAGTCAATGCAATGCAAATTTTGAGATATGGCGCTGAATTTGTTTACATTAATAGAGTTCATTGATGCTTGCTTGATACAGGTTGAGTGGTTCGGATTTCAGAGATTTTTTATATTTCTAACGTAGTGAGTGCTATATCTTTTCCAAATTGTCGACATTCTTTTATAACAAAGCGAATTTTGCCCCCATGTCCTGTCCTCCTTGGGGGAGCTTTGCGAGCAAGATCCATTAAGGGAGACTACCAGAGTAGAGCCCGAAAAAAGGTAAAGTTCGATAAGTTTTTATGACTGACTAGTTGATGAAATGAAAATTCCATTTAGTGGCCTTTATTCAACATATCTTCGAAAATCTTAACAAATGTTTTCACAACATTTTGTAAGAAAATGGCAGTGCTGAAGCTGCATGGAGCGAGTCACCTTTGTTTGATAGTGTCCTGTGTTTTTTCTCTAAACCACTAGAAAATGGCTATTTTTCAATTTCCCAACAAACTTTAAATGCAAGTCTTATCTCAACTCAAATTATTTCGTATTTTCATTGTAGGTAAAAAACTGCAGAATTCTTGTCAGTTGTAGGACATTGTCAGACAAAGATTACTTGCTTCATCTAGCTTTAGAAACCCCATCTTGTTAAACAATATCTGAAAAGATGTCTAAAGATAGATAAAGATATGCAGAATAAAGGCCACTAAACGGAATTGCCATTCAATCAATTGGGTATCCATAAAAAATTGACGAAATTCACCTTTTTCCTAGGCTCTAGATTGGCTCTGTCTTCTAATAAGGAAGCAATGTGCAACATCTAAAATCACTGGATTTTTTTCATGTCATAGCACATCGCTGGCTTTCCTTGGGATTGTTTTATGGATAAGTAGCTTACGTTTCTATATTAAAATAGAAACATAAGATGTTTATATTGTATATCTATATAAGTATCTATACATTCTTATTAACCATTTCTTTGTGGACATTAGAAGGCATGTTGCTAATAATATAGCTGATAACTAACAGAAAAATATTTTTGTTCTCTCATATCCAAATTTTCCTTGCTCATGTTGAAGTCCCAGGGAGGCCTTTTGGGAAGATCAATTTCAGGTGGAAAATAATCCTCAGAAAGTTCTTGCTGTTCAAGGGGCACTGGCTCTATTGCCTTCCTTGCTTCTTCCCTGCGTTTGAGAAGCTCTGTTCTGGATTCTTGAAAGAATTGTAATGCGTATCTACTTCGTCCAGCATTACTCCCGTGTGGTTGTTTATTGATTTTCAGAATATTTTTCTCTGAGTGTGATTCCTCTGCATCATCGCATTCGTTGTCATCTTCTCTTTCAACTGGTGACAACATAAAAAGGCAATTTTTGAAAAACGTGATTTGACTCATCGCGGGTTGCAAAATAGGCGATCCATTTTGGATGCATTCCTTACCCAGTATTGCGCGATTTTGTCGTTGCTTCTTTGCTTGCATCTGTTGTTTCTTAGCTTTTCCGCTAAACGGAGCTTTTCTTCTGCCCTGAGGCATTTTTCTCGATTGAGACGTATTCCCTTCAGTATTCTTCTACAAAAGATAAAATTGCGAAAATGTGATTTCGGTGCAAAAAGACGCGTTTTCGCCGTTATCTGATCACATCTGAATAACCAGGAAGCCGTTACTGAGAATAAAGAGTGAAGAAATTTTACCATGCACTCGATCCAGGTTAGAGTACAGAATTCGAAGCAATTGGAATCTCGATGCCATGGAATATGGCGACTAGCTACAGGTGTCCAATCTCCGCATTTCAACTCATCTTGAAAATTGCGAATGCTAATGGTGGCGCTGTGGTCTTTCGATGGTAAAACGCTATATATATTTCGTATCAATATAAAATATCGAATCTGTGGGGCATGAAGAATAGAGGTAAGGAGCCCGAACGCTGTACTGTGGACGCGGGCTGTGGAATCAGCGAAAATTTTTACGGAAATATCCGCTGGCGCTGCTGTACTCAAGATCGGATACGACAGAGATAGAATGAGAAAAGAGAGAGCGATAGAAGAGAATATTCAAAGCGCAGTTATCGTCCAGTCAAATTACGGCTCAGAATGAAAAAAAAAAAACATAAAATACCGCATTTTTGGGATTATGATGGATCGATAGGGGGGTGTATTCTGAGCTTAAATTCCAATTTGGGGGGTTCTACTGAGGTCAGCTCAAGGTCATTTCGATGAAAACGCGTTTAATTCGATATCTCGAGAACGGTTAGTGTTAGGCCAAAAATTGTAGAGACCTTTTCTCTTCTAAATTAAATTTCCTAACTTTTTTATCTGAAACTTTTTTTTTATCATCAATACTTTTCAATTTATTACTTCCGAAAGGCAAAAATTTTACTTTTTTTCTCCCTATTTTTCATTTTTCGTCATTTTCTCCCCAACTGTTCAATTTTATGAAATGTTACCAACTATCAAAGTTGTAGATCCTTTAATTATGAACAACTTTTTCCTATAACTTTTTTTTCTAATACCAATATCTTCGGAGTTATATATTACTTTACCGAGCGAAATCCGCGCCATTGGCACCAAATCTGCCGAACGGCTGCGCCGATCCCAGCTGAAACCATGTGCGGATATCATTTTCACCGACAAAATGACCGTCACCACAACTCAAGATAAGTTTTTAGGCAACGAGAACAATAAGAACAACGAGAACAATAATAAGACCAGATTTATCTCACTACTGAAAACTGTTCTCATCAAATCAGACATAGAGGTGGAGCAAGCCGTAGAGGATGCGGATGGTCTAATTATTGTTTTGCTGAATGAGTTTTGCTGACTGCGACAGCCGGCGCGTGCAACAACATGTACTTGAGAAAACCTGGCCGAGGCAAATCGACGGACGCTACATATAGCCCATACTGTCTCAAACCGATATATGGGCCGAATGCCGCAAAAAACCTGTTATTTTTGCACGCGATTAGTGGTTGCGACACAACTTCGGCACCATTCAACGTAGGCAAGATCAAACCAATGACCGCATTGAAAAATACTCCGGATTTGGTTTCTCTAACTGATGTTTTCTACAAGATAAAGCAGATAAAACAACTCTCGCTTCAAGCGGCGAACAATTTATTTTGAATTTGTATCGCAAGGCTTCAGGTGACACGAATTGTACGAATCTCAACGAGCTCCGTTATAAGGGATACAAAAAATGGCAGGCAGTGGGAGGGTTAAATTAGAATCCCTTCCTCCTACCTCTGATGCCGCATTTTTTCACTCGTTGAGGTGTTACTACCAAGCGCAATACTGGCTCGAAAATTATCTGGAACCCGAGGAGTGGGGCTGGCGTCGCACCCCCCGTGGATTGGAGCCGATACCAATGTCACTGAAACCAGCTCCGGAAGATTTACTCAGATCGATTGCGTGCAAATCCAAAACCAACTGCGGCAAAGCGTGCGGATGTAGAAAGGCCGGCCTGTTTTGCTCAGTAATTTGCACTAATTGCCAAGAAAACTATTGTTCTAATGTCGCCAATATTGTCGACGATAATATTTTTGACGCAATGGATGAGGACGACGTATGCCCCGATACCGTCAGGGTCTTTAATATTAACGAATCACTTCCATCGACCTCGGGTGCTCAATTTTACGAATTTCATGACCTATTTTTTTTATCAATAAATGTGTGAAACAGTTTCAATTATTCATTTACTTCTTTTTGTAATCCTTATTCACATTATTATCCCATAGAATGGAATAAAAAATACCCAAATTGAAGAAGTACAATATTTAAATGATATTTGAATGATTACAATATTTAATATTTAAATGAAGTACAATTTTTAAATAGTTTAATCGACTCACCTTCTGATACAGGTAAGTTGGCTAATAAATTATCATGGAATACTTTAATATTTCTTTCAAGTACTTAATACCCACTGATGTCGATGATATTGCGATATTGGCGCGGATTTCGCTCGGTAAAGTAATATATAACTCCGAACATATTGGTATTAGAAAAAAAAGTTATCGGAAAAAGTTGTTCATAATTAAAGGATCTACAACTTTGATAAACGGTAAAATTTCATAAAATTGAACGGTTGGGGAGAAAATGGCGAAAAATGAAAAATATGGAGAAAAAAAAGTAAAATTTTTGCCTTCCGGAAGTAATAAATCGAAAAATATTGATGATAAAAAAAGAAGTTTCAGATAAAAAAGTTAGGAAATTTAATTTAGAAGAGAAAAGGTCTCTACAATTTTTGGCCTAACACTAACCGTTCTCGAGATATCGAATTAAACGCGTTTTCATCGAAATGACCTTGAGCTGACCTTAGTAGAACCCCCCAAATTGAAATTTAAGTTCAGAATATACCCCCCTATTGATCCATCATAATCCCAAAAATGCGGTATTTTATGTTTTTTTGTTTCAGTAATTTGACTGGACTATTATGCACGCAAGACAGATGGAAAAAATAATGAATTTATTCGTTCGTCGATTAATTCTGTCATCGTAGACGAACAGCCAAGAATGATATATAAATATTATAACCAAGAATTCTCCAGTTCATATATACGCTCGGTTCATAGCATCACCGATGCCATACTTCACATCCTCCCCTCGCGGCACTAGCGCTTGATGTGGCTGAATTTCGAACCAAAACTTTTCTTCACTATCAGGGTCCACGTTTGGGGTGCTTTTAGCATACGCGTTCGGGCTCCTTACCTCTATTCTTCATGACCAGGAGGTTCAGCGAGGCCTTTCAACTCGTCCCCAAAACGAGAACGAGAAAGGATGGCGCTGGGGTGCTCCGCAACCTATATGTATATAGATATACGCTAAACATAGGTGTGATCTAAGACAGATCACAGATGATGTACCTAACCCTCATTAGTGTTAAGGGATAACACCACTCTAGGACTTTGGAAAGACGTTTTCTTTCCTAAAAATACTTTGGTGTCATAAAAACAATATGCAATTGGTCCTGTAACAAATTTTTTTTATTTAAAGGATCAATTATCGATTTGGCCGCAGCGCCTTGGACCGCGCGCTGAGTTGCTCGTACAACTTTAAACGCGTTTTTCTCGAAACCACTTTTTTCGATCTCGGAAGACGGATTACTCGACCACCTTTGCATGCATCGATTTTGATAGCACTTTTTTCGATCTCGGAAGACGGATTACTCGACCACCTTTGCATGCATCGATTTCGAGGTTGAAATTTTGATGGCAGCTTCACAATTATATTCTTTATGGGAGTACGTACCCGTTTTTTTAAATTAAATGTAAACTTCTTTTTATAAACAATTTACTGCTTTTTTGGCAAAAAATCGATTTATTTCCTTCAAAATGCGCTGTTTTTGCAAATCTGAAAGCAAATTTCTAGATAGTCTCATAGCTAGAAATATATAAATTATCATTTTTGTTGGTTTTTATTTCAGGTCTTATATTTTACGAGAAAACCGTTCTCCCGTGAAGCTATATGTAAAAAAAACACGTTTTTCTAGATGGGCTGTATCGCCGCCATTTTGAGTTTGAGATCGTTTCTCGCTTTTGCGTTTTTTTTCCGAACCGTCGTGAGGAAATTATGAATCGGCGGATATTTCGACGTTTGATGTCACGATCGGTCTGTCGTGAGGTTAGAAACTCATCCGATCACTTTCACCTCGTTGACCAATATATTACTATATATGTCGGTCGCGCTGCACCCCAGCGCCATCACTTCGGAACATTTTCGGGGACGCTTTTTTCAGCGCCTTTGCATTGCCGCTGAACCTCCTGATATCTAGGCTCCATGCTGTGGGGCATGGAGCCTAGATACCATGGAGCCTAGATACCAGGAGGTTCAGCGGCAATGCAAAGGCGCTGAAAAAAGCGTCCCCGAAAATGTCCCGAAGTGATGGCGCTGGGGTGCAGCGCGACCGACATATATAGTAATATATTGGTCAACGAGGTGAAAGTGATCGGATGAGTTTCTAACCTCACGACAGACCGATTGTGACATCAAACGTCAACATTTCCGCCGATTCATAATTTCCTCATTACGGTGTGAAAAAAAATCAAAAGCGAGAAAAGGTGAGTCTTTTGTTTAAGTATATTTAATATTCCGTATATTTTATCTTTACCTTCGATCCCACAATGTCGTCAACAACAGATTTGTTTTTGGGCTGATTGCTTCTACTATGTGATCTCGTGTTCTTGTTCTTGACGGTGTCCTGTCCTCTCGGCTTCCTTGAGTTGTGATCGACTGGGACCAGGGCTGTTTTGCGCCCACCAACCGCGTTCGAATATTTCGTGGCTCCTTTGCAGACTGTGTGTTTGGTCATATAAATGTTTTCATATTTCCGTTTTCAACTTTAAAAAATTACACACGGGAACAAAGAACTGTACTGTTCTATTTAAAAAACTATGCTGCATCTGTTCTTCATGTGTATTAATCACCGTAGCACTTCGACGTAAATTTGATTATACTGTGAATGAGGGTTAAGTACATCAGCTGTGATCTGTCACAGATCGCACCCATGTTTACGTATATCTATATACATATAGGCTGCGGAGCACCCCAGCGCCATCCTTTCTCGTTCTCGTTTTGGGGACGAGTTGAAAGGCCTCGCTGAACCTCCTGGTATCTAGGCTCCATGCTAGATACCAGGAGCAGGGAGGCAAGGAGACTAGAGAGAAGGAGTCGACACTCCCGCCTCAAACAGTTCTTTCAATCGGTTGCAGAGATGTAATGCTCAGTTTCGCCGCAGGCGTCGCTAGTATTCCCCAGAGCCCATAATATATAGTAATAGAAAACTGCATAAAGTGAAACTGACCGTGTTATGGCGGCAAAATTGTTTGCGCCTTTCAAACACAAATATATCTGTCGTGTACACTAGCACAGCAACATCGACCTATGTGTATGATAACAGAGATGACTCCTTGCGAGTCAATGAGATAAAGGGAAACAGTAAACACTCTAGGTAGGAATTATAAAACAAATTTCAACTATTGATGGCAGTAAATTAAAAAATATATTCTTCCATGGTATTTTTGTTCGAGTTCTTTTGAGATTGGACGAGTTCCTTGATTGGTTAAAACTGCTTCAATTCGCTCGTACAACCAGATACCTGTACGAATGCAAAAGAAAAAAATTAAAATTACCGAGGCTTGAACTCACGACCTTCAATACAGTAATCTAGCTGTTAGGAGGATGAGAGCGTTTGAATGTCGCGCGAAAGAAATAACCGCGAAAGATGGCGTGACGCCGCGCGAGTGGCGCGCGGGAGGTGGATGTAACCAAGGAATAGAGGGAGAGCGCGGGCTCGTGTTAACAGAGCAAGAAAGGCATCGCGCGCGTGCGGCACGAGCGGAGAAGACTGTACACGATTGTGATACTCGCTGTAGTTCAATAAAACCAAATTTTGCAAGGGGACATTTTAACCCGGTTACGTAATTCTTCCCGCCTTGTGTGGGAAACACTAGCGTAATCTAGCAATAAGTATAATCTTTTCATATTTAAGTGATTGCCGCGCTTGGGGTTCCATTAGGCTTGACGGCTTGTTCGGTTGGTTCATCGCTTAATTCAATTCATATTTAGCTTCATTTTTAAACGTAACTAGCGAATAACGAGTTTTCATGGGTATACATATAATAAGCACATGTTGAAAAGACAACCCCAGCATGTAGGGCCAACGTTCCCGCATTCGCCCGGTTTCTTGCATGTACATGTTATTATTATTTATCATTATTATTATTGTACAGGAAAACAGAGTAACGCGCATCCGAATAATAAATACATTACGGTTGGTTTATCGCTTTATTCGCGTTTCATTGTAATTAGCCATATTTTACAACATAACAGGAAAATCATAAGTTTCCATAATAAAATAACTCGTGTTACACTTATTATATAATTATTATATCTGATGTGCTTATTATATAATAAGCCCATGTGAATAAATCAAGACGAGTTGTTTCATTAATATTATTTATATTTTATTTATTATATATATGTACACAATATTATTATATATTATAATAGAGGGAATCCCTACTTGGGTTTATTATCGTTCGGGTGTGCGAGAGAGAACGCCCCATGACTGTTCCAGGTGAGTATGAAAGAGAAACACGATCACGCCAGTTTTGTCATTGGTCGTTGAGGAGGACCTCGGACCTTATGCAGTTTTGTATTACTATATATTATGGGCTCTGGGGAACACTAGCGACGCCTGCGGCGGAACTGAGTACTACATCTCTGCGACCGATTGAAAGAACTTCGTACATACCGGCTAGGATAGGGAGTTTGGACTCCTTTACTCTAGTCTCCTTGGTCTCAACCCCCCGGCCGCACCGTCGCGATATTCTGATCGCAACGAACCTAGTGGCGACTAGTGAACTACCAACTCGCTTCAACAAGCTACCTACCCCCTCCGCGGGAGTTTCCTGGCCTGTATGCAAGACCGTGGTTGTACATCTCCTTACTAATTTCTGCTCCCCACCCTAGGAGTTTCCAGATCTGTATGTAAGACCGTGCCGCAGAAGCACAAAAAATTCGGGCAACCGTCGTGGCGACAAATAAATCCATTGTGTAATTGTGAGTCCGGCTGTCGGAATGTCATTTCGGACGTATTTAACATAGCTAATCACGGCTAATCGCTCTTCATTGCATTGACTAAGAACTTTTCTGTGCACGTCGTTATATCATTTATAACCCTCGCTTACCTTGACTATCTTTGCTCGTTACAAAAATTGCTAATTTTTTTCGTCTGCTATATAAATTGAGTGAAAACGTTACTCGCGATCGCTCTGTCATCCGTGACCGGCAGCGCTGTTCACCGCGAGCGAAAAAAAACGTCACGAGTTCCTCGCGATCGTATTCCAATGAGCATTGTTTATTGAACGACTGTTGACCACGATTGTCGGCGCGCTTAATTTTTCGCTCGGGCATCATTGAAGATCATACGTGATGGCGGGTCTCGAAGATTACGATAGGGTTTATCGTGGGCGGCCCCAGGATTTCCGAGACCCGACTTTCGATGTTTCGGGCAGGTACCAAGATCGCGAGGTGATCCGGCCTCTGGAGATTCCTTGCATCCATCCTCTAGCGAAGGATAGTCCACCGCCTGATGATGGTAATGTATTATCATCATAAACTCTTTTATATGGTGACTGATTTTTTCATATAAGTTCTAGAGATTGCAAAATAGTAAGAACAATTCTGTGCTTGCAATGTCTTTTTTCTTCATTCAATATGTAATCTGTATATTTTTTATTTTTCCTGTCTCAAGCCGATTCTATTCATACCTTCAGAGTCACCTCCTATCTTCTAGTCTTACCTTCGAAAAGTCTACAAACCCAATCAGCTACCCATCCGAATATCAATCTAATCAATCCTGTTAAGCATACTTGAAAGCAACCTATGCAAGTGTTCCTCGGTTACTATAGGCGTACAACACAACTCAACAGCTGATTTCATCCTGATCCTATTTTAACACTCAATATTGATATTCTCTATGAACACGTGAAATTGTACAATTTTTTATAAAATCTAATTTCATTGAAAAATTTAAGTTATTAAATATTTTTACATAGAGTAAGCTTCTTTTTCGTGAATTTCTTGAGTGGGACGAACAGTCACACATCGAACTCCAATGTAATCAGCCATCACGTGTGTGTCCCATCTTCCTTTGTACCTACCTTCCATGATTTTTATATCTCGGTGGAAGTGTTTTACTTGCTCTTCGCTGAAAGAGTCAAGATTTTCTGAAAATTTATCTTGATCCTTCATATCTATCCCAAAATAAGGAAGAAAAAAAGCAGTTCAGAGGAAACCCGTAAACGTTTTTATAAATTTTTAAATAACATACTCTTCCCATATGAAACAAAATATATTAGGATAGTTCAAACAAGCTCGTCTTTGCTTAGCCGCTGCTAACATATCACTGAATGAATTTATAACAGCAAATCATAAAAAAACAAAGAAAAAACTTCTTAGATGAACTGCTAACCACACTCACTATGAAATTTTAATTATTTTGTGAAGCCTGTGTATTCACTTAAAATATAGGTTGGCATCAGTCTCACCAATATTCATGTGAAAAAAAATCATACGATCTTTGCCGGAGCCAAGAATTATTTTTTTATGTAGACTTGTGCAATCTAAGTATATAAGTAGACTAGATTTTATCGGTGGCCTCACTTATACACATCTTGGAAAATTGATTCATATGCATGTTGGCAATGGATTTTAGAATTGTATTGTATTGAAAATAATAGCAATTTTATTATGTGCTGAATGGGAATCTTATATATGTTGGAGAGTATTGCGCCCGTTAAAACCGAAACTAAAACTCTTAAACTACCACTGTCCTTTGTTCCTGTTGGTAACCTCTGGAAGCATTTATTTTTGCATACCAATAGTTCTAAAGTCAAGCGTCAGCTGTTTTCACACCAATTTTTTTTAAGCGGTTCGTTTACTGTTAATTTAAAAAGTTAAATTTGTATGTATATTAACAAAGTTATGTACCACATTTCATAAAAAAATATTAATAATTAAAGAAGGTATAAACAATCTTGTGAAAGAACTTCGAATGTGAGAAATTTAACGGTGTGCTCGATTTTGGCCACTCTGTTGATCTGAAATAAAACGTTTTTTCTTAAGATAAGTAATATTGGCTAAGACTAGGTAGAGCGTTTTGTGTTATTGTGTGTCAATCATTAAAAAAAACATGCTGAGAAGAAAAAAAGTCAGTCAAGACTACTACTATAACACTGAATAGTGTACCAAATTTAAAATCAATCCATTCATTAGATGTCGATAAAAACTATGTGCACTGTTTTGAATACCATAGTTTGGAGACAAACACGTTAAAATTTGTACTACTAGTTCTGTCTTTGTAATCATAAGTTTCCTTCCAATCTCCGATTCCTGCACCATATGTTGGACCTTCCTCTTCAATTTGAGTTGCCTCCGACAGAATTTCAAGAAATTATAGATATTTTCACAGTATTGTATTCTAACGCTAGCAGCATGATTCAAACCCGAATAAACAAACGTAGAGACACTTTGATTTTGGAATATTAGTAAGATAATATACTCGATACAATTATGGAAAAATTGTTACAGATTTAGTCGTAAAGCGTTATGTGGGTCTGGGCTGTGGTTTGGCTAGTCTGATAACGGAAAATCTACTGATTCATCCATTCATCGTGCTGCGCAGACAATGCCAAGTTAACCCCGGTGCTCAAAAATACCACCTCATACCAGTGACTCTGATACCCGTCATTGTACGACTGCATCAGACACAAGGGCTTAATACTCTGTGGAAAGGGATTGGATCGGTTCTTCTGGTCAGAGGTATGACCCTGGCCATAGAAGATTTCATCTCCAAAATAACACCTTGGCCAAAGTAAGGTAACCATTTGGGTATAAGAATATTGTCTCTTAGAAATCTGGGGCAGCAGTGTTTGTAATATGCTGTTCTTTTTTCGTAATCTGTTTCAGGGAAATATCACGAAGCAGCTCGTTGAGATCGTTTGGTCAGCACATACTGTTAAAATGGTATAATTAAAATGTTTCTCAACCTTTTTTAAATTTCTCTTTTATCAATGACAATGCCTTTAGCCCAAAATATATGTTCGTGGCAATCTGTTTCTACTTTTTACTCTCCTGTAATTGATCAATGAGAAGAAACCGATCTAATATTCGATCTATTGGTTGTTGAATTTCGCAGCGTTTCGATTGGCATTGTCGCACCCTTTTACTCTGCGTCTCTCGTTGAGACTGTGCAGTCGGAAATAGCATCGGAGAAGCCTGGAATTCTCGATGTCTTTCGTGACGGGGCCATTCGCTTGTTGGAGGTCAGCAACAAGGGCAGGCTCATACCGATTTACGCTCTCTTGCCGCCGTCGATCGCTTACGGAGTGGCGAAATATCTCTTTAGCCTCATCATTAGAGGCGTTACCAGCAGAATAATGCATATAAGACGGAGACACTACGAAGAGTTGAGGGTGAGTGGCGAAACTGATAATAAAATCCACATTTACATCGACATTTCTATCAAGGCAGATCGAGTTCGGGGTATTCAAAATCATTGGCAAGGCCGTCAAACATTCACAATAACAAATGCAAGTTCTATTGTTTTCGGAATGTTCATTGTGTTTTTATCTTACCCCCAGGGTGCCTGTAGTCGAGAAGTCGGTTCAGAGGCGGCTGCTCAGGACATCGAGCTTCAATCGATTCTCGTGTCGATATGCGCAGCCGACATTGTGTTTTATCCGTTAGAGACAGTGGTCCACAGACTCCACCTTCAGGGAACGCGGACCATAATAGACAATCTCGACACTGGACGTAGCGTGACCCCCTTGTTAACGGGTTACAGTGGTGCCGTGGATTGTTACAGAACTATTATATTGAGCGAGGGCCCATTAGGACTTTACAAAGGTTTCGGTGCTCTCGTTTTGCAATTCGCCGTTCACGTACTTGTTCTCAAAGCCACCAAATGGATACTAACAGAGGTCAGTAACGTGCTCAAATCGAAGCCCAAAAGTGGCAGACAAACGCAACACAATTACTACACCGAATCTTGAAGAGTCATACGTTTCATAATTGTTTTGAAAATGAACGGAAAAAATAGAAAGAAACAAAAAAAGAGTATTAATACCTCCATCGTCGTCTTTTTTTTATTTCCTGCGAAGTGTAGTCTGCTAGTCAAAATATATATTTGGATGATCAAACATCTTATCGTTGCGTCGACAATTTTCACTTGATTACTCTTTTCCTGATCAAGTTTCGATGTTACGGCCTCAAGTATTTTTTAAGGTGGACAGCGAGCTACGTCTTGACATACGATGATGGGCATTCATCCGATTACAAGTCTTGTGGTGCGTGTGTGTGTGTGTGTATAAATGATTACACCTAGATTGTACATTTTTGAAAAACGATACAAGGACAATGATGATATTGATTTTGTGCCAGATTAGGTAGTGAGATCAAGTCTTCGAAAGTCGTATATGCTATAGAGTAATGCATTGAATAGATCTTTCGACCAATATCACAACTTGTTGGCATTGTTATTTGAAAAAGGATGAAGATTCCCTCTAATGCAATATGGTTCGTATTTTTTCCTATTTCGTCGCCAAGTACCAATGAATCTGAATTTAACCAAACGGTTAATTGAAACGTATGAATCTGTTTGAAATAATTATTAAAAAGAGTCGGAAGTAATTGTCGTTATTTGAGAATATCCCCTCAATATCATACCCAATAAATGATTGGAAGAATTGTCCTCATATATATGTAACCATTGCGGATAACAATGTCTATACATTGATCTTCGTAACGATAACATATATATTAGGGCAATTCTTTTCGAATAGTTTTTGAAAGAGTACGTCATTTCCGGCTCTCTTATTGCTCGACTGGTATATAACGACCAGTAGGAGCTTACTAGTAAGAAATTTCTCCTACAACGTTTTGAAACTGATTAGGCTCTCCCTTTGTCGTCTATTAAAGTGTACAAAAAAAATATTGGTAAGAAGATTACAAAGAAAAAAGTGGACGAGGTATGTGATATGTAACCGATAAAATGCAATAACATCTGATACGGTCAAAATCAAATTGCGAAAGCTGCATATTTCCTTGAATTTATGGAAATGTTAAGAAGCCTAAAATCGCTCATTTAAAAAATACCGCACGAAAGTTCTCGTTCCAAAAAATCTAACGGAGATAAAAATGTAAATATTCCTGTGTACTTAAAGGGTTTATTTTGCACCTTATCGCGATAATACTAGAGCTTCGCCATATCTTACTATGGTGTTTCATTTCCATTTATTATAAATATAAGTTCGTACAATGTAAATTAGCTATTAATAATAACTTCGTGAAAATCCTTGATGTTGTATATCGGAAATCCGCGCGGTCTCGTTCTCCCCCCCCCCCCCCGCCCCGCTGCCCCTCTTCCCTTGCGTTAATTGAAAAATGAATCGTTTGACGCATCTGCTTCTAGAATGAGCGAATTTTTTTTTTCAAGAAAATCAAATAAATGGAAATGTCTTTCCCATTTAATATCACAATCGATATTTGAAGGTACCCTTAATTTATAGGACAGTTCATTGTTTCTCTTTCTCGATACAGACGACGGTAACCTTCAATTTTTCATATATTTTCCCATCGTACGAATTCTTGGATGTTTGACATTGATTTCATATTGGAATCATTGATTAGTAGAAATTCGAAAGAATTTTTCCTCGATAACGAAATGAAATATTTGAACATTTTCTGTGCACACGGGAAAGATAGAAATCCTTTATCCAAATATCCTTTACCCAAATCCTTTATTCCTTAAAGAAATCCTTTACCCAAATATCCTTTTGACGATAGGATAATTGGGCCGAGAAATCTCGCGGCTTTTGAATATACCCACGAGTTTCTACTAATCTATTGCTATGTACAATATAATACAGAGATCATTTGTCCGTCTATAAATTCACATAAAAATAATTCATCGTCAATGTGGTATTTTTGCCTCTACTGCGTTGTTCGGATTTTTATTGGTTTTTGGTTCTTCGCCGCCTTGTCTCCGCTACCCCTTCAACATGCCTCAATTTTGAATTGATAGATGAACTCTCATCTATCGAGAGTAAAATCGAGATTGAGTGAAATCTACGATTGCGGAGATAACTCGAGTGATGTTTCGTCGAACAATAAAGGATAAACGTCAAATTTCCTTGTTCCTTTTTCTCCGTATTCCATTAGATTCTTTCATGTTTTTACCTCTTAATCGCGATGCAAGTAGCCCTTTTTGTTGGTTTGTTCATTATGCTTTTCAGAAGATCTCGGTTTAAAAAATGACTCATTCGGACAATTGTAACGATTTATCATCGTTGACATTGAAAGCGTGATTTGTTTTACTCCGGAGGCTGAATAGTCACATAATAAACCCCCACCGTTTCCTAATTGTTCACATGCTGAGCTTGTTGGGGTTCTTCCTCGTTGGCCTCAGCTCCTTTTCTTATGTACTGGGGCTTGCAGTCACCTCGAACCGTAGCGTCAGTCACATGCACAGACAACACGTCGCTGCCCGGAACGTCGAACATTGGCTCGAGTAACAAGGATTCCATTATTGCGCGAAGCCCCCGAGCTCCGGTTTTCCTGTCCATCGCCAACGCTGCTATTGCCTCCAGAGCTTCTTCCGTGAAAGTCAACTCCACCTTGAGAACAAGGAACAATCATCTATGTAATTCATCGCTTGAGATAAGTGAAGTTATTTGTTCGCACAGCGATATCTGAAGTTATTTGTTCGACTTTACTTTACGTTACAACGTTATGACCGGTATACGAACTACGCGTGTTGACGGGTATTTTGTTAGCAATGACAATGATAAAGATGTACAGGTATTGTTTGGTTCCTCTGTGTTCGACATTTAATGTTTTCTTTAGATGTTTTCGTATCATATATCTCGTAATGTCATCAAGTGTCAAATTAATTTACACTCGCGTAAGCCATGCAACCTATAATTCTGTAGCTTATAACATCGTAACGTCACGCGAGCGCAAATCGCGTGGTCTTTCGCGTTAGCGGCGAAGATTTAAATTTAAGAAAACCATGAATGTAATTATTGTAATAACTGTAATTATCCTTACATCTATTAAAAAAAAACGCTTCGTCGTATTTAAAAAAAAAAAACCCTTCTGAATTTTCCCAGTCGGTCAATTCTGCGGGGAGTAACAAAGTCAACAGTAAACCCGTGTATTTCGTGCAGTGCTGCAAACACGTTTTCTTTGTTATCTTTCTGATAGCAAAAACTTGATAGATATTGAAAGAAAAAAAAGATGTATAGTTAAAACGACTAGTTAATAGAGCCCATGGAGTTTTTGTCCGATATGTAGGACTTAGATTTCGGGAACAGCTAGCATTATTTGGTCGTTATAGTGGACGGGTAATGTTAAGAGTAGCAAGAAAATCTTGCAGAAAAATGCCCATTGTCGTGAATACAAAATTGCCCCCGTGCGATGCCGGGGTGGATCATCGGTATTTAAATATTTTTCATGTAACGAAAGAAAATATCGATTTTGTGTATCTAGTCGCGAGCAAAGTTAATTCAATTTGTCTTCAATTCCGTACTCACTTTATCCATAGAGAAGAGCATTTGATACTGCGGTACCATGGCATTTTTCGGCTCGGTGAGAATCCTGACGAGCATATTACGATCGAGTGTGTGGAAAGGAACGAGTACGGGAAATCTACCGACGAATTCCGGTATCATTCCAAAATCAATGAGATCTCTGGCTTCGACTTGTCGCAGCAATATGTCCTTTTCCTTGTTGTCATCCTCGGTGGACGGGGACATATTAGCAACATCGGCAAGTGTGGCCGCGCGTCTTCCGGGATTCTCGGAGGCCGGTGTCGCGCCGAAACCGAGATATTTCTCGTTTTTACGTCGTGAAACGAGTCTATCAAGGCCGTTGTAAGCGCCGGAAGCTACGAACAGTATATTCGTCGTGTCGACCTGTAGGGTATCACCGCGTAATTTTCTCGAGCTATTTCTCTCGGGTACGTTGACTATCGTACCCTCGAGCATCTTGAGCATTCCTTGTTGCACGCCTTCGCCACCGACGTCACGCAATTGATGTATTCCTGGTACTGCGCCGATCTTGTCGACCTCGTCGAGAAAGACGATACCCATTTGGGCCCGATCTACTACATAATTTGCGTCCTGTAGTAACTTGGCGATTACGCTCTCGATGTCCTCGCCAACGTAACCAGCTTGAGTCAGGGTTGTACAGTCACAAATTGCGAATGGTACATCCAAACATTGGGCTATCGTTTGCGCCAACAGGGTCTTGCCCGAGCCCGTTGGCCCCAAAAGAAGTATATTCGATTTCTCCAGCTTCAACTGATGCTGCTTGCTGTCCAGTATGTCCGAACCCGGCGCCGCTTGCACACCGCCACTTCCGCCTTTTTGCTGTTGATCGTTGCCCAGCGGTACATGCTGGAATCCTACGCCCAACGGATTACCAATACTCGATACGTGGAGTAAATCTGTGAGGGGGAGAAAGATCAGGGTTGTGTCATGTTGATGCGTCTCGCAGTTTCGAATCTAAATTCGTTAAGAGCTAAACTTTATAATAGATTGAAAAGCCGCTTTTTGAAATGAGTTCGCGGTCTCGTTAATCTTTTGCCGTCTTGTAACAACGTCATATTCGTACAGAGGTACACGCGACTGTTAACGTTAACCTCCCATTAAGATTAAAATGAAAATCTATTTTTTTCTTCGATATTTTCAATATGCCTTTAAAGAGTGTCGTGGCCAAATTTGAAGGCGAAAGTGCGAATTGATTAGATTTTACAGGCAAGTAAGTGGAGCCATGCGTAGGTTGCGCGCAATTAATTTCGAAAACTTTAAGCACGGTTCCCTCGAAATGACTGCTTTTAAAAGCGTGCCCACGATAACTGCCGAAATTATGAATCCATTTTGGAAATTCTTTGTCCATTACATTCTACACCGTAGTCGCTATCCCGGGTATTATCATAATCAGTTTACAACTACGCGTTGTTCTCTCACAAACAAATATGTGCGCCGAATGAGCCCGTTCTCCAAAATGTATGTCTCGGCGCGGGAAAAGTAACCAAAATGGTTTGTCGAATTAACTCTAGGACCCGAGCTAAGCACACTTGCTATATTGTAGTGTTTTTGGATTTTTATTCTACGGAGAGTTGCGATGTGTCCAGTAAACCCGTGCATTTCGTGTAGCGCTTCAAACACGCCTCATTGGATGGGAAATCCTTACTAAAGAAATTTTGTTAGAAACCATTTGCGAGTCCATTGCGAAACGAGTACTTTTGTCTTTGTCGTAATTGGTTCGACCCGAAAGATTATTGGGGAGAATAACGTGGGTGAAGATTTTATTTACGCGGTTTGAGACCTCTGTGTGTGAAGGGATGATTGAGTTCTTGTGTCCCGACGGGATTGGCAGTCGTCTGCACCGACGTTTGAATCGGTAGGTTGTTGTAAATTCTTTTGTAATGATTGTACACAGCGACGCTCAAAACTTTCTTTGCGTACTCTTGGCCAACGACGTGCTTGTTCAAATACTCATATATCTGTTGGAGAAGGAAAAAAACGTGAGAATCATCCGATTGTTGATACAAATACATTCGTGAATGATTATTGCAAACGATTATTCCGTTATAATGAGATATCTAATCATAGTACAGAGTCAGCATTCAAACAACATAAAAGCCATAATAAGATGATCAACAATAAGCGATGCATGCTAATCACTGTCGATGGATTACTGTTAAGCAAATTGCGTACACTAGTGGCGGTAAACATGAACTCTCCACAGTTTCCGACCAGAAGCTGTTTTTATTTTCTGTTTAATTTTTTCTAAACGAACTTTTTTCTCGCTAGATATTTCATCTTGAACCCCGTAGTTTTGGAGTTACAGTGCATTTTCGAAAAATTGCACTACTTACAAAAAGGGACATAACCTAGTGGGGAAACATTGGAAATCAATTTGCAGAGGTAAATCAGCAGTACACATCTTCCTTTCGGAGCTCCCAAGAGAACATATTGTTATTGCCATTTTAGAAAACGTGACCTGCGAGTTCATGAAAGTAGGGATGTTCCGATACCCACAAGGTATCGATACCTACTCACATAAGTAGTACTTGGAAAAAATTTCGATTCCACTCATATGAGTACCTTCAAAGTATCGATACCTACTCATATCGATACTTTTTACAATTTTTTATGGGACTATATGGGATAATGGGAAAAATATATTTGGGAACCACACATGTATTAATAAACAATAAGTAGAAATATTATGTGAATCATCTTTATTAATCGATGAAAATATTTAAGAGAAAAAAAATAATTAAGAGGGAGAGAGAAAGAGAGAGATGATTGTGAGAATGGAAACGACACCGCTCGCCGCGCTGCCAGCCCGGCGTAAACAATGAGCGATTTAAAAAATTGTTCGTTCTTGTAATTCGCTAGGATGGTGTTCAGAAATTGTGAAGTTCGCTTAGTCGCATTCGATTCGGTACCTTGTTTCTTTTGATGTCGAATAAGTATCGCTAGAATGAATCGATGCTAAAAGTATTTGATATCGAAAATAAAGAACAGAGTACTTTTTCGTACTCACTTCTATCGTAATATTTCGACTCCGAATATTACAACGATAATATTATACATCCGATAAGCCTCGACCAATTGCGTTTGGTAATGGATGCCAATCGAGTAGCGCTATTGGTTAAAATTACCCAATGACACTAGAAGCCGCCAGAGCCCGACCAACTACGGCACCAACACGGCCGGTGGCGTAGGCTCGAAACCTCGGCCAGTATACAAATACTTCTCAATTCGATACAAGTACTTTTCGTTTCGATACCAAGCAAGTATCGAAAGAATGTATCGATACCATAAGTACTTGGTATCGAAAGGAAAGTATCGATACTTTACTTATATTTATTAGTATCGGAACATCCCTACATGAAAGTTGGAGAATAGCAGAAAAAAGCAACTATGTCCTTGGGCACCCGGTGTAAAAAAAAAAAAAAAGAGTAAGAGCATAAGGGAAAAATACTTAATGGATCTTGTTTTCTTTCATCTTCCATATAGTCCCTCGAAACCTGTTCTACGTTTTTTGGTCAAGACTTGAAACTTTTAGTCCTGATCGGAAATTCGTAAAGGTAGCCATATTCTCGCCTGTATTGTTGCAATTGTAACATAGACTTTTTACATAATTTTTAAAATATCATCATACCTTTTTGGGTGGGGGAGGTGGTTTTCTATAAAAGCCCTGCTTCGGATCCTCAGGCCTTAGTGCCTCCTTCAGACTCTTTTTCGAGTCAATTTCTGACAGTACAACGAAGAAGTGATGACACTTTTCGCACTTGACAAACCTTGTTGAAGCTGTGAATATAAATACTGTGTTACATTGCGCAGGTTGTTACACGTCACTCTGTACCCGAAAACAAATTTCTGCACAGAGTTTACTCACATACGAATGTTTCAACATGTGTACAAGGATCCCCACACTTGGGGCACGTCAGCGTATTCTTTTTTCCCCCACCCGATCCTGCGCTTCCATGAGTCGTCGATGAATTTGCTCCAATATCCTTGCCAGGTGGATTGGAGTCGTTTGTCGCTTTGTTCCGAGGGCCACTGGTGTTGATCGAACGGCTCGCTACAATTCTCACTATCTTGTGAACTAGAGGAAGTAAGTAATATTAGAGTAACGTCATGTTTAAGCAACTCAGAGAATCGAAGATCAAAATACTACTCACCGTGACTTGCAGCATTATTGGAAGATGCTATTCGACCGACGCTAACTAAACAACAGCGTACGCAACTCATAGCTACAAGATGTATCTAATCAGCACGTTGTCTCTGGACTTGGATTAACACAATTTATCGTAGCTCTCTAAACATCCGATTCAAACCAAACCTGAAATACGACGAGCGATTGATTGTGCACTTGACCCAAACTATTACGAGACAAGGTAACTGTTATAGCGACAAATGTCATTGGCGGGAGAGAGAGGGACGAAAGAGGAGAGTCTCGGGACAAAAGATGCCAACTTTAAGAATAGTTGACAGCAAATTTGTACACGTGTCGTGTGTTGCGCAATTTCGACAATGTGGTGTTAAAAACATCGCTATTGCGTTGCAGTCGTGCACGCTAATGAGCTATTACGCATTTTCCATTTTTTTCTTTCACGTTGAACAACACAATGATGGAATTACTTGTTTTTTCGGCGGCATTTGGGTAATATTTCATTGTAATTGACGATCCCGTGACGTTTGATGGCGAACGCGAGTTTGCTTCAAATTTTACCTAGTGACCGAAAATGTTATCGTGATATTTATTTTTCTTCGCGTTTTACGTGTTATACTTTTTTCTCAGTGCAATGTGATACGCGTGGGGGAGAGGGCAAGTTTCCGAATGAGAGATAGAGAGAGAGGCTATTATTAATGTGTGCCGTACGATTCTTTCATGATTCTTGGCGACGTGGCGACGAAACGTACGATGAGAAGAAGCCGATAAAACACCAACGATGAAACGAGAAATTGCTTCAAATTGTTACGGAAAGAAAAAGACACAAAATAATTTTACTCTATCGGGGAAATCTGACACATCACGATTGAGGGAAAACAATCACAGAGGGGCTCCCTCCCGAGAAGGAGCGTAGGCTCGTTGCGGGGCCAAGGTCACGTGAAATAATCCGCGCGATCTTGTTTGTTCGCAATTATACGTCACACTAGCTTCGATATTTCCGCAACTTATTGTAAGCGTACGAACAGTTTGCGTCCTATAAAGTTACCTCAAAATGTCGAACAAACAAAATCCAAGATGCTGCGATACCAAAATGATTACCCGAGCTCGCACCACAGTTTCGTGGACGAAAACTCGTCACGACCGACGCGATATCTGGCGGGAATATTTTTCAACGACGCACCGCGCAAGCGCTCCCATCTACTACGTCATCGATTTACTTTCGTAATAGCAATCTTTTTTTCATTTTTAAGGCCGAGTTGACGTATTTCGCCACGCGAGACGCTTTTATTGTACATCAGAAGCTGTCCTTGCCGAGTAATAATGAGTAAAACTGCTGTTAACAACGAGGTGAATAGAGAAATTTTATGTCCTTTTGTTCTAACGCATCGTGCATGTGGTTGTTGCACTTTTGAGGTTATACTCAGCAGAGTATAACGCAGCCGAAAGTGAATACTTTTCTGTTATTTAAGGATAGTATTAACGGCTGTAATTTACGTTTTTCGGTTGTTCAGTAAATTTTTCATCATTGGAGCGTGCGGCATTTGACAAAGCATCGTTTTTTTTAAATAGTAAATTGTAGGTTAAGTTGATCTCACCGTTCATTTGTGCCGTTTCTATTTTTAGGTTGAGCTGCAAATGTCCATAGTTCATTCGGTGTACAATGGGCTTTTAAAATAATATATCTCAACCGACCGCTAATTTGCTCCTTGATTTAATATTTTAATATAAATTCAAAAGATTGTATTGATTCGTATATTTTTATTGTTTCCATTGTTCTTTTACCATTTTGATTCTCAGACACATTATTGTAGCAGTGTACAATAAATAAACAATGTATTTTTTACCTAGATCATACTGATGCGGCAGGCTGTTCGGAAATCTCGTGTCAGTGTAATACGAAAATTGATAAAAGAGGCAAAGCTCCTCAAAGCCAGAAAGCACGGCAATGAAAAAGTTCTTGAGAAGTGCAAGAGAAAGGCCAAAAGACTGATAGCCGAAATTGAAGCTGCCAAGAAGATCAAAGACGATGATGTTTCAAAATTTGGTATAACAGAAACTAGATGCTTGCAGGCGATACTGAGTGACACAGGATCAGAGCTGAGGACACGAATTATGGCTAGGCTGACCTTTCACAAGTTTCTCCGGGAAAGGATACTGCAGTTTAAGGAAAAGTTTCCATCGTATGAGGAATTTTTGGGCCCAGGCAGAAGAAAGATGTCGAAGTTGCAGAAAACAGCCAACCGGGAGGCGCGAAATCGCATGAAAAATATTAGAGCGACAATGGATCAAAGCGACAGCAAAGTTCAAGTTGAAAAGGTGAATAAAGATAATAGCGAAGAAGAAGCTGGCGATATCAAGGATTCCGAGAACGAGGATGGATCTGTCGCCCGTGAAGTTGGAGAGAGTATTGAAGAGGATGACATAAACGACAAATCACAGCAAGATGTAACGACCGAGGACGACCCTGAACCACAGAGTAATCTTAAAATGGAAAAGTCCCAACCCATCCCCCAAAAAACGAAAAAGAACGTTGAGAAAAATATCAAAGCCATGACAAATTGTCCCGCAAGAGTGAAGAAACCGGTTTGCATCAAAGTGATAAGTGAGGAAGCAACGGTGACGAGGTTCACAGATCTTTTGGAGAAGAAGGAATCGTCGGAAATCATTGAACAACGGATTAACGAAAAAAATCTGAGGAAAGGTGTTATAATTGAGAAACAGGTCGACTCGTTTTTCATAACGGAGAACGGCAAAAGCGAGTATATGAGCATTGTGGTCCCAAAGTCGGAGGACGGCGGGGATGACGACCAGGGCGACCAGTACCATCGCAATCACAGGACAAAGAGGCAAAAAACGTTCCATGAGAAGAACAACAAATTTTTCAACAAAATCGATCAACTTGGTAACAGCGATTATGCGAATAGATTCAGTTTGGACACCAATAAATGCAGTAGGAACAACGGTCGATCGACGGAAAAATTCGCCCGAACAGGAAAAGACAACGTCAAAATGTTCCAAAATGTTAAACCAGGCTTCAAGGGAAAGAAGGATGTAAAGGAGGAGAAACTCCACCCTTCTTGGCAGGCCAGGAAGAAACAGCAGGAAATCCTTAAGCAAGGCTTCCAAGGGAAAAAAATTGTTTTTGCCGATTAGACAATGTACATAGGGTATTGCTGAATAAACGGATTATTTTGTATTTAAAAAAATTCAATTTCTAAAGTCTCAATGTTGGTTAGTTGGCCGACCTTTGACTAGCAGATAAAAAATAAAAGAAGATTCTTCTCGCACGCAACTGAGTTTATAGTTCGTGACATTTTTAGCGAAAGTTCAGGTGATTAATAAACAAAAAAGATGATCAAGAAGTGTTCTGCTCGCATATGGTTGAGAGTGCATAGGCGAGAGTTCTAGGTGCTATCTATATGGTTCCACTATACGTTGACGTATTAAAGAAGAATTCTGACTTCTAGTTATTTTTAAATAATTAGTAACAATTTTTATCAGCATCTCAACTGTGCAGGTGTGATGCGCATGCCCCATTGGGGTCTGAGAAACCCGAAGAAAACTCGTAAAATCAATTTTTTTTCTCGCTTTTCTCGAGTGAAAATATTTTTTTTTAACGAGTATATCTCAGACATTCGAAATACGACTATTTTACTCGAAGTTATGATTGAAAATCTGAATAGGGTGTACTTGCCACAAACCCGAGTTTGTAGCAACTACACACCACACTTATGTTTTTGGGACATACTTGCCACAAACTCGAGTGTGGCAAGTATGTCCCGAAAAAAAAAGTGTGGCATGCTAGGGTTAAGGTAATTCTATCGGTTCACACTATTTATACCACTGATCATACTTGAGACTTGTACAATTTATATTTTTTACGTGTGCAAAAAAAATAATTTGTAATAACAAAAAATTTCCATGTGTAAACTATTTAATGAATTTCCACACTTAATTAGAAAAAAGAAAAGATAACTATTCTAACGGTTCGCGCAGAATTTGTAGGTTTGATATTTGGCAACATTGGATGCATCTCCGTCTCTTTTTACTCAACCAGGCCAGTTTAACCTCCGTGCTTTTCAACGATGATCTGTGCAAAAACAATGTCAGGCGCGGGAAATATAAAGCATTGTATTCGGGCCACGACTAGTAAAAAGCGTGCAAAATTTTTGTCGGCGAAATATGTCGGTTGAAAGCGAAATATGTGTGTAATTTCAAATGAGTGAGATGAGGTTAGAACTACAGTCAGCTGTTGCCTTGCTGTCACGTCTCTTTATCGTAGCAAGTGGTAATAAATCCAATACCGGAAGTTCAAATTAAACTTGATATTACATAAAATTTAGGTCAATAAGCGTAAATTTTTCTGAGAGCATTGGATTACTAGAAGTTTTAAGTATGTAAATCTGATTATTTTGAAGAATCTGACGGATTCCCACTATTATATACACTCTTGTAACGACCGGAAATTGGGTTTTTGTATGTCGTCTCGGAATGCCTTCACAAAAATACGCAATTTTAATGTTTTCTCTGTAATTAGGTCGATAGCCGGCCCTGAAATTTTACAGAGACGATTATGAATATATTTAATGAAGTTCAAAACGAAATTATGAAAATCCTATGGATTGAGGCCTGGCGATAGGATTACCTTACAATATACACTAGTACAATATACAGTACTACCTCTCTAAGAGAGCGGTCTAGGGCGGTTAGGGGAAGAAATTCTCGAGAAATTCGTCGCCGAAGCCTTCCCCCACCGCTAGGTTAGCGCGCTCGAAAATCGCGCATGTGGTAGCGTCTATGTGTTTCTCCACTCGAACTCGATAAGAGAGCGCGAACGAAAGTGTTGAGAAAACTGTAAACGAGTTGCGGAAAGTGTACTGGCGTTTCGTCGTTTCATGCGTAAGTATATCTCATTGAATATTGATGTGTAAATCTTTCTTTTTCTTCGCGTTTTTTTTATTCTGCTGTTTGGTATATTTTGTTGTTGCAATATTATAACACATATGAAGGAAACATTTGTAAGACTTTCAATAATTCAATTGTATATGCTGTACGATATTTGCATTTATTACTACTACTCATAAACATATCTCTAGTATAATGTAGCCTCGATAATTTTTATCAATATCAATAATATTCTATGCTGTGTTAATGTCTATTAAAATATATTTTATTTGCATTAAATTACTTCTTGAAATATAATTATGGTGCATGTTTTTTTCTCCGACTTTACGGCTTAAACGTATATATTATTATACAAAGGAATATTATCCATTTGACAATCGTGCGACGTGCGATTTTCTGAAATCGCTCGCGATCTCTTATCGAGTTGTCCGCGACAAACTCGAGAGGCCTCGGGTACACTGGACAGCTCGAACTAGGTGGGGGAAGCCATAAAATGCGCTCAAGCGGAACGGCGGGGAAATTTTCTCTTAGCGAGGGCTCTCTTAGAGAGGTAGTACTGTAGATCTAGTATTTCTGGATGTGTAGCAAAAGAATTCCGTCTTCTAGCTATTTTTGAATAATTATTTTGAAACCTTAATAGCAACTCACCTGTATAAGTGTGTTCCGCTGATACACAGCGTTTAAGAAGAATTCCGGCGTCTATCTACTTTAAAATAATTATTAACAATTTTTAGCCGGCACCGCAACTTTACCACTGTGATATGCTAGCGCATAGGCGTGAATTCTAGGCGCGTTCTGACCCCTAGCTATTTTTAAATGATTGTTAACACACATTCATTGATTTAAAAATAACTAGAGGACAGAACACTTCTCAGATGCATCAAAGAATACTGAAACTATAATGTACTGCATAGAAAGCACCTAGAGCTCACGCTATTTCATGAACATAGGTTTTGTCAATAAACGCTCCTTTGTGTAAAACCACCAGAAGTATCGCTAAAACGTATCAGAAACGTATAGAACTCAGCTGCACACGAGAAAAACTCTGTATTATTGTCGGTCTGCTTTAAAAAGATCTGCCAACTTCGACGACACTCTCAATGTATACAGCAGTTGCATAAACTCTGCAACACCTGCATAGTTTATATAAATGCTCATGACTAATAACCCGAGAGGCACCCTTTGTGGTTTACATAGTTCTAAAAGATACGCACATGTTCAGATTAGTTGGGTACCTACTTTGCGGAGTTTCTATGCGATTTTCTGTTGCATTTTCTGAATCGAATATCCTCGTTTATGAGCTCGTCGTAACTGCTCGTTGATGAATCTCCAGGCTTTCATTTAAATTTATTTAACCTTTAGGTTTGTTCTAGCTTATATCTACTCGTTGATGGATATCCAGGACTTGTTCGGATTTGTTTGGGATTTGAGTTGTTCTGGTTCTTAACTGATCGATAAATATTTCGCCGTTTTATTTGGGTTTATCTCGGGGTTCGTAGGGGAAAGATCGAGTCCGGTATCGTTGGATACATCGTCAAAATTCATTCTCAACTTTATTATTTTAAAAAGTCCGTCCAGCCTAGTTGAGCGCTGTGAGGCTCCAAAGTCGTAATAATCCAAAGGTTTGGGAATCAGAAATACTTTCAGAATATAACATTCAGGCCCGGTTCCGGAACTCTCATTAAACCGAGTTGAGCGCGCGAAGCGTGATTCCACTTGGTCAATTCACCCTTAAAGTTCGGTTATCTCGATTAACCAAGAGTTGTGAAACCGGGGCTTAGAGAGTACTCTCAAGAAAAAAACGGTGGAGAAAGGTTTTTTTTTAATATTCTGTGGGGTTCTACGTAACATTATATTTGATTCCGTCATTATAAAGGGTGTCTCAAAATGATCTGACATTTTAAATTGCGCGCCATTTTGTTTGTGGCGAACATAGAGTACTAATCTTTGAGAACTGTCATCAGGAAGTATTGAGGGTTAGTCATGGAGAATTATACGATCAAGCAACGCATAGAAATTGTTAGTTGCTGTATTGTTACTGCATAGTTATTGCAGACGAAATTTCATAATCGTGTGATTACGCGCTACGGCGATGTAAATTGGCCACCAAGATCGTGCGATTTGACGCCATTGGACTTCTTTTTTTTTGGGTTTTCTGAAAGAAAAAGTGTATCCTAATGATCCACAGACCATTGCGGAGCTCAAGGAAGCAATTGGACGCACAATTAGGGGGTAAGGCCATAGTAGTTTTCAAGAAATCAATTTTTTTCACGAAAACGGTGCTTTATCATCATAAGAATAAGTTACTATTCGATTCATAGCGAGAAACATTTTTTTCGTCGACTTTGAACGTATAACGTAAGCCCACCTCTGGCACGGCCATAGAGTACCTGAAAATTTAAACGCGTTTCTCTCGAAACAGCTTTTTTCCAATTGGCGTGACAACTAACTTCAATAACTTTCACTCGATTTACTTCAAATTTAAAAGTTATGTTCCTAATTGCATTTCGCAGAGAAGTACGTACGGAATTTCTGATTAATAGAAAACTTTTCATTTTATGAGTAGTTTTATACAAACATTTTCACTAAAAATTCATTCAAATACCTACAACTTTTGAATAAAACCATCTTGTTTAAATTCCATACGTACTTCTCTAGGTATTCTAATGTAGATTGACGAGAATTTTTGTTTTTTGTTCTAGGTCAAAAATTGTGGACGCTAAATGTGACGCCGCGGAGCGCCTAAACAAATATAACAAAAGAAAATATTAGTAGTCGGCCATTTTGTACGTTGAAAAAAAAAATACATATTTTCTAACAGGTTGATATTCATACTAAATAGATGTGTAATTAATTTGATGAGTGAATCACTGTTTCATGCGAAAAAAATGGTTAAATTCTCACATGATTTTATACCCGTTACAGTGGCCTAACCCCTTAATGAAATTACGCGGCAATTATGCCAAAATGTTAATGTAAATTTCTTCAAAGTAGTGAATGGTTGCAAACACGAAAGAGGCGGCCATTCATCGGATATTGTGTTCTACACACAACCTCCATGTTTGTACTTTAAAGTAAAATGAAAATATTCGTACTTTTGAAATAAATAATACGTTTTGTTAATAAATTAAAATGTCAGCCCATTTTGAGATACCCTATATTTATTTCCTGAGTTCCAACGTATACCTTGCGAGATTTTAAGTATTACTCTTTCCAATTAAATCCTTTCTTATCACTCCCTACCAGCATTTTCCTAATGTAACCAAATTTTCTTTGCGTCCACAACAGTCGTAAGGTAGACTATATCGAATTTGCCAAGGATACGGGGAATAGGCAGCCACACATTCTTCTGATTCTCTGGTGCCCAAACTTTTACTCAAATAGTATCTACAGACTTAAGACTAACCGTACTAAGTCAAGTCCGTCCGGTCAAGTGACCGGATTCAAATGTGAAAAGCAGTGTATGTGTAATTGCCGATACGGTTAATGTTAATATACAGAGTGTCCAATAGGAAATTGCTGAAACTAATCGACTGTCATTTTGAAACACGTGCACAGATTCAGAAAAGCCAAATTGCTTTAAATAGAGGAAACTCTGCAGTTTTAAACGCACATAAATAAAACCCAGTCAAATTTTTTTATGTTAATTTATTACATCTTATAAAAATAACGAAAAAGTACAGTGATTAATGATAGATATTATCGAAGTGCGAACCGTTAGATTGTGCACAAAAATCAATTCTCTTTTTAAAACTTTGTCCAACATATCGTTCGTAATGCCGCGAACCATTTCCTGGATGGCCGCGATCAGTTCTTCTACTGTGCTGGGGTTTTTAGCGTAACAATGATCTTTAATGTAACCCCACAAGAAAAAATCACAAGGGTTCAGGTCCGGTGATTACGGAGGCCATTCTAGTCCGCCTTGAGCAAATTTAGGGTACCCCAGACCGATTACTCGAGTCCCATATACGCGATGAATAGCTTCAAACACCTCATGAGTCCGGTGCGGCGTCGCTCCATCTTGTATAAAGTAAATTTTTTTAACCAGTCCCCTCTTTTTGCATAAGGAAAGAATTTCGTTTCCAAAAGCTGTTTGTAACTCTCTCCTGTTACCGTAGATTCCCCAAAACCGGTAATTTTGCTTGTTTACGTACCCATTCATCCAAAAATGTGCTTCATCGGAATGAATAATCAATTTCTCATTAAGTTCTTCGGCTTCGAACATTCCCGTAATAGTGTTACAAAATTCGATGCGTTCCGTCATCGCATGTTCAGTTAACAATTGATGAGTGCTTATTTTATACGGAAGAAACTTTAAAAAATGTTGTATAATGATGATTTGGTTATTTTTAATGCTTGAGCAGCTTTCCGAATCGAATCATTTGGATTTTGTTTGAAATAATTCTCAACTTCGTTGATCTTCTCTGGTGTAGTCATCGTAACAGATGGACCTGGCAACTCGTGTATACGGCCCGGGAGTGTACCATACTTGACAAAGTTATCGATTATCCTACAAAAATTGACGTAAAATTACTTCAATGCAGTTTAATTGAATTGAAACACAAGTTGTGTGATAGATGAATATAAATAAATATTAAATTCTTAACTTTTCAGAGTGTTTTCGCTAGCAACTCTAAGAGTTCCAAACTTAGTACGAAACCCACTATACGCATTACTATAAATTTTTCCCCTCGAGAAGAAGCACTCAATAAGATATACTTTTTCTTCTGCGGTGAGCTCACTCATTTTGACGCGCGCGTACTTGCTTCAACCACGGCTAAAATAAAACTGAGGGGCCTCATGTATATGCCTTAGAAAAAGGGACTCCTATTGAATTCATGGAGGGAAGAGACACTTATTTAGTTTTAGCAACTTCCTATTGGACACCCTGTATGAAACCGTAAGCGCATAAAACAATTGCTTTTTTTCAAACCCTTGACGTTTTTACACCGGGTTACAAAATCACTTCTACAAAATAAAATTCAGCTGCATTTTTTTTTTCAAATCCTTGAGGTTCTTACACGGGCTTACAAAATAACTTCAACAAAATTTAATTCAGCTACATTTTTTTCAAATGAGAAGCTGATTGAATGATCAAGGCCCTAAAAACCTGTACAAAAATTCAGCCTTTGCCTATGACGGTGCTATATCTGTGAGTATCGGTCATTATAATTAATTTTAATACCATAGGACGGACAAAATCGGAAGCAGGCTCAGGATGACAAAAATCAGCGATGTTCAAATATAAATTTAATCTTCGCAATTGTAAAAGCAGTGAAACAGTAATAGAGTCGTTAATAAATGTTCTTTCTTTTTGTTATTGTTTCATTTGGCGTTACTATAAATACGTACAATTGAGGTAACGAAAAAAAAAAACAATATAATTATTTCTTCTTGGAAAGAGTTCTCTGCTTTTCAGCGTGAGTAACGAGCTGCGAGTCAACCGGAAGTCCCTTACGATGTCGAACCGCATCTATGTATCTCTTAGCGCGATTTCCGCTGTCGGCTTTTTCACCGAAGTGAAGATATTCCTCTTCCGTCGACGGTACCCAGTAAGGATCTTGCTCGATGACCTAAAACAGATAACGATGGCCTTAGAAAAAAGAACTATGTACCAGGCTGCGGGATATACACGAAGACTGCTTCTGTTATATAATTCTCGATTTAGTTCAGAATCTAGAATTTCTAGAATTATCCAGTATACATTCCGGAACATAACGGCAAGGGATGAGACGTAAATAAATGTTCTAAGAATATTATGAGTATTGCGGTTGTAAGTTTCTTATTGTTTAATCGATATATCTATATACATACACGCGCGCGCCCACACACACACACACACACACTACCCTAAAAATTAAGGGAACAGAAAATTTCTTCAATTTTTTGTTTTTTGAAGCGCTATATCTATGTGAAAAATGGTCGTATCGCGATGAAAAGAAATGCATTTTGAAGGTTCAAGTTTCTAGTTTCGATATTTTGGCAAAAAAATGTGTGCCACGGTTATCGTGGTACTTGTTGGTATTTGTTGGTATAATCATTTATAGATTAAATGAAATAGTTCACATTCGACATATTTTATTTCCTGAGCTCCAACGTATCCCCTTGAGGGGCTTTACGTATTAGTATCCTTTCCTAACATTCCCCACTCGCACTTCGCTAATGTAGCCTATTTTTCGTTGCGTCTACAGCTGTCATAAGCTATTGCAATAGCTGAAACGTTTAAGCTATTGCATTTGCTGAGGGTACGAGAAACGATGGAAAATCCGTACTGGTATAAGAGACCCCATCTTTTTCTAATTATTCCTTGGTGCACTGACTTTTACTCAAGTACTTACACCAAGGGCTCGAAAGTATTAACCTTCCGCTCACGGGTTGATGCATCAGCCGGTGCACGGCTAAGCGATCACCGCTCCGAGTCTCGGCCATGTCCAACGCTTCTCAATTCAAAGTACCACAAAAGCCGAACCCCGACCCCCCACCATCAATGTCGATGTTCACATTGTATATCACTTATAAATGTAATTAACATTTTTATAGGTTTAGTAGTTTCGGCAATAAAATCCCTTGAATTTGGGGTTTCTTCTTACTTAAGATAATATTGTAAAGATATTGTCAATACTATTATCACTGTTCGTTGATTAAATGTGAGGGGCTGTTGCTTAAACTAAAGAATCTCGGGATATCATAGCTTAAGTATCAATTTCTAGATCTAGAGATTTAAAAGATCTAGAACTTTAAGTCTACGGTTTCTATCGTTTAAACTACTGAAACATTTTCCGATTTAACAGTACACTGTTTTATAAATATAGTTCACAGTTTATAAAACGTATTAACATAAATCAAGCGATACAGATCCAATAGCTTACAAGATATAATAGCCAGATTTCATTATTTCTTATTCTTATCTTTCGACTACGTGTATTAAAAATACGGTAAAAATTTCCCGAACTGTAAGTTCCATCAATTCTTCCCTTCAGTTTTCCAAAACAAAAAACATCTCTAAATAAGCCGATACTCATAATCATACAACCAATATAATTCTCATAGTTGTTCCTAAAGAAAATACACATAAAAAATATTGCTCGACAATTGTTTACAACCAATTTCGGTCGAAATTTCGTTAGGGAACTCTCCACAAATTTTTTTGTTTCCAGCAGCTAGAAACTAAGAGGAACGTTTTCTTTTTTTCATCTTAGAAGCGTAAAGGCGGCCAATGCTGCGGTAGGAAATATTTTGTACAGCTCAGTCTAATAGGAGAAGGATCCGAGTTGAAGAAGAAGACGACGTAAGATGTGCGCGGGCGATCAGGTCTTCTGGGCAGCGGGCGGGCGCGGCGAAGGGGGGGGGGGGTCGTATGCGAAAAGTGCGACAGGACACACACCTGAACGCACTTGAAATGCGTCGTCTTTCGAGCATACAAGTGGCCGTATAACGAAGAAAAGAAAAACACCATGACGAAGAGAAAAAAATAATAAAGTATACTAAGGTGGGGAGGACGAGAGAGGAGAGGGGTGAAAGGTAGTCCCCCTCGGACTCCGAAACTTGGCTAGCGTACGCCGTATTATACTACGAAACGTTCGACGGACAAAACTTCCTCATCATCCTCGAGAGCATCTCGTCTTGCGTAAGCCAGTAGCACTTCGAATTAGTTCTCCTTCCCTTCCCCTTGCCGCCATCGTGGCCGCTTTTCTCCCACTCCTTCCTGCCATCAAAGCCCGAGAGACGCGAACGGTTTTCCAGCGGACTGCTCTTCTCTTCTCACTTGTCTTGCCGTCGCCCTGCTTTGCTCGCATGTGCCCTGAGGGCCAAGAGACCGACACGAAAACAAAACGAAAAAGTATCGTCAACAACGCGGGCGCTCATGTCCGGGACTAACAGTTACGCTCCTCTCCACACCCTTGCGCTTTTGATCAGCGTCGTTGACGCGTGTTTCTCCTTGCCGCTCTTTTCGATTCTGCCTCTACATCCGCGAGGCACCTTTTCGCTTTTATTCGAAAATGAATCAAAACAAATTTTGAACATCAACATTTTCAGACATCCTTTTTGTCGGGGACTAGAATCGATTCGCTCGAGATCACGATTCTTGCGCTATAGAGCCTCGGACGTCTCTTTTCAGACGATATCTTCACGTTATCCTTATTTCTGTGGAAGCTAAAGTTTCTTACGATATCGCGGAGAAATAAAGAATGGCGGATGCACGGATACAATGGGCGGGAAAAAAGTTGCGAAAACGATATTTATAAAAATTGAAGTTTTGTAAAACTACCGAACAATTATAGTAGATCCGCCCTTTTGAATTTCGCATCTCGATATATTCGAATGCAGCAATTTCAAAAGTCCCGAAGTATCGGGCTTCATCGAACTTGTATGGAGGTTAAAATTGTTTTTCTTAAATGTTGTCGCGTATGCGTACCATATGCACCAGTCTGGCACGATTGATTTGCGTGTGAGTACACGCACCATATACTGTTACGGACTTATATGACAAGTATCGCATCTGAGATCACTTTAGGTCCAGGCGCACGGCTGCACTTTCGCAAATTAAACGTCCGACTCCCGCTTCCTTAATAACTGCCATTTCACTAACGATTAATGTCAAATTAACGCATACCAGCAGGTTGTTCCTGCCTTCAAACGCGGTTCGATTATCCGAAAGATTCCTCCCAGCATCGTGATTTCAAATTTGAATGCGGCTTTTCTTGCAACCCATCCACGAACGCCAAAATCTCTGATCGCCAATTACCAAAAAAATAACATCAATGCGTAACGACCGAATGGTCACAGCCAAAACGTCTCCATTATAGTCTCAACATTATTTGTCTTTGGAAGGAATCATTCTAGTGTCGAGCAACCTCGTCTAGATAGGTAGACATAAAACAGTGTTTAGAAATCAAGCCATCCGTAATTTTTTATCTTCTCATATTGTAAGCCCCGGAGGTTTGAAATCTCATCATTTTTCATCTTCTCGAGAATCTCCTGTGTCTATACCGTCGTGGCTGATGTCACAAAATCCAAGAAGGTGCACCACACACCATCGCGCATGTTCTCATCTCCTTCGGTCCTCTGGTCCTTTATTGAAATTTATGTGAACACCTGGCTTTGCCACGAATATATGTGTGTGTGTGTGTGTGTGTGTGTGTGTGTGTGTGTGTGTGTGTGTGTGTGTGTGTGTGTGTGTGTGTTCGTTTTCGACGGTTATATATATATATATGGGGATGAAGCTGATTTCGAAGCTATTCGACTGCGATAACCGTCGAAAACAGCCAGCTGTGCTGATAGCCAACATTACATAGATATAATGGTTTCAAAATCTGTTTTCTCCATATTCATTTATATGGTCCTTATGTGTATTAATAATACATGACAGTGGTGTTGCTGGTCGCCCTGCGATACAGGCCCTGCTTCTTCTTTTTTTGGTGCTTCTTCCTCGCATCTCTTCCTGAGCGCCCTGGGAACGAATCCCTGCTTGACGAAGACTCCGCGCTCGGCACCAGCCTGGCACTCGAGAATATCACGCCCGTAAGAGAGCAGATGGTCGTTTCCCTCTTTTTGTCCGTCCTATTGCCCCACCATACTTCCACCCGGTACACTACGGTTTTTTTGTTTCAGCCCAGATTTGTTTTCATTTTCGAGGGGTTACGAGCGTGTGTGGGCTTCTTTTCTCGATCGAGGTGGCACCACGGCTATATTTTTCGGAGTTCGGGAATGCTACGATCCTTCGATCGGGAGCTAAGCGAAGAGGAATGCCCTTTTGTGGTTGGTCTCATGTCAATGTATGTAGATGGATACTTTACGCATGAGTGTAACAGGCCAACATGCAACATCGAGCGGAAGATCTTGTAACGGCTCTGGGTAAATCCATATGTTGCTTCAACGCATCGTATTTTTGTTATGCGAGGAAGACGAGGAGAAGGAGAAAATCTTTAAGTTGGGGAGACATGCGAGAACAGACACAGGGGCAACCTGTTGCCCTTTCGATTCCTATAATCGTTGGGGTGGTTTTAAGCGGGTTATTTATCATGATCATAGTGCGGAGCTGCCCGATTGCTTCTTTCACGGAGGACAAAGCTCTAGGGATACTGATTTTTTTCCGCGTCGATCTGTTGATGAAGTTCGACTTCGAAGTTTCAAAAAGGTTTGACGAATTGTTTGCGACCAATTTTTTTTGAAAATATCGTACAAGTCTCCACAGTTTCTTATGGTTTCTACGGCTGATTTAAATACATGTGAATGTTATAATTCTAATACTTCCTTGTATAATTTTTCGGGCTGTACTTCCGAATAGCTGTTACCTACGATTTAGGTAAACTGTTACACAGATTTTTTTTAAAATAATTTAAGTCACTTCAAATGGATTTTTGGCGCTTCGCAATAGTCTCGTACCATATAATAGTGATTTATAGCATATATGATACGACCTGCTAAATGCATAGTAATGTGTGTCGTAAAATAATAGAAGGTGTACTACAAGAAGTGTTGACCTGTTATTCTATTTTTGCAATGCAACATACTATATAACAGTTTGTGAGACATGCGTAGTTCTTAAAACTATCAATCTGCGGTTGCTCGAACTGCAAATGACTTACATTTCCACTATAAGTAAACTTTACTATAATTTTTTTCGAATAGCCACTTTTCATCAGGTCTTCTAACAAGTCATACACGAAAAATGTTAATGTTAATAAACGTAACCGTATGAATTGTACAAACTTGAGAAGAATAGTAGAAGTTTGACTAAACAAAACTTAACGTACAGTATACAACATAAGTATTTGTACGTCGATTTTGTTATAGCACTGAACTAACCATATCTATATTGTCAAGCCTTTAACAACAGTGAATAATCATTTCGGGGATAATAGATAGTCAAACACGCCACCCAAAACGCATGTTTAGGTAACTTTTCGCTTATAGCCGTGTTAACCCTATTATAATTGCAGTGTCATTAAACTATGACGAATTTTACTATCTCCTCTTTTATCATGGGCGTTTGTTGTAAACACCATGGAAAATCTCAGTGGAAAAACCCAAATGGGAGTGATTGCGTAGAAACAAAATCATCAGTATTGAAAAATTTCATACAATTTTGCTTTCCACAAAACGGACTGACGTGCGATCCTTGCGGCAACCCTGCTATGATCACTTGTGCATATTGTGATGAATCTTTTTCTCCAATTTTTTCACGACTATCATTATATTAATCAGTAGGTAGGGTAAGTAGAAGCAAGATGATAACGCTGAGGCCACGTTCAAATAAAACAATACATATATGAGTCAGTCAACTTTAATTATTATTTAAACTAATCAACATTTGTTAATCTTTAAATTTTGAAAGCAAAAAATCAGTCTTTCTAATTTTTACCTCACAATATATATTTTAAATTGAACTTTTATTTTTCCCATCTGACCCCGTATGCAGGGCAAGATGAAACAGCGCTGGGAGAATGATGATACACGAATTATTGGCATCTTTCGCATATAAACGTGGTTTCATTCTCAATACCAGCAATTTGATAAGCCAAGCGTCTAAGTTCTATAGTATTTAGTCCGAATAATCTTGCTCCCATATAATTTAAATCATTTGTAAGTTGTTTTTCTTACCCTGGTAAAAACACCGGTTGAAGAGGAATGAAAGGCTTTACTAGTTTCATGACACCCGTTCTAACGTAAATAGTAGTATGTTGTAAAATATTGCTGCTTTGCGATAGCTTGTATTCATCTTGCCCCATTAGATGTTCAACGAATTAACAAAAAAATCACGCAATATCCTTGAAAATTTCAAACAAACCGTTCTTATTATATTAATAATTAGTACTTTGATTGTGTTTACCTAGCTGTCTCTAATCAATATCAGCAACTCAAATGAACCGGAACGATGGTAAACTTTACCAAAAATTAGATCGTTTTCTCAAAAAATCGATATTGTTTTCTCACTCGAGATGCATGCTTCCGCCGCAGATGATTCTTTCATACTCGTTCACCCCCCCCCCCCCCCCTCGCCCCGCCCCCTCCAAACCCCAACGGTAGCACTTTGCTCGCACATGCTGTTTAGCAGCTACGCTTATGATTCATCTTACCCCGCGTATTCGTCTTATCTCGAGTTCCCCTATAACGCATGGAAAAATGTGTAGTGTGAACTTTTGGCGCGTGAAGAAATAATGAATTAAGTCGGATATTATCAAACCTATTTCCGATGCATGTTTCTAACTGCATGAAGTTGAGAGAAGTTTCCGTGCGTTAAGGAGGTTCGGTGATTGGAGCGAGTACAAGACAAAACCTGCATTTTTTTAATAGCTTTGTCGAGATCTTCGTCCATGCTTATGGGGAGTTTCCACAAGATTTACCGTACAGTTTCCGAGTTATTAATTGTTAAAGTTGGTGAATTAATCATACGTACACGACAAAATGTGCCTGTCCTCTCATATATCGATTTTTTATGCTACTTGGAGCCAATACATACGTATCTTTGTGATCAATAAGGCACCTTGAATTGAAAAGCTCACCGCAGAAATAAACAATACATTTAGAAATAAAGTCGCGAAAAACCGAAGTATTCGGGGGGCGAGACTTCTCGTGACCTAACAGCACCCATCTTGCTCGAAGAGTGGCAACGCCGGATACCCGCGTAAATTTGATTCGTCTATCGGATATTTTCAACGCGAAATACAAATGATTGTGCGAAGACGTACATTTTTTCATGGAGTATAAAGGGCCTTTCATCGATACTTACTTAAATTTTTTTTTGTATAGCCAAGGCCTCTCAATTTTGCTGGCGACATGTATACAACACATCTATATATAAATGCAGCATAAAAAAACCGTCATATAAAATGAACGTTCTTTTTATACCTGAAAATATTGTGAAAATTGGGAAAGGAAAAAATAACATATCAATGAAATATGTTTTGACTTTCGACGTTGACGTTAAGCTCAGCGCGACGTTTTTCATTTGTAATCCCAATATCATCTTTTCATTTTCTAATTCTTGTCCAACAGAATCTACCTGTTTCTAAACTGGACTTCCGGTAAAATCCTGTTGCTCTCATTTCCCATGTTTAGCGGCTACAAAAAATGATAAGCTGGGCGCGTGGAACCGGTGACAGCCATCGAAAATGCGACGACACTGAACAGCGACGATATGGCGTACTACTGAAGTCGAGTAGTAGATTATTACGTTTGTTTCCATATTATAAAAATAATAGGTAGCTCGAAATTCAATACTTAAAAAATATTTCTCGAAAAATAGGCCACGTACATATGTCTAAAACGTGGCGGTGTTACAACGCAAAATAGACTTTAAGTTTACTAGCATGGTCACCAGCGTACCTCCTTAAGTGCATGATTTCCTCAATATATGCATTAAAAAAAAGCAAGATATGTGAACTTAGAATAAACATTAGTAATCTTATTACAGGTATACGGTATTGTATGCGAAAATAAATACTTTCGGTGGCAAAACTTTACCAAAATCGCTGTAATATTACATGCCTGCAGCTAATATATTATATATCAAGATACGCGGCAACATATCGACGCCAAGTAATAAAAACTAAAATTTGAACGCTACTGACAAACACGGCGCGTACTCTTTATACAGCAAGTTGAACTTTACTGGTCATTTTCGAACTTTAAATCAACATCATGTGTAAACGCGTCGGCGAATCGAAAATCTAATGACATTTGACCTATGCAATGTGATATCTGCCGATCGAATTTTTTTCGGTTAATTTTCGATCCATCCACTCAAACCAGAGATCTCATAATTATTTGCTGAACTTCCGAGCGAATCTGTGGCCCTAGAAACTTTCCACACTCGTGGATTATTTAAATCGAATAAAGTCATTCGCTTATGTCGAAAACGTAGTACATACGCCCTCACACACAAACACACACGCACGCACGCACGCACGCACGCACGCATGCACGCACGCACGCTCGCACGCACGCACGCACGCACGCACGCACGCACGCACGCACACACACACACACACACACACACACACACACACACACACACACACACACACACACACACACACACACACACACACACATATATATATATACAGTGGCGTGCAAACGTTTTGGGCCAACCTTTTTTCTCAGTTATTCGATAAAATATTTAATGCCTGAACCTCGCCATCATTTCAAATATTTGAGGGAGCTATGATATGCATAATAGCGTGGTATATTATTTTGTTTGTATACCCAGATAGACACTCGTGGTCATCACGCCGTGCATACAATTGATGAAGCAAATTTTACAGCATATTGACTTCATGTCATGATGCAAAGCCGTGAACTCGTTTAGTATAGTGAATGTACAAAGCATTTTTATCTCAATATGACGTTTACAAATGCATTGTACGTTTGAAGCATGTTGAACTCATATCGCTGTGCTCAAGTGTACACAATTAATATCTGCACATTTTACGTCATATGGAAGTCATCCAATGACTGTGTTGATGAATTCACTAGGTTAGGACTGGTAGTAGGCATGCCATGCAAGCAATATGACGACGATATGCATGTTTGTCAGTGATACATTCGATGGGCGCAACATGACGGCAATATGCGTGTTTCTCAGTGATACATCCTATGACGACGATATGCATGTTTCTAAGTGATACACTCGGTGAGCGCAATATGACGGCGATATGTATATTTTGTCAGTGATACATCCCAGGAGCACAATATGATGGCGATATGCATGTTTCTCAGTAATACATTCCATGACGGCAATATGCATGTTTTCAATGATACATTCAGTGAGCGCAATATGACGGCGATATGCATATTTCTCAGTGATACATCCCATGAGCGCAATATGACGGCGATATGTGTGTTACTGTGATACATCCTATGACGGCAATATGCATATTTCTAACAACGAGAAGGCAGAGTCTAGATGTCGCGATTCGGGTTCTCCTTTCGCGTGGTGAAAGTTGACGACCTCCGATTTAACGTCGTTTTTTATTCTTGTTCCGATAAGCCTTAGTTGCTGAGATATTGCGTTTTGAAAATTTGGGAGTTTCGTCTCGCGCGTAGAGTACGTTGAGCGTTGACACTTGAGACGAGAGCGGCTGCAGCTAATACGGTAAGACGACAGACCGGCACTCTGAAAGTTCACGGTTCGCGTCCCCGTGCTTTTTTAAGTTTATAATCTCTCATAAGACTTTACATGTGCAGGTAATTTTATTTATCTATTATATTAAAATAATTAATCCAATAATGAAGTCACAATTACATAGCAAAATAATATTGTACAACGAATAATTAATCTATTAATCACGTCACAATAAGAAAGCAAAATAATATGGTATAAAAAATAAATAATTAATCTAATTCACAGGAAAGCATATTTGAAGATATATATCTTCAAATATGCTTTCCTGTGAATTAGATTCATTATTTATTTTTTATACCATATTATTTTGCTTTCCTGATAGATTCTTTAAGGATAAATGTGGTTGCGGTGGTATTACGTTCATTTTATGTTCGTGGTGTCGTAAAGCCTTTGTGCTTCCCTTGCTCATACATTCGATGAGCGCAATATGACGGCGATATGTATATTCGTCAGTGATACACCCCATAAGCGCAATATGACGGCGATATGCATACAAATCCAGAATGATACAAATAGACAGACACAAAGAAAGTTTGCACAAGTGTTAGAATGGCTAGGTAGGTAAACCGCTCAGCTCTCGAATTAGAAGACGTAGTTCAAACCGTAGGTAGGTACAAAATTTAACTAGGCAGAATACGTTTTAATCCATTTATCATATAAGCAGGAACATAAATTAAGAATATGGGGATATAAAAATCCTACCAGATTTTTTTAATCAATATTTTTGGAATTTTTAAATTTTTCTCGCTATGACACTCATATGAGCTCCATATGAGCACAGCATCGTTGGGTCACGCCATGCCGCTAATATGAGCTCCGTATGAGTACAGCATAGTTCTGTCACGCCATGCCGCTAATATGAGCTCCGTATGAGCACTACAGTTTCTTCACGCCGTGACACCCATATGAGCCCCATATGCACTCACTTATTGTTAGATATTCGTGAGCCAAATTTGCTAGTCTGATGGATTCACTGCATGCATATTCGCGTGAGAACAACTTTGCTTCATTTGGATGTATTATTGTGAATCATCATGTGATGCAAATGTGACTTCAACGGGAGCACTCATAAGGGATACACAGATGTGAGACATTCTATGCCGCAGTGATGATGTGCATATGATGTCAATATGAGGTACATCCGTCTATCTGGGTAGTTTGTGTACAGCGTCGAACGCGGTCGGTCAGTGTGCAAAAATATTGGACCGCTATCTCACCTTCTCCAGCCACACCGTTTGTTTACCCAGATAGGCGGATGTACCTCATATTGGCATCATATCTACATCATCACTACGGCATGGAAAGTCTCACAGTTGTGTATCCCTTATAAGTGCTCCCGTTGAAGTCATATTTGCGTCACATGATGATTCACAATAATACATCCAAATGAAGCAAAGTTGTTCTCACACAAATATGCATGCAGTGAATTCATCAGACTAGCAAATTCGGCTCACGAATATCTAACAATAAGTGAGTGCATATGGGGCTCATATGGGTGTCACAGCGTGAAGCAATTATAGTGCTCATACGGAGCTCATATTAGCGGCATGGCGTGACGTAACTATGCTATGCTCATACGGAGCTCATATTAGCGGCATGGCGTGACGTAACTGCGCTGTGCTCATACGGAGCTCATATTAGTGGCATGGCGTGACCTAACTATGCTGTGCTCATATGGAGCTCATATGAGTGTCATAGCGTAAAAAATAAAAAAATCCAAAAATGTTGATCAAAATAATCTGGTAGGATTTTTATATCCGCATATGCTTTAATTATGTTCCTGCCTATATGATAAATGAATGAAAACGTATCCTGCCTAGTTGAATTTTGTACCTACCTACGATATGAACCTAAGTCTTCTATTTCGAGAGCTGAGCGCGCTACCTACTTGTCCATTCTAACACTTGTGCAAACTTTCTTTGTGTCTGCCTATTTGTATCATTCTAGATTTGTATGCATATCGCCGTCATATTGCGCTCATCGGATGTATCACTGACAAATATACATATCGTCGTCATATTGCCGTCAAAGGATGTATCACTGAGAAACACGCATATCGCCGTCATATTGCGCTCATCGAACGTATCACTGAAAACATGCATATTGCCGTCATGGAATGTATTACTGAGAAACATGCATATCGCCATCATATTGTGTTCGTGGGATGTATCACTGACAAAATATACATATTGCCGTGATATTACGCTCAACGAATATATCACTTAGAAACATGCATATCACCGCCATAGGATGTATCATTGAGAAACACGCATACCGCCGTTATGTTGCGTCCATCGAATATCGCCGTCATATTGCTTGCACGGCATGTCTACTACCAGTGCTAACTCAGTGAATTCATCAACATAAGTCATTGGATGACTTCCATATGACGTAAAATTTGCAGATATTAATTGTGGACACTTGAGCACAGCGATATAAGTTCACCGTGCTCCAAACGTACGATGCATTTGTAAACGACATATTGAGATCAAAATGCTTTGTACATTCACCATATTATATGAATTCACGGCGTTGCATCATGACATGTAGTCAATATGCTGTAAAATTTGCTTCATCAATTGTATGCACGGCGTGATGATCATGACGGTCTATCTGGGTACTTTTTCTTCCACGCTTTCCTTCGCGTTAGTTCGAAACATAAAGAACCATGAAAAAATCAGTTCTATTTCTGCCGCAATGGCGGAACACACAAAAATTAAGGTCCGCGAAGATGTGTTCCCAGATAGACAGTCATGATCATCACGCCGTGCATACAATTGATGAAGCAAATTTCACAGCATATTAACTACATGTCGTGATGCAAAGCCGTGAACTTATTTGGTATCGTAAATGTACAAAGCATTTTGATTTCAATATGTCGTTTACGAATGCATCATACGCACAGCTCTCGAATTAGAAGACGTCCCAGATAGACGGATGTTCCTCATATTGGCATCATATGTACATCATCACTGCAGCATAGAAAGTCTCACAGCTGTGTATCCTTTATGAGTGCTTGATGTCATATCTGCATCACATGATGATTCACAATAATACATCCAAATGAAGTAAAGTTGTTCTCACGCGAATATACATGCAATGAATTCATTAGACTAGCAAATTTGGCTCACGAATATCTAACAATAAGTGAGTGCATATGGGGCTCATATGGGTGTCACGGCGTGATGAAATTGTAGTGCTCATACGGAGCTCATATTAGCGACATGGCGTGCCGTAACTATGCTGTGCTCATACGGAGCTCATATTGGCGGCATGGCGTGCGTTACTATGCTGTGCTCATATGGAGCTCATTTGAGTGTCATAGCATGAAAAATAAAAAAATCCAAAGATGTTGATTAAAAAAATCTGGTAGAATTTTTATATCCGCATATGCTTTATTTATGTTCCTGCCTATAATGAGTGTCCCAGAAGTAACGTACGCCCTTCTAGCATCTGGTAGAAAAAAATTCTGAGACGAAAAGTCCTCGGTCATTTTTTGATCAGACGCATAGATATTTAATTATGAATTAAAATAAATAGCCAATCAGGTGCGCGCTACAGCGGAAAGGCAGCGCAGAGGGGAGGGATAGGGAAATGCGTTGTAATTTTGTGCGCCTGAAAATGTGTGCGGAGGGAAAATTCCGAAAGCATGTGTGCAAGTGTGTGCGTGTGTTTGCGTGCGTGCACGTGTGTGTGTGCAAGGGTGTGCATACGTGTGTGTAATTGAGAGGGTGTATGTGGGCAAGTGTGTGCATGCATGCGTGTGTGTATATGTGTGTGCGTGTGTGTACACGCACACACACACATACATGCATATGTGCACTTGCACACATGCTTTCAGAATTTTTCCTCCGCACACATTTTCAGGCGCACGCAATAACAACGCATTCCCCTATCCCTCCTCTCTACGCTGCCTTTCCGCTGTAGCGCGCACCAGATTGGCTATTTGTTTGAATTCATAATTTATTATCTATGCGTCTGATCAAAAAATAACCGAGGACTTTTCGCCTCAGAATTTTTTTTCCTACCAGATGCTAGAAGGGCATACGTTACTTCTGGGACACCCTGTATGATAAATGGATTGAAACGTATCCTGCCTAGTTGAATTTTGTACCTACTTACGGTTTGAACCTACGTCTTCCAATTCGAGAGCTGAGCGCACTACCTACTTAGCCATTCTAACACTTGTGCAAACTCTCTTTGTGTCTGCCTATTTCTATCATTCTGGATTTGTATGCATATCGCCGTCATATTGCGCTCATGGGATGTATCACTGACAAAAATACATATTGCCGTCATATTGCGCTCGTCGAATGTATCACTTACAAGGAAACGTTGCGAGGTCGATATCTCTGATTTCGATGAAATTTGGCATGCGTGCAGAATGGGTAAAAATAGGCGACACGTATTTTTTTATATTGGCGGAACCCGATTTTTAAGGGTTGAAAAGCACCCTCGAAAATTGGGGTGCTATTCATTTTTCGTCGATAACGTTTTAACGGTACGAGATATGAAAGAACTTTAAATTGCAATAATATTTATTTTCTGGTGTACTATACATTGGAGATAAGAACGATGCAGATAGCAACAAATTTCATATTGTTTATTGCAAAAATGCAACTTTTTCAACCGTATCTCCGCGAATTTTTAATCGATTGGGATGTAAATTTGCATACATGTAAAGAATGAAATAGCGCGAATACGGATTTTTTTCCGATATCTCACAATTAAGGGGTTGAAACTGCCGGTTGATTTTTTTGCCGAGAGCATCGTATTATCAGCTAGCCTTTTGGCATTTGGGTCTAAATTCACGTCAATATTTGTTCGTGTTATGACGCAATTGCATATTTGTAACATTCCAGCCCCTCCCCCAACGGTCCCCCTCTCGAAAGGCAAACGTTCGAAGTTCTTACCGTGCGGCATAAACGAAAATTTGTAGAAATAAAAATGGGTTACAAAGAAAGTACAATCAGTCAAAATAGTCGATAAACATTTTTTCGTTATGGTGGAACGACACTCTTAAGGGGTCGACGCACCCTTAAAAACTTCGTTCTTTCTATAACTCGTGAACGGGCCGAAATAAAAATAAAGTTCGAAAGGAAAAAATGTTGTATTCTTCGACTACTAGACGTTCATGATGATAATGATGAGTACAGAAATAAATGACGTATTGTTTATTGCAATAATTCGTGAATTACTTGTGAAAAATCACTCTTCAGTTTTCCACTAATATGGGCAGAAGCAAGGATCGCAATCTCAGACTGACTTCGTGCTTCGGGAAGCAACTGGATTACAATTGTATATTTACGAAGAAATTCTCCCCCGCCACGTACTGCCTTTGAAGATTACAACACAATCGGAAAAGTGTTCTCACGTTTACTCATTTAGGAAACGTTTCAACTCTGTTTTTTATGGATTATACTTATTACAATAATGATAGTCATGATAAAATTGTTTGAAACAAAGAGATTTCTTACACCACGCACGAGTGGTAATAGCTGCTTTGCCGCATATATCGCATGTCGGTACATTTTGTGAAAAGCAAAATTCTACCGGATTTTCGAAGTTTGGCGGTCTTTCTTCTTTGTACCGGCTTTTGTACCACGCATATTTGAACAGGTTTGTAAACCGTGGAGAAGAAAACTGGTTGTGTGTAAGAGATTGTAATTTAACAATATTGTCTTTCAAATACAGATTGACGTCGTAATTGTATAATATTACTGCGTCAGAAAAGTGTTTGACGAAGTTTTTCCATACATTGAAGCCATAAACATCAAGGGGCTATACCATTCCAGTCGTACCTGCAGGAATTACTACTTATCATATGGACTAATTGTCCACAGAACTAATGAAACTGGTGCAATATATTTACCTGCTAGAATGGTTAAAAATTTAATACATTTCCCTTGCATATCCATTTCTTTAAATGCAGTTGGACATTGACCGCTCCAAGAATCCAGAAGTATTACCGATTTTGGACCCGTTTTGGGAATATATACTTCTTGGAACCATCGCTTGAAATGATTAGTCGTCAATTTTCCAGATTTCGAAGCCAATAGAAATAGTGTTTTCGGCTCTGAACATAGTTTGTTCCACTCGAGGACCAACTTTGCCAGTAGGTTCGTTTAAAATGATCAACATAGGTACAAAAACTTGCCATTCGCAGAAACCAAAGGCTGTATAGTATAACAGTGTGTTGTTGATGTTTTCGAATGCACGACTGTCTCAACGGATTTCTGCCCTTCTTTCGCCAATGTGCGGCCTGTATGTAGCTCTAAATTGAATCCGCTCTGATCAGAATTAACTGTGTTTTCAGCCGCAACGTTGGCTATGTTGACTTTCACCATTTCTATAAATTCAATAACTTTGTTTTGAAGTGTATCAGCGTTTAATAATTGTTGTCTTGTTACATATTTAGTAATCTTCCGTGACACAATTCCATGTTGATTTTTGAATGTCCTTAGCCAAGAAGCGGATTCTTGGAAATTTACGGCTGGTATTTCTACAATTTCTCGTGCACGTAAGGCCCATCGTCGAAGATCTATATCATGGAGAGGCAGCCTTTTGTCCAAAGCATCATTAAAATTGTTTAACGTGTAGTGAGCTATCTTTGTTAACTTTTCTTTGTAGGTGCTACCCTTGATTATACTATGGGCCCACCGGCGCAACTGCGGCTCTGATTTCACCTTTTTGAATTTCGTTTGAACAGATGATAACTTTCTATTCCCATTTGCCCCGGATCTCCAGTAATCTACAGCTCTTGTCTTATATTCGTAACTCAATTCTTCTATATCTTGGGCACATACATTTTCATCCATTTTTTTATCTAGGTATCGTTGTTCGTACCAATCTCCTTCACTGTCATCTTCTATTGCGGCTGCTTCATGAATTTCATTTGGTGACAGAAAATCCAAACCAGTTTCGACATCCATTTTCATAGGTTGACCCATCGTTTCAATGTTCATGTTTTCTAGATCCTTATTGAACTGTTTTTCCTGTTCGGTGATTGGAGTACGAGGCAAGTTCATAGCACTTATCGCTATGAATAGAAGTTGAAAGACATTCACCGGATTAACGTATATTTTTATTTATATTTCGAACTCAAAAAGTATAGCTGGCTTGTCCGTCGTAACTACAGTAATAATGATCGTTGGTGAATTTATATGACTTGAAACCCAATTGATAAATACACACGAAAAAAATAACGACGACACACGTCATTACGAAAACTGCTATTAATTTTTAATAAAGTGATTTCAAGGTTATCATGAGAGCCGCTCTTTGCCCCGTAGTCACTGTTTGCGAAGATTTATTTCTTTCGTTCATTGGTTCTGCTGTTTGTGAAATTAAAGTTAAAGATTAAGATTAAATTATACTGCGTTATAAGCTGATAAAAATGTTTGCATCATTCTGTTCATGAGTTGCAGCGATAACCCAAACACGCTATAATCTCTGCAGGTAATGCCTTCGATACGGTGAGCTGAATGGAATTTCTTCGTAAATATACAATTGTAATCCAGTTACTTTCCGAAGCACGAAGTCAGTGCGTGATTGCGAGCCTCTGCCCATATGAGTGGGAAACTAAAGAGTGATTTTTCACAAGTAATGCTCGAATTACTGCAATAAACAACACGCCATTTGTTGCTGTACTCATCATTATCATCATGAACGTCTAGTAGTCGAAGAATACAACATTCTTTCCCTTCGACCTTTATTTTTATTTCGAAAACGAGAAAAATTGTATCGACTATTTTGACTGATTGTACTTTCTTTGTAACCCATTTTTATTTATACAAATTTTCGTCCATGCCGCACGGTAAGAACTTTGAACGTTTGCCTTTCGAGAGGAGGACCATTGGGGGCGGGGGAGGGCTGGAATGTTATAGATATGGAATTGCGTTATAACACGAACATATATCGATGTGAATTTAGACCGAAATGCCAAAATCTAACTGATTATACGATGCTCTCGGCAAAAAAATCGACGGGCAGTTTCAACCCCTTAATTGTAAGATATCGGAAAAAGAAAAAATTCGTATCCGCACTTTTTCATTCTCTACATGTATGCAAATTTACATGCCAATCGATTAAAAATTCTCGGAGATACGGTTGAAAAAAATTGCATTTTTGCAATAAACAATATGAAATTTGTTGCTATCTGCATCGTTCTCATCTCCAATACACCAAAAAATGAACATTGTTGCAATTTGAAGTTTTTTCATATCTCATACTGTTAAAACGTTATCGACGAAAAGCGAAAAACACCCCAATTTTCGAGGGTGCTTTTCAATCCTTAAAAATCGGGTTCCGCCGATATAAAAAAATACGTGTCGCCTATTTTTACCCATTCTACAAGCATGCCAAATTTCATCGAAATCGGAGACATCGACCTCGCAACGTTTCCTTGTTAGAAATATGCATATCGCCGTCATAGGATGTATCACTGAGAAACACGCATATCGCCGTCATATGCGCTCATCGAATGTATTACTGAGAAACATGCATATCGCCATCATATTGTGCTCGTGTGATGTATCACTGACAAAATATACATATCGCCTGTTCGTTCGGATTGTGGGAATTAATTGTTCAACGCACGTTGTTGTTTGTAGTGGACTGTATTTACTGTTTCTCGCTTATAAATCTTGCTTGCTCGCTTCTGCGATCTCGTCGGGTCAGTTTGCTCTCGCATGTTTTCGAACACTCGTCTCCTTTTCCAGATTCTCGCTACAATTGTCTCTTAGTTTCTATCCCCACTCCAAGGTCGTCGCTAGTCCTTGAAAGTTATCGAGCCTTCTAGTAGCGCGAGTACTTAATCTATACATGCCGCCCACCAATTAATATTTTATTAATTCCCAACATTCATTTCATGATCCATGGAATCAGTAGTCGGGGGTTTACATATTTTTGTGACTGGTCTTTTTCAATTGCCGCTCACCGTTTTCAATGTTACAACTCGCACTCTTCAGTCAGAACCAGCACGAGTTTCAAATACTTTACCCATCTTCCATTTCAGTAGGGGTAAATTTTTGTCTTGAATTAAAACGATATCACTAATACTGAAATAAGTTTTTTCGCGTTGCCATTTCGATCTGCCTTGAAGCGACGTTAAATATTCTGAGCTCCAACGGCACCAGAAATCTTGAATCGTTTTTTGAATCAACTGCCAGCGATCGAGCTTGTTTATTCGAAGTTCACTGAGGTCTACATATGGGACGCCAGTGAAGGACTCGCCAATAAGAAAGTGGCCAGATGTAAGTAGCTGCAGTTCACTAGGAGTATATGGCAGTTGACATCTAGGTCGTGAGTTTAAACACGCTTCAATTTGTATTAAGGGGTTACCCCCACTTGCGATTTTGAAAAAATCGATTTTTTTATTGCATTTTTTTGAAGTATAAGTATCTGAAAATATGTCCTGAAAATTTCAAGTCGATCCGAACAAAAGTGAATGAGATATGAGCGTTGAAAGAAGAATCCGTTGTGTAAACGACCGGCTAGTCTGCCGTCTGGCGCGCTCGACCCTCCCTCCGACCTTCAATACATTGTTTGATGAAAAGGATCGTATACCTGGCATTCACAACGTTCATATAATAGACTGGAATTTATAAAAACGTATTTTCGTTGTCTGTTATGGTCTAAACTCGTCAGTGTAGCTCGAAAGTTCGACTATATAAGACGTATATTCCGCCGTTCATAATATTATAAGCGCAGTTTTTGTTCATTTTACATTCAAAAATTGATCAAAAAAAGGACAAACAAGAAGCAGTCCTAATTTATGGAAATCTCGACCAAAAAAGGAAGGGTGTTTTTAACCCCAACCTGGCCGAAACGGAAACTAAAAGTTTCAGCACGTCTGCGCAGAAACTGAAAAATAATATTGATATGACTGTGAATCAAAGTCCTAATATTGAATATCGGATTTTGAACTTTTGGGTTGTGTTTGCTGCTATTTCAAATTTAGTGAAGTGCAAAACGTGTAATGGAAATATTACATTTGAAACGGCAAGTGCAAGAGGACTAGGCTTCAAAATCGTTGTGAAATGTGACTTATGTGCACATCATTTGATACCATCTTCTCCTTTTTTGGAACATTCGTATGAAATAAATCGTCGATTTATATTCACTATGCGAGTTCTCGGCATAGGATTGGCTGGAGCACAAAAATTTTGCGGACTTATGGACATGCCAAGGTTTCTTACCGAGACTACATATTCAATAATTTTGAAAAGTATTTATGAGTCTGTGAAAACATGTGCAGATGTAATATTTAAAAAAGCCGTACGAGAAGAAATTGAAGATACACCTAATGCAGAAGGCGATGCAACTCCTCAATTAACAGTTTCCGGAGATGGATCCTGGAGGAAGCGAGGATATATGTCGTTGTTCGGAGTCACATCAGTCATAGGCTACTATAGTGGAAAAGTACTTGATCTTGTGGTAAAAAGTGCGTATTGTAAAATGTGTGAATCGTGGAAACATAAGCTAAATGATGCGGAATACGAAGAATGGTACGAAACACACGAAGATAACTGCAGTGCAAATCACAAAGGCTCCTCGGGAAAAATGGAGGTGGACTCCATTATCGAAATATTCAAGCGTTCAATAGAAAAATATAATGTCCTGTACCGTTACTATATTGGAGACGGAGATTCGAAAACGTACACTGGGCTAGTAAATTCTCATCCTTATGACGACGTAGAAGTTATAAAAAAAGAATGCATCGGTCATGTCCAAAAGCGTATAGGATCCCGCCTTCGTAATTTAGTAAAAAAAAAACCAAAAGCTTGGTGGTAAAGGACAGCTGACAGGAAAATTTATTGACAAGCTCACTGTGTACTGTGGACTTGCTATTCGACGCCATTCTGCTTCTGTTCACGATATGCATGAGGCAATATGGGCGACCTTCGATCATTACAGTTCAACCGATGCAAATCCACACCATGAGAGATGTCCAACCGGCGAAGAATCGTGGTGTTCGTATCAACGAGCTCAGGCGAGAAACGAGGCTTTCCAACACGATTACAAATCACTTCCATCAAATGTATTGGATGCCATCAGACCTATATACAACGATCTGAGTAAGGAAACTTTACTCGAAAGATGCGTCGGTGGCTTCAATCAAAATAACAACGAAAGCTTCAACCAACTTATTTGGAAAATCAGCCCAAAAATCGTCTCGAGTGGAGCAATCGTTGTAAATTTAGCAGCTTATATTGCCGTTGGACTATTCAACGAAGGTTCAAAATCATTATTATTTTTTTGAACTCAATCAGAGTGAGCTGTGGACACAACACGCACGAATACGCTGATAAAATGGACGAAGCACGGATTGCACTGGCAGAAAGACGTGCGGCCGAGAGCACTCGTGAAGGAAGAATGTTACGAAGGCAACACCAAATTTCCGTTTTGCAAGCGGCATCGTCGGCCGAAGAACTTCTGTATGAGCCCGGAATAGATGACTCTATGTAAGTTTACAAAAAAAATCTTTTCTTCGTGTAAACTGAAATTGAAACTTTAAACGCGTTTTTCTCAAAATGGCATTTCTGAAGTCGGTGACCAAGATTACTCGAATACTAATGAACCAATCTTCTTGAAATTTTGCAGGCTTATTTAATACATAAAAATGTAGTCTTTAATCGTTCGATTTTTTTTTCGAAAAAATGGCCTTTTTATAGCCAAAAAAACGGCCGTTTTTTTCGTTAAAATCGAACCATTAACTTTGACTGTCCGTCATTTTGTGAAAAATGAATATTTTTTAAAATCCTTCGATTAAAGACTATTTTATACTTATATTTGACTAAATCCATCCGCATTTTTTTTCAGATGATCCACTTCGCCGCAATGTTGGTCACCGCAAACCGTGTATATAAAAACATTATTTCATTGACGGCCATTTGCCACTAAACAATGTAATATTTTTCAATAAAAAAATTACTGAAAGTTCTTCAAGATGTGTTCTATAAGATGGTATATTGATCGATTAAAAAAGTTTTGTAGTTTTCTTTGAAAAAATTCATGAAAAAGGCCTTTTTTGCGCTACACGTGGGGGTAACGCCTTAAGGGACAACACCACTGTGACGGCTTCAAAAAATCGATTTTTTGAAAACCATCTAGAAAAGTCTAAAATACATTTAAGATTAAGATGCCGTTGGACCCAGGTAAAAAAAATAATTATTTTCGGAGATATTGAATACTTTGTGGAGTGTGGACTCAGGGTCGGCAGGTATACCGGGCCTTTCCCAGGTCCTGCGGGTCTTGCCCAGGTATTCTTTTGTCTCCGTTCACAAAAACCGGCTATTGTTATAAATATAGTTTCGAAAGAAAGCCATAGGTGGCGATAATTGAAAAATGTTCAAGGCAGGTATAGGGATAGCGTCATAGCGTCAGTTTGCGAATAGAAGCGACGCTACTCGTGTCTAAAAGCTCCAAATCGTTTCGTATATAAATATCGAACGCTCAGAATTATTCTTTGCACATCGAAATGGATAATCCGAAAGTGTACGCGGGGAACCGTTATAGCTCCGAAAATAGTTCTGCAGAGTATGTGAGCACGTCGGCGAAAAAGTTAAAATCGTCGGACGATTTAGAGGTCGGTGTTACTAACGATTTCGGTTATCGTATAGTACACCTCGTCAATGCATTGAACATTATATCGACGTTAGTGAAGTGCAAAGTGTGTGATCGCGATATAAAGTTTACTGAAAAAAGTTTGCGCGGACTCGGATTCAAAATCGAGGTCGATTGCGGCCATTGTGAAAAAGTGCAAATCAATTCGTGTCCTATGATTGACAATGCATGCGAAATAAATCGTCGGATCGTATTCAGTATGCGTCTTCTTGGCGTCGGTTTGAATGGCCTGATGAAGTTTTGTGCATTTATGGACCTACCGCGCCCCATATTTCAGTCTTTCTACGATCGAATCTTAAATTCGATTTCGATTGCCACTAAAGCTGTGAGCACAGTGAGCAAACAAAAGGCTGCACTTGAGGAGGAGACAATTTCGTTGGAAAATGGGGTGGAGGACGGAATTATCGTTTCAGGCGACGGATCGTGGCGTAAGCGCGGTTTCAGCTCGCTTTTCGGCATAACATCGCTAATCGGCTAGTACACTAAAAAAGTGATCGACGTTATGGTGAAATCGAAATATTGCAAAGCTTGCGAGCATTGGGAAAAAAAGAAAGCACCGCGGAGTACTGGGAATGGAAAAGTACCCACGACGATGAGTGCCAGGCGAACCATAGCGGCTCCTCCGCAAAAATGGAAGTCGACTCAGCTGTCGAAATGTTTCAACGGTCTGAAGAGCTCTATGGCATAAAATATAAATATTATACTGGTGACGGCGATTCTAAAACGTTTCTGGGCATATCGAATAGCGATCCATACGACGGTTTCGAGATAAAAAAAAGAGTGCATCGATCATGTTCAAAAACGTATGGGGACGCGCCTCCGCGAAATCGTGAAAAAACAAAAAGGATTGTCTGGCAGAGGAAAGCTCACCGGAAAATTGATTGACGAGTTGAGCACATATTACGGCTTAGCTATTCGGAGGAACAGCGATGATGTTGAAAAAATGAGAAAGGCAATTTGGGCAACTATCAAACATAAAATATCCACAGATAGTGAGCCACAACATGACGATTGCCCAGAGGGAGTCGAGTCGTGGTGTTCGTGGCAGCGAGCGGCCGCAAGCGGTAATATTTCTGAATATCGCCATAAGCCGCCTCTTCCTAAGGAAGTATTGGAGGCAATTACGCCAGTCTTCGAAAATTTGAGCAGAGACGATTTGCTGCAGCGTTGTTTGGGCGGCTTCACGCAAAACAACATCGAAAGCTACAACAAATCAGTTTGGGCAATAGCCCCCAAGTGTCAGTCCGGGAGCAAAAAAATCGTCGATATTGCAGCTGATATCGTGGTATTATTATTCAATGATGGCCTGAGAAGCCTCATGAAAGTTTTGCAGACGTTGGGGATAAATATCGGCCCAAATTGTTTCAATTTTTGCGTTGAAACCGACGCAGCGCGGATCGAGCTGGCGGAACGCTCGCTCGCGGACGCTGCAAAAAGGCAAGAAGAGCCTCTACAAGTTCGAGAAAAGATGCTAGGGACAATGATTTGCTTCTTGAAGGCCAGCTATATGGTGCCGGCATCGCTGATTAAAGGTAAACATTTTTTTTCCAATTTATCGCATAAATTAACAAACCTAAAACTTTGAACGCGTTTTTCTCAAAACCACTTTTTTGAGTACGGCACGCAGCAGAACTCGAGCAATTTTTATCCGATCGACTTCAAATTTGGACTGCATCAATAAAACTAGATTATCTAAAGAAGTACGTAGGATTTTTTCGATATCTCAATAATAAAAAAAGTTATAGCCTATTTTGGACGAGAAATTTTGCTCGAAAATCGTCCTTTAATTTCAAAAGCGTGCCTATTTTTTAAAAATTAATATTTTTTTAAATCCCTGTGTACTTCTCTTAAAAATATCATATTATTAACGAAAACACTCGGTATTTTTTTTCAGATCGACTTTGAAGAGAGTTCTGCTGCGTGCCGCGAACCACTGCAGAGGCAACAGTATCTGACGGGGGAGCTTCCCCAGCGTCACCATGGGGCGTGAAAAATTTGAAATTTTTTTTTATGTATATTCAATAAACAACGAACAAAACAAAAAAAATTTTTTTTCGAATATCTCTTTTTTTTCCCACAAAAAAATTGTTGAAAAATGGCAAAAAACAGGGGGTCACAGTGGTGTTCTTCCTTAAAGCGGTCGTCAATTCCTCGAACGCTAATAAGCCTTGTCCTATGACGCGCTTCACATGAAACTTGCACGATTTCCCTCCTGCCCCCCATAGGTCTCCCATATGAGGTGCGGATGGTGGGATAAATTTCTACTCAATGTTATGCGAAGTACAAAAATTGTCGGTGATATCGGTATGAGTTCCTTCAAGAAAGGTGTGCATCTCGGAAAGCTCGTTTCGCGCTCCGACAAAATTCATAGCGTTATCACAATATATTTTTTGTGGCCAACCGCAACGCCCGACAAAGCGTCTCAAGGCCGCGATGAAGGAGTTAGCGCTAAGATCACTTACTGCTTTCAAATGTATCGCTCGCGTTGAGAAACATATAAATAATGATATATACGATTGGCTAGTTTTCCGCCCTTTTCCACGGTTGATGAATGTTGTAATTGGTCCGGCGAAATCTACTCCCGTTACGAAAAACGGCCGGGTTGAAACAACTCGATCCTCAGGCAAACGGTTTCAGATTGATACGGTAACAAATCGTACAATCATGCACAATCCTCTTTGCGATGGTTTTTCCCTTGATGGGCCAATATTTGTTGCGAATCGCGTACAATAATGCTTGCGGTCCGGTATTTAGCAATCTACGGTGTTCTCTTTCGAATAGCAATCGCGTCAGTCTACCTTCATGAGGTAGTAAAATGGGATGCTTTGTGTCGAAATTTGAAATTGAGTTTTGAATCCTGCCGCCCACCCTGAGAAATTGATTTTCATCCAAAAATGGATTAAGAGCCGACAATTTGCTACTTGTCTTGATTTCTCGGCCGGCCTTAAAATTTGAGACTTCATCTGCAAAATGTATCCCTTGAGTTTCTGTGATTAACAGTCGGTGCGCTCTTTGAATTTTCCAACATGTAATAACTCCAACCTCGCGTTGTAACTTGTTGGATTTGCAATGCGATGTAAATCGAAGAACCCTAGCTAAGGTACGTTCAAGTTTCGATAGGGAAGAATAATCATTCAGCAATGAGAGAACAAGTTGCTTTGAATCGTTTCTATTCATAAAAACACGTGACTCTGTCCTCTGTTCGGATTGAATGACGTCCCTCTCGGATTGTGAGAGTTCGGTTGCTGAGATACCGTTTGATAAGTACTGATCGATTTCTGTCAGCCAGCTAGGCCCTTCCCACCAAAGTTTGCATGCTTGAAGATTTTTTATACTTGTTCCGCGTGAGATCAGGTCGGCGGGGTTGTCTTCGCTTTTTACATGACGCCAATGGCATGATGGTAGAATCGATTGGTTATGGGATTGGGAAACCGATTTGATATGAACATTTTTTGACGTGATGGTTCACCTGAAATCCATGCTAATGCAATAGTAGAGTCGCTCCACGCGTATATTGCGTCGAATTCAATTTTAAGAGCGTCGCGGTCATTTTTTAACAACCTGACTAACACGATCGCGCCACAAAGTTCAAGTCTTGGTAGAGTGATTGTTTTGTTTTTTGTTGGAGCAACTCGCGACTTCGAGCACAGTAGTGCTGACTTGTGGTTGTCGTCCTTGTCTACTGTTTGCAAATAGATGCATGCACCATACGCCTTTAGTGATGCGCGCAAAATGCGTGTAAGTAAATTCGTGTCGCGCTGCTTCCGCACGCAACCCTCCGAGGAATTCGAATTATGTCTACATTCTTTAAGTCTTCTGCGTATGCATCCCACGCTTGTTGCAGATCAAGTGTTAATGGCTCATCCCAATCTAGCTGCTCGGCCCAGGTGCATTGCATTATTAGCTTGGCACGAATTAATATCGGGCTAATAAGACCTAAAGGGTCGAATAACCTTGAAATCGCTGACAATACTCCTCGCTTTGTGATAGTTGAACTTGTTATTGAGTGAGTTGAAAATTCAAATACGTCTTGCTTTGCAGCCAATCCAAACCTAATGTTCTTACATTGTTCGTGCTATTTGTCTTTATCGCTACGTTCAACGATTCCTCCACTCGTTCGTCTGGGTCTAAATTGTCTAAAATCTCCGTGCAGTTTGATCGCCACTGGTGCGGTTCGAATCCGCCATGCTTCAATAGGGTTTTCAGTTGATTTAATACTTTTTTCGCGTCCGTGGAACAATGGACTCCAGTTAGAATATCGTCAACATATAAACTATTAAGTAGAACTTGCGAAGCCTTCTCATATTTGACGTTAGCGCTGCTGGCTAATTCTCTAATGCATCGTATCGCTAGGAAAGGCGCGTAGGCCAATCCGTATGTCACGGCATTTAATTTGAATTCTTGTATTGGCTCGATTGTTGAGAAGCGCCACAGAATTCTTTGATAATCTTGATCCTTTTCACGTATTAAAATTTGACGATACATGTTTTTTAAATCCGCCGTAATCGCAATCGCGTATAATATGAATCGCAAAATAATGTCGATAATGTTGTCCTGAAGATCTGCACCAACCACGAGTGTACCGTTAAGTGAAATGCCTGATACGGTTTTTGCCGACCCATCAATCACTACTCGCAATTTCGTTGTGAGGCTAGTCTCACGTACAACGCCGTGATGTGGTAAATATACAGCTGGTGCTGCGGTTGAGTGGTTGGTTACTTTAGTCATGTGATTTAACTCAATGTACTCTTGCATGAATTTGCAATATTATTCATGAAATCCCTGATTGCGATGAAATTTTCGTTCTAAGTATGCTAAGCGTTTTTCCGCAATCTCCCTCGAGTCTCCAAGCTCTATTTTATTTTCGCGAAACGGCAAGCTGACAACAAATCGTCCTGACGTGTCTCGAGTCGTCGTGCTGACGAAATAATTTTCGCACTCTTGCTCTTCCCTTGATAATCTAACGTGCTTGTCGACTGGATATTCTTCGATCTCCCAGAATTTCGACATTGAATCGTTCGCGGTCTGTTGCTGTATTGACAAACAGGTGTAAACATTAGTCGATGAAGGATTGAACACACAATTTTCAATTAAATGCTCGGGTACCGACCCTGCTATTATCCAGCCTAATTTGCTGTTTTGCAATATCGGTAAATTATTGCCTAGCTCAATTTTTTCGTTTTCTAATAAATAATGGAAAAATGCCGCGCCTATCAGAGCATCGATATCGCCGGGAGCATAAAATAATGGATCAGCCAATTTTATATTATTCGAAATCGGTAGTCGAGAGGTTCCAATCGAGAATGATGGGAGCTCTTTTGTTATTTGAGGTAGGACTAAACAATACAAGCCCGATTGGAACTCCGACAACCTTGACCTTACTCGTAGTTGACAACCGTTTTTAATAGTACAGTTCATATTGCTTAAACCGTTGACCGATTCGGAAATGTTGTCCAGTTTTAAACCGAGTTTCTTGCACGCAGTAGATGTTATACAATTGGTTTCGCTCGCACTGTCCAGCAAAAGGAGCAACTGGCTCTTGTAATTGTTACCTCCATTTGCGTGTACAACAGCCGTTGACATGAGAACTCGCTTACACGTAGGCTCTCCACGAACATGATGTACTGACGGGCCGCTTGATGGCTTGTTGATGACCATTGACGTTTGTAGTTCCTTGCCGTTGGAGCCGCCTGTAGATTTCGAAGTTTCCGCTGACTCAGTTGCTGCACGTCCCTTCGAGTCCCTTGCTGAACTTGCCATGTTCGTCGGTAGATGACATAAGGTATTGTACTGGCCTCCGCATTCTCGACAAAAACTCAGTTTGCAGTTTGTAACAAGGTGATAGTTGCGCAGGCAGTTGACACATAATTTCAGGCGTTTGACTGCTTGAATTCTGTCTTCAACTTTAGTGTCGCCTTTCTCGTAGCTATTGAATTTCGTCTTGTTTTCTTCTGAATTTTCGCTCAAAGTCGCTCGCTCAAGGACTTGATATCGGCGCTGCAAAAACTCGATTATACAGTCAGTCGTCAGATTTTCCAAGGTCTCGACATGTTCTTCACAACGTCTTCTAGTAACGCTGTCCAAGTTTTTCTCGATTAAATAGGTTATCAATTCTCCTCATGATTCTGTGGGTAATGACATTGATTTTAAAACTCGTAGTTGTTTTTGAATATGATCGACGAGCTCTCGAATTGCGCTTGCGGACTCTCGATGTACTCGCGGTACCTCGAATAGACATTGAATATGTCGTTTACGGATGGCTCGGTCATCCTCATATCGTTGCTTTAATAGTTCCCAAGCAATTGCATAGTTTTGCTCGAAAATTTCGATAGATTCGATTACTCTAGCCGCAGGACCGATTAAAGATCCTACGAACGTATCAGTACATTTCCCCGGAAACACTTCCCCGAATCACACATCCCCGAATGACATTTCCCCGAAAACACTTCCCCGAAGCGACATTTCCCCGAATGACACTTCCCTGAACGGCACTTCCTCGAAAAACAGTTTGTTTGGGTCTGATTGGGTTCCACGCACCCCACTATTCCAAGCACATCCGAGGTGCCCTGCGGCAACACCCGTGTTCCACGCAATCTACTATTCCACACGCACATTCGAGGTGCCGTGCGCCCACACCAGTGTTCCACGCACTCCCCTATTCCATACGTACATTCGAGCTGCCCTGCGCCCACCACAGTGTTTCACGCACCGCAATATTTCACACGCACATTCGAAGTGCCCTGAGTCCACACGTTCCACGGACCCCACTATTGCCCACGCATATCCGAGGTGCCCTGCGCTCACACCCATTTACGCATTTACCCATTTTGACTTTGACTTTAAATAAATAACTTTTTTACCCATTTTCGGGGAAGTGTCGTTCGTGGAAGTGTTCATTCGGGAAAATGTCATTCAGGGAAGTGTCGATTCGGGGAACTGTTTTTCGGAGAAGTGTCATTCGGGGAACTGTTTTTCGGGGAAGTGTCGATTCGGGGAACTGTTTTTCGGGGAAGTGTTTACAGGGAAAAGTATGGGTGCCTCATACGAGATATTGATGCTTTTATACATTTGATAAATCGGTATCATGAATTAATGATTTGAATGAATCAGAATACCTCTTCCAGTCTTCAATCTCTCCGTTGAAGGTTGGCAGTTTGATGGTCGGTAGCTTCACACAGGACTCTCTTGGTGCGACAGATTGAGTACTTATCCTCTCCAGCATTTGTCCTTTTTTCTCCAATATTCGAGCAAATACATCGTTGCTATTCACTTCGGTTTGGCGTTCTGATAGGCGTTGCATTAGTATAATTTGTTGCTCCAAAACTTGAGTCCGGGCACTGTAGGATTGTTGGCTTCCGTTGCTAGTAGTTGGTGTCTGAGAGGATGGTTTTAGAATTTCCAGAGATTTTAACAGTGCTGCTTTGATTGCGAAATATCTCTCTTTAAACTCCGTTTCTTCCGGTAAATCTCTTTGTTCATATTCTTCTTCTGGAGTTATCGTCAGCAGATGTTGCGAGATGGATTGAAATTTGGAGTAAGTTTCATCTAGATTTTGTAGACGGGATTCAATTTCTTCTTTTGTAGTCGTTTCTGGATCATTTGTTAGTCGATTTGCAAAATTTCGTGTTGCTGTCAATTTTGTTTTAATGGATCCTCGTTGGCTTCTCAATTGTTCGATGCTCATATTGCTTGCTGTTTGTCGACGCCATTATAGTCGTTCAACTACCGTTACGCTGGTTAATTTTGAAACTCTCAATAGTTTTCGCGACATTAGAAGCGCGTGTTAACGAAGCGGGGTATCGACCGAATATTAATAAGATTGACCGACGCAGATCAGCCGTGTGTATTGGTTGGCTTTATATTTATGATGGAAAAATTTTAGACTGTTCGAAAACAATCGAGACGCAATTATACTATGCGGTATCACCACTGACGTGCACGTTTCCGCGTTATGTGACGAAATGTTTCATCTATCAGTACACGCGGATCCGGCTCGAAGGACCAAAATGTTCGTTCGGATTGTGGGAATTAATCGTTCAACGCACGATGTTGTTTGCAGTGGACTGTATTTATTGTTTCTCGCTTATAAATTTTGCTTGCTCGCTTGTGCCATCTCGTCGCGTCAGTTCGCTGTCGCATGTCTTCGAACACTCGTCTCCTTTTCCAGATTCTCGCTACAATTGTCTCTTAGTTTTTATCCCCACTCCAGGGTCGTCGCTAGTCCTTGAAAGCTATCGAGTCTTCTAGTAGCGCGAATATTTAATCTATACATCGCCGTCATATTGCGCTCAACTAATGTTTCACTTAGAAACATGCATATCACTGTCATAGGATGCAGAAACATGCATATCACTGTCATAGGGTGTCCAATAGGAAGTTGCTGAAACTAATCGACTGTCATTTTAAAACACGTGCACATAATCAGAAAAGCCAAATTGCTTTAAATAGAGGAAACTCTGCAGTTTTAAACGCACATAAATAAAACCCAGTAAAATATTTTTTATGTCAATTTATTACATCTTATAAAAATAACGAAAAAGTACAGTGATTCATGATAGATATTTTCGAAGTGCGAACCGTTAGATTGTGCACAAAAATCAATTCTCTTTTGAAAACTGTAAAAAACTGTGTCCAACATATCGTTTGTAATGCTGCGAACCACTACCTGCATGGCCGCAATCAGTTCTTCTACTGTGCCGGGGTTTTTAGCGTAACAATGATCTTTAATGTAACCCCACAAGAAAAAATCACAAGGGTTCAGGTCCGGTGAGTACGGAGGCTATTCTAGTCCGCCTTGAGCAAATTTAGGGTACCTCAGACCGATTACTCAAGCTCCATATACGCGATGAATAGCTTCAAACACCTCATGAGTCCGGTGCGGCGTCGCTCCATCTTGTATGAAGTAAATTTTTTTAACCAGTCCCCTCTTTTTTGCATAAGGGAAGAATTTTGTTTCCAAAAGCTGTTTGTAACTCTCTCCTGTTACCGTAGATTCCAAGAATTGCAAATAAATTTGTGGATGAAGGGACTTCGTTAGCGATATGTTGGGATTTTCCGTTCTCCAAAACCGGTAATTTTGCTTGTTTACGTACCCATTCATCCAAAAATGTGCTTCATCGGAATAAATAATCAATTTCTCATTAAGTTTTTCGGCTTCAAACATTCCCGTAATAGTGTTACAAAATTCGATGCGTTTCGTCACGGCATGTTCAGTTAACAATTGGTCAGTGCTTATTTTATACGGATGAAACTTTAAAAAATATTTCAAAATGTTGTGTAATGATGATTTGGTTATTTTTAATGCTTGAGCAGCTTTCCGAATCGAATCATTTGGATTTTGTTTGAAATAATTCTCAACTTCGTTGATCTTCTCTAGTAGCATCGTAACGGATGGACCTGGCAAATCGTGTCTACGGTCCTGGAGTGTACCATACTTGACAAAGTTATCGATTATCCTACAAAAATTAACATAAAATTACTTCAATGCAGTTTAATTGAATTGAAACACAAGTTGTGTGATAGATGAAAATGAATAAATATTAAATTCTTACCTTTTCAGAGTGTTTTCGCTGGCAACTTTATGAGTTTCAAACTTAGTACGAAACCCACTATACGCATTACTATAAATTTTTCCCCTCGAGAAGAAGCACTCAATAAGATATACTTTTTCTTCCGTGGTGAGCTCACTCATTTTGACGCGCGCGTACTTGCTTCAACCACGGTTGGAATAAAACTGCGGGACCTCAGGTATGCACCTTAGAAAAAGGGACCCCTATTGACTTCATGGAGGGAAGAGAGACTTATTTAGTTTTAGCAACTTCCTATTGGACGCCCTGTATCATTGAGAAACACACGCATATCGCCGTCATGTTGCACCCATCGAATGTATTACTGACAAACACTGACAGTGTATTACTGACAAAAATGCATATCGCCGTCATATTGCTTGCATGGCATGTCTACTACCAGTGCTAACCCACCGAATTCATCAACACAATTCATTGGATGACTTCCATATGACGTAAAATTTGCAGATATTAATTCTGAACACTTGAGCACAGCGATATGAGTTCAACGTGCTCTAAACGTACGATGCATTTGTAAACGACATACTGAGATCAAAATGCTTTGTACATCCACTATACTAAATAAAGTTCACGGCTTTGCATCGTGACATGTAGTCAATATGCTGTAAAATTTGCTTCATCAATTGTACGCACGGCGTGATGATCATGACTGTCTATCTGGGTATTTAAAAAAGGAAAGAGTTCTTGTAATATTGCAAATACTCTATCTATTGGGAAAAGGACAGTAAATCGTATTATTGCGAAATATAAATCAACAAATTCGTTGTGTGATAAAAGTCGAAGCGGTAGACCATGAAAAACTTCCAAACGCGTGGACAAAATCACTAAAAGAAAGTGCGTCATAGATTCGCGAAAAACTGCAGCAATAATTTCGCGAGAATTACGCAGTGAAAATCTTGCTGATATCAGTTGGAATAAGGTATCCCCACGTCTGAAGGCTGTGGGATTGATTGGGCGCATCGGTGTAAAGAAAGCACTCATTAGCACAAAGAATAAGAAGGCTAGATTGAATTTTGCCAAAAAATATCAACATTGGACAGTATCGAATTGGCGGAAAGTCCTTTTTTCCGACGAATCCAAATTTCAATTGTTCGGAAGTGATGGTCCCAAGTACGCAAGGCGTCCAGCAGATACCAGATTCGATGTATGATATCAAATTCCAACTGTAAAACACGGTGGCGGAAATGTTAAAGTTTGGGGAGCATTTTCTGATAACGGTATTGGTCCGCTAATACAAATCTAAGGGGACGCTATAATGTATCGAAATATAATGCAAAACCATATGCTCCCATTGGCAAAAAAAAAATATGCCCAATGGGTGGATATTTCAACACGACAATGATCCCAAACATGCTTCGCGTCTTGTGAAGAATTTCCTTGAAAGCCGAAAAGTGCGCCTTCTCGACTAGCCCTTGCAGTCACCGGCTTTCAATCCGATTGAACATTTGTGGCAAGACTTCAAGGTTTGCGTTGGAACGAAGAATCACTCCAACAAGACGGAATTATGGGATCATTTGCAATATGAGTGGGAAAAGATGCCACAAGATCGCATCTCGCAATTAATTGCGTCTATACCCCGACGATGTGCTGCTGTAATCGCTGCTAAGGGCAGGGCAACGAAGTATTGACTCTAGTGAGAAAACTAAACCCTGTTTTGTTATTTTTATAATGTTTTGTTTTTTGTTTTCAATCGCAATAGTATATGGCCCAATACTTTTGCACAGTCATTAAATAAAAACTATTGGATAATTAATTGTTGAAGAGTGATATTACTGTTTATACCACATTTAAAAAAACTAGCGTATATAATATGTTACAGAGTGGTTTTAACAGCTCTAACCTTGAAACATGGTTACACTATTTATAGTGTACCCATGTTACACCTTTACGGCAAGAAATATATTTTAAGAACATTCTCCGTGTCGCAAATTCTAACTTCAATAAGTTTTTCAAAATACAAACGGTCCTTTTCAGGAACAAAAATTTATTTGACAAAGTTGTTGGTGTCGCAAATTCAAACCGCCCAAAATTCTTCGAAATTGTGAATAAACAGGCAAGCAGAACATTGAGCTCGTGTACATATGACTTTGCACTGCACTCACAATTTTCGGCAAATTTTCGAGCGACGTTTTTCCCAAAAAAGTGTGGGTGAATAATTGTTTTCCAGGTAAACCATAATTATTGATAAGGTTAAACAACAACAATGTCTTCGTGGGGATTTCTTACCACCTGGCATACTTCTTCAACATCTTTTAAGTTTTTAAAAGAGATTTTTATAATATTGGCTATGAATGAAAGGTGCATAGTTTTCACCCCTTCATTGAAAGCTATTGATGAATGTGAAAAACGCGTGTTGGATACTTTTCTAGCCTCTACACATGTACAAAATTATATTTAAATCAAATGGAAACCTGCATAGACACGCATGTAAAAAACAGTGTCTCAACAAACGGTACGCATCTCGTTGTTGTATTCATCGTTATCATCGTAAATGTACTCAAACAGGGTGTCTACCGACCTGAAAAGTCATTAAAAATCTTAAATGTCATGAAATTACACTCGACCCTGGAAAAGTCATGAAATGTCATGAAAAATTACCAGTCTACCTGAATTATTATACCCTACTAAATTATCGTTGAGTCTATATGCAATATGAACTAACTTTGTGGTACTTGTCGATAGAGAAGCGAATATCGAATCGATAGAAAATAAAATAGAAGAAAGTAAAAGAAAATGATGCGTTGTCTCAACATATTAGTTTTTCTTTGTTATTCGTGTAAAGCGACTAGATGATATTACTCAAAGTTGGTAAATGTACGTAATATTTTGCTAGATGTTACGAAAATATATTTCTTTACAGCAATTTTGAAATTATGTTTGTCTCACATTTTTTACTACATATGGAATTGTACAGTTTGGTGACTTATCGTTTATTCCGTATACTTTTTATTGGCATACAACACACATCTGTTTGAAAGAGCGAAATAAAAATATAAAAATTTAGAAAATCGGTCACACTGTAGAATCATTAAGTATACTTCTATGCCAGAGAGTCATACTAAGAGTCATGAAAAAATCCCCATTCCTTGCCTTAAAAACCCTTAAATGTCATGCAATTTCAGTTCTGGTCAAAATTAGACACCCTGTCAAAAAATACAATCTTTTTGCCATTTGAACTTAATTTCGATCGCTCGCCGTTTAAAAGTTGGAGCTAAAAAACGAAAAAACCAACGATCTTCAAGGTTGCGTTTCACTCCTCAAAAATGGGGTTGTGCCAAAACAATGAAATACGTATTAAATATTTTGACCTACTCTACAAACCTACCAAGTTTGATCAAAATGGGGGGGAGGGGGGTTCACGCAGTTTCTTTGTCAGTAGTTGATGTGCTAGTTCGTGTGCGACTGAGCGCGGTCACCCATCAAAGTATGAGCCCAGCCAACACTGCTTAACATAAGAATACTGTTGGTCTCGACATGTATATATTTCTGATTTCCCGAATTTAGTGGGCGTGTGAAAACTCAAACATTGGCCTCCAACAATGATCGGTGAAAGGCTCGATCCTCCTTGAAAACGATTCCTCGAGATGTCGTTTCCCAATGAATTTGTGTCCCATTAGGACAAAGAAACCGTCGTTGATCAGGCACTTTTCCCGATGGAACAAGAGTCTTGAGCAGGTCTTTTGAATAAATATTTGTGGGCGTGCTGAGGGGCTCGTGTTAACATTCACCGCGACTCGAACGGTGGCAGAGCCTAACGAATGAAACACACCCGTGGTTACCCAGAAGAATTGATGTTTTGCGCCATCGACTCATTGGTGTCCATAGCAACAATTCGTTTCAGTTTCCACGCGCTCATTTTTCCTCTGCTTCGAAGGAAGACAAGAGTTCCGTTCTCACCTCCGTGCCTGAACGTTACAACGGTACTCGCAGCATTGGAGGAATAAAGTGGAATTCACAACCTTTGGTTCAACCTCGGGGAGTACTCGGTGGTTGCGGCGTGGTCAAACGAAGGCATCGCGTGGCATCCACGTTCACCCGTGGCTGGAGAAGCTGGGCCACCCGACAAACCGACAGTTATACACATGGATCGATCAGATCTAACTACGACTTCGAGCGCATACTCAACCACAATGTACATGCTCTTCCGATTTTAGGCTATTGTAATTTAGTTTGGCGTGATGACTCGATCGACTTGTGGTCGTAGGAAGAACCATGCGTAATTTATCTTGCTCCCCTTCCTCATGCCGCTTCTACCTCGGTCCAACTCACAATGTCCGATTATTGCAGCACCCACTGGGCGGAACAGACTGGGAGATCGATAGCTAAATCAATATATATATATATATATATATATATATACATACATATACATGAAACTGTATATTTTCTTGTGGTACTCGATCATTGGAGCTCGGAGTTAAAACCGAACAATTTTCAAGGACAGATGAAAGTGCTCGCTGCTACGAAGTCCACGAAGATTGGAGTCAAGTGTCCTGGGTGTACCGTTGCATCGCGAGCAACTCACAAATATTCCGGATGTTGTTTACCCTTTTTTCCTTTCTTCTAGCTTCCACTTTTTTCTGACCTTGCGATAATGTTCCGGGGTGTCTCCAAGTCGTGTTATCTCTTCTCTCTCGGTCCCTCTTTACCTTCCTATGTTAAGACTTCGCTGGCTGTTGGTCATCAGAAACGAGCAAAAAAGGAGATCCGTTAACCACGAGATAGTCAGCCGTACGCCCTGGGCTCTTGCCGATCGAGAGACGCACATTGTGTGGGTATATATATATATATATATATATATATATATATATATATATTTGTGTAATTGCATCAGGTCATGTCCTCGGGGTGTTCCGGTGAGTTCCAATGCTGCTGCGGGTATTTCCATTTCCGAATTTACTTCACAACGAGTTTGTATGGATGAAATATTGTTTATTTATCGTTCACGAGCTTCTGGAAATGTATCAAATAAATGGGGCGGCCATAGTTGTTCACACGTAGCAGACAAAAAAACATGGCTATTACGCTCAATCGACAAAGAGTGTCACTTTTTCAACTATTTTTTGATAAATCATTTCTTTTTTGGCGATCTTCTTACGCAGCTTCTGGAAAAAGCAGAATTGTTATTACACTGACAATGAGTATGAGGAGATGGTGGAATTTACATTAATCGATCGAAGTTTTGGGAATGAAGAATTGTTGAAAAAGAGCATATTGCAAACATAAACATCCGATCGTTTTTTCAATGAATTTATCCTAGCCGACTCTGAATGGAAGACGAACTGGCGGAAATGAGTCTTGACGGGTAAAGAGAATCGAAGAATCTCCAAGAATGGAAACACGGGTCCCACGTAGGTTGGAAACACTGAACTCTACAACTCGACTGAAAATATCACAATTTAAAAAATGCATACTAAATCGGAGAGTTGAAGGAGTGGAATCACAACTTCTCTCTTTTGAACGACTCTCTTCTTTCTATATTCAACAATAATGTCAACGATATATCTGTTCCACAAGATTTATCACCTAAGACCCCCCCCCCCCCGCCCCACCGCCTATGTGCCGAATGTCGATCTGAGGCTCAAAGCATGCTAGACAATAAGACAGGGCTTCGGGAGTACTGCTATCAGCTACGTCAGCTGCGCAGGACCGTCTCAGTCGATGGTGTGCACCCTCCATTTTTGCAAGTGTGATGCGGAGTCGGTTCCGCCGCTGTGCTGATAATAGAGGTGGCAGGGTATCTCTACATTCCATTTTTCTTGAAGTCCGAGCAACGCCGAATATTCTGTGAAGCTATTAGGAAATTTGCAACAGCAAATAAGGGGAGGACAGGGCAAGTAACACAAAAGTGTGTACTGTATTACGCCAAGTACAAGATTCTTCGACCGTCCTGATGACTTAAAGAATTATAAGAAGGAAAATCAGCGTAGGTGTTGACAATTAGCAAGCACAGACGACGATCGCTTGGTACGGCGAGAAAAAAGTGGGAGGCATTATGGAAATCAAAAATTGGGATGGGCAAAAATCCATCATGCGGTCCCCTGATGGTTGTTGAAGCGATCAATATTCACCAGAGTCAAAACCAGGGGAAGAGAGAAAGGCTGGTGTTGGAAGATCTTGAGGAAGTTGGGGTGAGCCAAGGGGAACTAGCGTCATAAGAGAGGGCGAGAGAGAGGGCGAGAGAGAGAGAGATTGAAAAGGATTGCCGAAGACTTTACAGACGCCATTATTGGTAACCCGTGCGCAAAAGCGCATGCTGTCTTCTTAACCGGCTCGAGGGCTTTCTTTCCCCCTTTTCTCGTGGTCGATATCCCTCACTCTGCGCTCCGACTGCTGATACTATCGTCGCTCTCGTCCCGGCTTCATTCATTGCCTCATTCTTGTTTACAGGAAGTTTTAGCGGCCCCTTCGGAAAAACGACTTCGTCGTTTTTGCTCTCGCCTTCATCGTAACCGATGACGAAGACGGCAAGTGCATTATCGTCTTTCTTTTGCCGCCCCACTTTCCATTGCTCAAATTGGCAAGCCCTCTCGTTCCTTTTACCATTTGGCGTCGCTCGTTGGGGAATATTCAACGCGAAGACAGCCAACGTGAAACAAGTGTCGGAAGGATAGCCCCTTTTCCAATCTCCCGTTCTCGTCCTGTTTTTGCGCTCACCTTTAACGGGACCAATCGGTCACGCAGCGGGCCCATTCAAGGCAGAATCAAAGCTATCGATTTTAGTCTTCTGTACTTTTCCGTTTATGCGAAGGGTTAGCATGATAAAGGTTTGGAAAACCCGACAATCTAAATTTATCCACTTACTGCGTCTCTCGAAGTTCTCATCCATAAAGTCTCGTCCCTCGAAGACATTTGACGGCCAGCTACCGAACCACGATGAGAATTAAAGCTGCCATTTGTATGGCCTATGCAGAACAATGTCTACGCATCGCATCCGATGCTCAGTAGAGTTCTGAAACTTGATGGTGACGAGCTCACCTCGGATGTCTGAGAATTGACTATTTATTGATTCACATCGAATTTTAAATACGGCTCGAATGGTACGGACTCGGTTCAACAGGACTGCAAAAATGGAATGCCAAAACGTTGCGACTGAATTATATTGCGATGGAACAATTGCAATTCTCAATTAAAATTACAATCGTTGAATGGAAGATGTTAATTATACCTCGCATTTTGTTTATAGCAGCAAAGATTACGGACAATAATAAGAATATTACGTACGGTACACACCGTGAATTGGGACAAAACGACACTCTTGTGAAAATATTGATGAGCGAATGGTGGAAATTCGTATAACTTGGATATTTCTATGAATGCCAATATACTTTGCGTCCCCCCTTCGGACGTTTCTCCTTCACAAATTCCCCCTCACTCTCGTTTGCGTTTCTCTTTCACAAATTTTACTTTCGGGGCATCATGCCCATATTTGCGAGCGTCGTTGGTTGCGCGCCTCTGTGATGTGGGGCAGGGGGGGGCGTAGGTCCAAACCTATTAAGGCGAAGAGATTCGGGCGGCATGGGCGAACCCTTATCGACAAAAGGCAAAACAGCGATTATCCCTCACGCTCTTTTCCTCTCGCCCTCGATGTTAATTAATCACCGACCACGCCGGGCTCGAAGGAATCCGTAGACCCTTCGGCTATTCAATTTTCGGGACGAAAACAACAATTAAAAGTGGGCCCTAGTTGCTTCCGTGGCAAGGGAACATTTTTCATACCTGCCTCCTCCTCGACGTAGCGACGCTCGGGTCGCTCGATTTTATTTGCCCATAAATATTTTCCTGGCGAACAAAAATCCGATAGCTCCGATACTCATTGGCAAATAAGCGGTAGTACTCGCCGGGCTTAACATTGAACTGAGACGTGGCTCTGTATGAGAGGCGGATCACGGGGAAATAAGACGGAAAAGAAACTGATGAACGAAGGAGCCCGGGCTCCTTTCTTCTCTAGTGACATTTCCTTGCGTCAAGTACGAGGCCCGATTGCGCATCGAAATTGACGGAACCGCCAGAACTGGAGGACGATGCGCTTTTTTTCGTCTGCTGATGCCTTCGCCGAGTTTTCTTCAAGACCATCGTGCCGATGGACCATCTATTATGTTATCTGGTCTATCTTCGTCCTGCGCCTTCTGACCACCCTCCAGCTATTCCTCTCTTTCAGACTCGCATAAAATGTGAAGTGCTGCTAGGAGAGCTAAGTCTTTCGGGCAAGAAGAGGGTGTACAGGTCCCTCGATTCAGCCGTGGAATACCTATGTAGATAGAATGAAAGACACCGAAAGAGAGAAAGAGAGAAAGAGAGAGAGAGAGAGAGAGAGAGAGAGAGAGAGAGAGAGAGAGAGAGAGAGAGAGAGAGAGAGAGAGAGAGAGAGAGAGAGAGAAAGAGAGAAAGAGAGAGAGAGAGAGAGAGAGAGAGAGAGAGAGAGAGAGAGAGAGAGAGAGAAAGAGAGAAAGAGAGAGAGAGAGAGAGAGAGAGAGAGAGAGTACATTGCATGCGAAGCCTACAAGAGGGACCTCGGACCATTGTTGCCCTGTCGCCAGTTGATTGTCCGTATTGTCGAGGGGACAATAGCACAGCGGGGGCTTGAAACACACACCCCGCGCGATTTGCTCTCTAAGGCTTCCTTTCGCAGCCGCTTCTTCTTCCACTACCTCTCCCATTGCTGATGCAGTCTCGTTGTATCCCGATGATCCGGGATAACAGACGGGAGAAAAAGGGAGAGTGAAAGAAGGCCGGTAACGATTACGGGTCCATCTAATTTCTCTACTTAGGCGAGCGTCATAGGTTTCGCGACGATGGCTCGCGTGGCCCAACCGGCGAAGGATACTGCGAATAGAAAATAAGCGGATAGGGTGTTGAACGAGACAGGAAGGGAGACGAGAAAAATACTTGTCTTCGACAAGAGGGCATCCGACAACTACCCCAAAACTCCAATGAGGGCGAGGCAATCCCCCGCGGAGTTTTAGCTATGTTAGCATTCGCATATATTGTATATGTATATATAGTACGAGGAAGAAAGAGACGAGAATAAAAAAGAGGCATAAAACAATTATTTGCGGCTATGTCCAGGATTATCACGGTATATGGCGTCGCTTGTTTGGGTCCTCGGTATCCTTCTGGACGGCAATCTTCTTCGAGGGGTTTTTATACTTTCTCTGTCTCTTTTTGTCTTTTGTCTCATTCGCTCCTTTTATCGTCACTTCTCATCAGAATAAATTAGAGGGACACCCGGTGAGAGAATGAGAGAAAGAGAGAAGGGAGACTGAGCTTAATCGCAAGTCAGGATCTTTGTTGCCTCCATCACGATGTTGAAGAGCCTTGAATTCATGCGGATTCCGCGAATCAGCGGGGGACGCGAGGGTAGACAGTTTTCGGATTGTTCTCTTTCGTTTTCTTTGCTGTCGAGTTATTTGCAACTCGACAATATTAATCGCTTACACCATACACGAGGGTCGTATGATTTAACGCGAACCATTAATCAGGAGAAATTGATGTGGCGAAATTACGGAAAAAAACACGACTTTGCAGATTTTTACACACCTCCCAATGACTGAACACGAGCTGCGGACTGGCAAGACCGGAAGTTTGTGTTCGCAGTTCTCGGGCTAGCTGGAAACTCTCAGGTACGGGAAGTGTCGCCAATACTCGGAACTGACCGCCAAAGCCCAGTGCACTTTCGGCTGCTATTACACGACCCTGTCTTCTGCCAAATACCGCATACAATTTGCCTGTAACCAAAATTAAAAAGAAACACGTTTAATCACACCTTCACGAAGATAATCGTTCGTTATATCTTCATCGGATACCCCGTGCACAAATGTGACCGGGTATTCCCTAATTTGTGTTCGGCCCTGACCAGACTTTCCTTGTCTGATGTACTTGACCGAGCCGGCCACATAGGGTCGCCTGTCGTAACAAAAATGCCAGCATTCAGCCATTAAATGGTTTGCTGATAATCGGCCAATAATTCGTCGACCAGCATTGGAGTACTGTAGGCGGATGAACGGCTTGCTAGATGTATGCCAGCCATTGGTGAGCCAATACCATCGCACCGATAAAATGGCGATCAGCATTGGGGTATCGTAGGCGGAGGAACAGCTTACCATATCTATTCCAGCCATTGATGGTTTGTTTTTGGCCGTTCTGCAAATGCGGGTCGTCAAACTGTAATACGTAAAAGCAAGGGATAAGGTTTCGAAAAGCATATCCCACTGATGAAGCTGAAATTTTGCACAGACCTTCTATTCAATATTTTAAGAGAACCTCTAAAAGGATATTGGCGACTAGCAATAGTTTTCGATATATCGTATATTGAAAGTTATTGATTGTACTGCGCTTTTACTACTATATTAAATAAACCCAAACAAACCCATCCCACATGGCAAGTGATAAGCATGTACGGGCGAGCACTGTTTGCCAGGAACCAACGAGGCCGGAGGAGTGGGGGTATCTATCGGATATATAGATATACTCGTGTGGCGTAAAATAATAAACTTTACAATGCGAAATATCGAAAACTATTGCTAATCATCAAAAATCCGTTAAGGGTTCCTCTGAGGATAATGAGAGGAAGTTCGGTGCAAAATTTCAGCTCGATCAGAGGAGTATGCTTTTCGGAACTTCACCAAAAACGAGCGAGTAGTTTTCACAGCCTAAATGGACCAAAAACATTTTCGGTAAACTTTAATATCACGAAGAAAATTATCGGCATAAAAGTAAGGAACGAACAAACGATGGATTCTGTAAGTGTTAGGATGGCTAAGTGGATAGGGCGCTCGACACTAGAACGAAAGATGTCGGTTCGATCCCGATGATAGGTAAAAACTTGAACAATGCAGAAAGCGTTTTTAATGCAATTATTCTATGTACATGGATATAAGTAAAGCATAAGAAAACAAAAAAGATACTACTAGAATTTTGATATTTATAATTTGTAAATTATTTGTTTTTCATTTCCTACAGAAGATCCGGCAGCCGTTGCTTGGCCAATATGGGTGTATGATATTTGGTCAAGTCTTAGCAGCCATTCGTGGTTTACCATTAACAACCATGCATGGTGCGGATCTGGCCCGTTTACATAGCCATTAGGGGCCATTCATAAAACATGTGACGCAGTGGGGGGCTGGGGAGGTTAGGCAAGTCGTCACACTTTGTCACAGGGGGGTGGGAGGGGGGTCTAGCAAAAGTCACGAGACGCTATAAGCATATTAAATCTGGTAAAGGGTGATACCGAGACGCTGAAAATTGTTGGTACTGCCCACCCAAAGTTCCGACTACGAGGAAGTCGCAACTTCTCTGATATCGATTGAGAGTCACCTGAAGCATCCTCGGGAACACATTGCATTCTAGGCGCATCGTGATAAAAGATTATCAAATTATTTATTATTGATGTTACGTAACCTAAAGAATATATTTCTTACTACGAGGGTCGTCCATTAATCACGTGAGGTTTTTTAAGCCACTTTTAGAGCCCCCTCGCCCATGGAGATGTGTGGTGAGGTTCTTGGCTACACCCCCCCCCCCCAACAACACGTGTATTTTTTAAATAAGAAATGTCAGACAGAAGTGTCAGAGAGTGCGGTATCGTATTATGAAAAGGGAAATAATGGAACAGTCGTGCTGTCTCCGAAAAACCCCGTAATCGGAAACAATTAGAAGTCCAGTTTTTTAACAGATGATTCTGTAGGTGCCGCGGGTGCTAAATCCAAGTTTGCCCAAAAATCGGGGTGTAGAGTTTTTTTTTAGGGGATAAGAGTTGATCATTGCCAAAATACAACCCCTACGAGGTCGGCGCCGTGAGACCAAATGTTCAGAAAAATCCAGGCTTTATTTTTGTCCACAGCGTCAAAGTCAGGGAAGCTCATTTTGGGGGTGAAAAAGTGGGCTGAAATTTTGAAAGATCAGTGTCTATTCAATAACTCTGTGGGAGAAATTTGTACAATTTTTGTTTAAATGGAAATCTTGTAGCCCTTGAAAAGACGCGTGGATCGAATATTTGATCATCCCTCTCCGATAATATATTCATCCCTAAAAAAATTGTTGAAATATTTTAAAAAATCGTTTATTGTATAAAAATTGAATTTTCGAGTATGAAATGTAGAAAATAATCTTCTTTATATTTTCGTTTCTGTGGACCATCCTTGAATTTTGCTTTTTCCAACGCCTCTCGGGAGTTGAAAATTCAAAATGAAATTCTGGGAAAACTATTGACCGTATGAATTCACCGCCGTGAAACGATTTGTAGCCTGAACCTTCCGCTACATTTTTTTCCACAGGGCCAAACTCGTATATCTTTATTTTCGATTTCTAAAAGTGGGGGAACGTACCAAAAATCAGTATTTTGAGAATAACTCTTCGAGAAATTTGTTTCGAACTCCATTCAAATGAAAAAGTTGTAGCTCTCAAAAATACGCGTCGATTGGGTATAAAATCATCTCTTAACTTCAAAAGTACCTCCCCCCATAACGAATGACGAAATACTCTGAAAGTTTTGTTTTCGTGATTACACAAAAACGGTTAATTTTACCGGTGCCGTTTGAATGTACGAAATGTAGGGATTGATATTCTCTATATTTTCGCTTATATAAATAACCCTTGAATTTTGCCATATTTTCATCCGTTCCCGAAAATATAAAATATTTTTATCTTTTGCCGGAAAAGTTTTGACTGTATGAACATTTTTTTCGCTCACAGCGCCGAGCTCCTAGGGTTTTAGTTTGGCATCAATCCACCCCCATCCCCTTTCAACGCCTAAAAAAACCCTACGCCCCAATTTTTAGGCGAACTTGGATTTAGCACCCCCGGAACCTACAAAATCACCTGTCAAAAAACTAGCCTTCTTTTAATTTTTTCTGATTACAACAAACAGCACGACTGTACTGCGTATATGGTCAGTATATTTAAATAGCATTGTCCGCGCAATAACACAAAAAAATACACGTGAAACACACCCTTTTTTGTAATCTCGATTTATGTTGTACCCGAGTCGAAATTTAGACCCTCCTTTGAATGCTCGAGAACCTATTTCCTTTGTAACGCACAGACCGCCGCCCTCCTTTGACTCCCCTTGAACCTATATGGAGAAATTTGCACCGTGGCGACCCTCCTTTAGCCCTACTGAACCTTCTATTCAACCTCCTGAGCCTCCTTTAGGCCTATGGGCTCGGCTTGCGTGAACCTACACAACCTCGTTTTGGCCTAAAGTCCTATCTGTACCCTACAGAACCTCCTTTGAATCCAAAGCAGAAGGAAAATGAAAGATTGGATCCAAAGGAGGTTCTGTAGGGTCAAGCTATATCTGAAAAATAAATTATATGTGTGAATTAAAAATATGATGTTTGATTATTTATTATAAGATTGATTTATTAATTCGAAACATATACATACATTGTCACAACTATAAATTATTTCGTGTAACTTAAAAAAACGTTATATTAAACGTATACTATATATTAGGTGTACAAATAAGTTTTAGGACACTTCGATTTTGTATCATAACAGCTATTCTAAATTAATTCAAAGGTCCCGCTCACTTATCATAGATGGCGCTTGATATGTAGTATCGAAACGTAAAGGAGTCATAAACATAATCTATAAATTCTGTAAATTAAACATGCAGACCGATAAGCTACTTATTAGACACTGCATTCGCTATGAATTCCATCAAGGAAAAAGTGTTAGGAAAGCGTGTGAATCGATATGTTCTGTTCTTGGAGACAACATTGTATCTAAAAGTACATGTGAGTATTGGTATAAGCGATTCAAAGAAGGTGATTTCGACGTTAGTGACCGTGAACGCACGGGGCCTCCTGTAAAGGTGGACGATCAGGAACTGCAAGCGTTGCTGGATGAAAACTCTTGTCAGACGGAGAAACAACTTTCGGAACAGCTTGGAGTAACTCAACAAACTGTTTCTTATCGTTTAAAAGCAATGGGTAAAATTCGAAAAGGAACAAAGTGGGTACCACACTTTCTGACTCAAGAAAATAAAAACAGCCGTCTTAACATTTGTGTGAGTCTTTACAACAAGCAACATAGAAAGTCTTTCTTGTGGAAAATTGTGACCGGCAATGAAAAGTGGATTTATTTTGATAATCCGAAACGCAAATATCATTGGGTTGACCCCGGCGAGCCGACAACATCCACGCCAAAGCGCAATGTTCATTGTAACAAAGTCATGCTGTGCATATGGTGGGATATGAAAAGGGTACTGTATTATGAACTTCTCAAACCTGGTCAAACAGTTACTACCGATCGCTATTGTCATCAATTGATGCAAGTGAATCAAGAAATTGAGAAGAAACGTCCATTTTCTGGTAAAGGAAAACGTCCAGTAAAACTGCTCCATGACAACGCGCGGCCTCATGTGGGTAAACCGGTCAAGGATACGTTACTAGCGCTTGGATGGGAAGCTGTACCACACCCGGCGTATTCACCAGACTTAGCCCCATCCGATTATCATTTATTCCGAAAAATGCAGAACGATTTGTCTGACGTGCGATTCAAAATATTTGAAGAAGTGGAAAAATGGGTCGCTAAATTTCTCACCTCGCAAGACGAAAGTTTCTTTGCGAAAGGCATCCGCGAGTTACCTGAGAGATGGCTGAAGGTCATTCAGTGCGATGGAGATTACTTCGATGAATAACTGTGTTTTACTTCTTTTTTAATAAATCTTGAATTTTTTGAAAACTGTCCTAAAACTTATTTGTACACCTAATATGCACTATAGTATAGTACAAATATAGTATACGTTAGTAGTCCAGTAAAGTACGCTGGTACTACATTTGTTTGTGTGTTTTCAAGATTATTTCATTATTATATATAAATGATATATAGTTTATCTGAAAATATTTTTTAATTATAATTATCCCTTCTTTGGAATATCGCTGAACTGCAGATGGGAGAGAAGGGGGGGGGGGAGCGGAGGGCAGCATATTGAAGTAGGCATAAAGGAGGGTTAGTAGGGTCAGAAGAGGTTTAAAGGAGGGCTAGGAGGCTCTGCGAGCCACCGGTGAAAGGAGTCAAAGGAGAGTTAGTAGGGCGAAAGGAGGTTTAAAAGAGGGTCTGTAGGTTTGCGTAAGCATTAAATCAGGCTCACTAGGGTTTAAAGGAGGTTCAGATGAACCTACTAAACCTCCTTTGAGTGAAAAAGTCCAATTTCTGCCACTTTTGGAGGTTTAGTAGGTTGATATACATGTTTTTGAGATTTCCATTTGAACCTCTTGAACTTCCATTGAATGACAAATTGGGATCGAAAGGAGGTTTAAAGGAGGGTCTAAATTTCGACTCGGGTAGTTTTTCTGAAAAAAAAATCCCCAAAAGCCTATTTTTTCGGCCTCTAGAGTGCCCTAAGGCCTTAATGGACGTGCCCACGTATACATTGTACGTTTTTATATATTACATATATATTTACCTAAAGTAAACAATATAAATCGTTCGTTCTGAAATAGCTTATTAAAATCGTTTTAGTATTTTACTTGTTTCGTTTGGTTGAAAAAAAAACGAGACCTGAAAGGGGGGCGGGCTCTATGTCACGTAATTTTCAGGAGCGGCAGTGGGGTGGGGGCACCGGCACCCGGCAAGAAATGTCACAGAGGGGGGGAGGGGGGTCGAATATTGATAAAATTTGCGTCACATGTTTTATGAATGGCCCCTTACCGCGCCATCGTTTTTTCTCTGGCAACCAGTCGTGGGCCATTACTGTGCCAATTGTAAAACTCTATTTGGGCCCTTGCATGGAACAAACCAGGAAGGTCGCAAAATTATTTTTTACGGCTTACCGTCTATGTTTGGATATGGCAATCTTCTGGCCGGGTTACATTGCGAGCAAGTATATCTTCACGTAATGTCTATCCTGCCAGAACATTGACAGGTTCTGAAAAGTGGAGCCTGCCTCAAGAACTAAAGAAAAGCTACTTTGCTTTTCACCTCATCAGATATTTATAATTGATTGGGATGAAATTAATACAACTATTTTAATTCTATTCATCATTAAAAGTATTCATTTCATCAATGATAATCGACGAGGATAACAATACTTTTCATAAATACCGGGATCGTAATTCCGGTATTTATGAAAATCATTGTTATTAAAAGTCATTGGTTATGGTAATAACCAATGACTTGAAAATAAAGAATAGCCAAATTATTTTATGAGGCAAAAAAGTAAAGCAGGCCATTCGTGGTTTTTAAACGCCTTGTCGCCGTGTTGGGAAATATCAACGTTTTGGCCGGGAAGACATTACCTGAATGTATTTCGCCAACAATCCGCCAGCTGGCTACAAGCGAAAAGCTTCGCGTACGCAAGGTACCATCGTACGAGGATAAAAGTTCGCCCTGTGAGTTGTACCACGTACAGAAGTGCTATGCTTACCGACTGCACTTACGCTTGTGATTTTGCGATACTTGTGAAATAACCCTTTGCACTCTAGGCTGTTTCGCTCGGATAATGATCTGTGTACGTTTTTTTGTCTCTTTGCCAATCAAGAAATGCGAGAAAGCGTATGTATACACTCATATGCTACCTTAGTGAGTAGATAACCAACAAACAATATGTTGTCGAAATACTAAATTGAATACACTCCTGATTTTACCTCTTGAACCATTCCAAAAACGCCGGAACGTAATTTTTAATTTCCTCGTTTGTTCCTGGTTATTTCCCGATCTATTCCCTACAACTTTTCTGCTTATTTACCGCTTGTTCTCCGGCCCGTTCCTGATCAGTTCCCCAAAAAAGCAACGGCGGATCGGCACCTAGCCTTAGACCCGTTACATTGCGAACCTATTCCACGGTGGCAGGCCCGACCAAAGCCTGATATTATCTAGGGAAGGCAAATCAGGGGCAGTACTTTTTCCCGACTCAAATTTCTACACGGGACGTAAGAGGAAAAGTCGATCTCGTATTCTGCCGTGATCTGACCTAAGAAGAAAAATCTCTATTTCGTAATGTTCTATGAGTGTTTTGCATGCAGTTGAGATCACAGATCCGCAGTAGTCGGAGAAGTCGATAGTGAATTTAATTATTTGTTCGCTAGCTCTAAAGTACATCTGCGGACTTGGTGTGACTGATGGGACGTTCAAGGTTGCTATGATGCGTGTTTTGGATCCACATCAACAGGAGAGTGTACGTTTGTTTGTTTTCCTGGCCATTTCGTCTTGTTATTTGGAACCGTGGTGTCAAGTGGTCCCGGCCGAAGAAACAAAAAGGCCTCGATCTCACGTTCGCATAACCGCGATACGGCGACGGAAAGGTACTGAGATCAGCTGCACGTTTAAACCGTGTGGCTGGAGAGTGCTTGTCCATTCCATTTTCCTGATAAGCAGATTCAGTCGAGTAAAATAGATAGCCTCTAGCCACAGCTCCGCTCGATGGAAGCCTTGAATGTACAGAAGCGATGCCTACCTGTTGCTTTAAGTCAGGAAGTTCGTTGATAAAATTGGGTGTCAAAATATACGAAGGACGGTCTTTTGGTTGGAAGGGAATAACGAGAGACCGGCTGTAGGCACGTGGCAGGCTGTTAATCAAGGGATAATGAAGCCGAGAAGGTTCCGATCATGATCCATGCTCTGTACATGCTCTGTACATTGCATCGATGTCGATACATCATGATTTTTCCTCGCAGAGTGCGAGGAACTTTCCTGTCAATGGACGAGAGGAAGAGGGAGCGATAGAGATAAAAAAAAGACCCATCTACGGTCCGGGAACACACAGAACACAGCGATCGTCACGAACCGGACGCGAGTCAGCGTTTTTGCTCCACCAATCACTGCACCGTCGGCTCGTCGTCGTCGCTGTTGTTGTCGTCGTTCGATCGTAGTGTACAGTGTAGAAATAGTTCGTGGTGCACGTTGAGAAGAAATCCGACATATTTACCTCACGTGCTCTCCTCCAACGACGACAGAATCTTTCGCAGGCTTGCTCCGTGACGATGACGAAGATTCTCGAAAGATTTCCCGTTCGATGATCACGCTTATAGAACGGATCGATAACTCATGAGGTAGCAGATTCTCAAGCATTTTCACTTTGTGGTATTCCCGCCTTTTATGGAGTGATCATAAGGCGAAACGACCAGTCGTTTTGGTAAATTCGTGGTATTGACGGGTTGCCGAGTGTAAAAGATCAACTCTCTTTCCTCTGTTTCGATCGCGAGCTCTACCAGCTTCGGTTGGTGCCACATTGCGGCGTCGAACAGAAAACAGAAAATAAGAGCGAGCGAGAGCGAGAGAGTGGAAGCTAAAGCGAAGAATGCCTGTTCGTTAGGTTGAAGTGAGAGGAGAGCTTCGGGATGCAGCTTCCGGTCGCGCCCTGTGGCACCTGCGCTCACTTTCCCCTTTCGCCTCTCCTCCAACTTACAGCTTCGTCTCCATACTCCTCGTCTCTGTTCCTCGCCCGTGGACCCTCGGGACCTTTCTTTTTACTTCCTGCCGCGGGACAATTACGTTTGATATCCGTTATTATAAATCGTCTCGGCAATGATCTCTCGAACTCTGCTCATACGCTGACTAACAAGACGTTCTGATATGGAGCATTTTGAATAGGAATGTGCTCCAAGAACGTGTGTTAGAAGGTCATCAATCTCTGTTGGATTTTACTTTTATTAATTCAAGCAAAGTTTACTACTCGAAGAAATTCAATCCAATGCGACTGGCTATCATGATCGTCTCTAAGACGCTTGGGTTGTGTCGTCTACTCGCGAATACGGCCAAGTTGCAGAGGTAATTTTGCCATCCCCGGTCGATAATGACGCGTCTTGACCAACCAAAGCCGGTCGTCAACGTTAAATGAAGCCCTCGATCGAGTTAGAACCTTCTTTGGAACCACCGAAAGTGTGGCCACGACTTTCCGGCATACTCGAATACATTTTCGCGTGGCTCGTTTATATGGTGCGTGCTTCGCGAGTGGCAGATTACTACATAAGCTGAGAAAGGAGGGAATTCGAGTAAACGAGGGAGCATTCTTTTACCGAGGAGACTTTAGAGCCGAGTGAGGTGAGCCAGTATACAAGCGAGCCAAGCGCGGGTTGCCAGGAAGAAGAAGAAGAAAAAGTGGAGTAACAGCAGACAAGGTGCTGGCTCGGGACTCCGAAAAAGGGGCAAAAGAACAAGATGAATGTGCTGGGCCCGAAGCTGCGGTAGCGTCGAGTCAGAAGAGGAGGGAAAAGGGCGGGAAGGGATCTGAATGGACCACAACCTCCATCAATGAAGCAGTGATTCTCATTGCCCATAAATATATATATATATATATATATATATATATATATATATATATATATATACAGGGTGTCCCAGAACTCAACGTCAAGCCGAAACGGGGTGACAGGATTGATTGCAACCATCATGAGAAAAATCAGAAAAAAATCTATCCCATGAAGTTTGAAAATTATGGGCATTTAAGAAAAACCTAGAAATTTGGTCAAGCTGTAACCATATTTCGGTTATTGTGGTTAATTTTTATTATTTTTGTTCATTTAAACTTTGGAATCGTAACCCTAAATAACATTTCTAGAATCACAGTCAAAAATAATGACACAATTGCCCCAAGTTTCCTAGAATTAAGACTATTTGTTAAACTATGAATTTAAAATTTTCAAAATTTGTCTACTTTGAAAGGCCCTGCTTTAAAAAAAAAGTACTAGAGTGCCTTGGCAAGTGCCATTAAAAGTTGGCGCATTTAATCAGGACTGTAAAATGGTACAATACTTGTTAGTTTCATACTAAAAAAAACGAGTAAAAAAATTAAAACCTCAAGTAACCCGATTTTCGCTAACCCATTTTACTCAGTTAAAATGTTTTTTATTCGCACAAGCTCTTGGTAGGTTCTTAATTTTACGGCAAAATGATGAGAGAGATGGATAGTGGACATGTTTGCCATGAGTGAGCGAGACAGATAGTGACGCCACGCAGTGAGACGGAGATGCGTCGTTTAAACGAGTGCGAATGAAACAGATACAGATGCCATACCAAGCAAATGGCTACGCTACTAGTCTGACACCAGTTAGTACGTTTCGCTCATCCGTCTACTGCGCACCTTTCCGTATACGCTTGTGTTGATTTAGTACTGACAACTTTGGCTTCTCTTATTGGACTTGGATTTTTGTGAATTGGACTTGTTGATTACATACCGGCAACTTTGGCTTCTCTCTTTTGGAATTGGACTTTTGTGTTGGCATCCTTGTTATCTACCATGCCTGCGCGCTACACTTCACAAGAATATGCGAACATGCACCTCATTTATGGGGAATGCAGATGCAACGCAAGTGCCGCCGCTAGACTTTATCGTGAAAGATATCCAAATTTAGAGCGCTATCCGGATCACCGCGTGTTTGTTAATGTGCACCGTTTACTCACGAAGGGCGGCCATTTCCCGAATCAAATACGGGCTGGAGGTAGACCTCGCTTTCCTTACGAGGAAGAAGTGTTGCAAGAGGTCGCAGATGACCCAAGTATTTCCGTTCGTGTAATTGAAGAAAGAACGGGAATACCCAAAAGCACAGCACATCGTATTTTACAAAGAGCCGAAATGCATCCGTTTCACGTACAACGAGTTCAAAGTCTTCTCCCTCGAGATTATCCTGAAAGGATTTCATTTTGCAGAACAATGCTACAGAGGCATAATGAAAATCCCCAATTTATCCAAAAAATTCTCTGGTCAGATGAATCTACATTTAAAAAAGATGGTTACATATGGGCATGTGGAGAATCCACATTTAATGCGAGAAGACAGATCCCAGTATCGCTTTAAAGTAAACCTGTGGACCGGAATTTTAAACGGCAAAATTGTTGGGCCTTTTGAGCTGCCTGAGAACTTGAATGGCACGAATTACCTACATTTTTTACGAGAAAATTTACCTTAACTTAACTTTGTTAGAGGACGTACCACTAACAGATCGTCGCCACATCCCGTGCAGAAATTTTGACCGGGATACCCTATGTCCGATCAAATCCCGATCAGGATTTGTCATGGATTCCCCAAAACTGGTATCCTCGTTAGAATCCAACTTGCATCAGTATCGGCATATGTACGACGACGATGGCATCATTTTGAAAATTTTGGCGTCACGTGTATTTTCTGTATTACTATGGAATTCCTATCTATAGATAAGAATTTCTGTCTATAGATTCCTATCTATAAAATTCATATCCGTTCATTGGGGCATTCATTCCGATACTGATGCAAGTTGGATTCTAACCGAGATACCGGTTTTGGGGAATAAGTCTCTGTTTATCCCCACCGACATGTCGGTGGGTATAAACATGTATTTAAGACAAATTAAAATCAAATTCACAATGATTAGATTAAAATTTACACCAACCGTGAGTTCTTACGTATTTCGAGAGAAAACATTTCGTCGAGGCAAAGAAATTTTTGCAAAAAAAGTTGTGAGTTTCAAATATTACATTATAAATATGAAAAAAATCACAAAATGAGTTGTGAATTTCCTCAAGTTGAAGAAAATAAAAATCGAATTCACGACAGTTATATTAAAATTTACACCACAAGTGTAAACGTATTTTGAGAGAAAACATTGTGTTGAGGCAAAGAAATATTCGCACAAAAAGTTATGTGCAAAAATTTCTTTGGCTCGAGGCAATGTTTTCTCTCAAAATACGTACGAACTCACTTTTGGCGCAAATTTTAATCTAATCATTTTGAATTTGATTTTAATTTGTCTTAAATACGAAAAAATTCACAACTAATTTTTTGAATTTTTTTGTATTTATAATTTCTTGTCAATACATTTGCATTCACAAATTTTGATGTGAATTTTTTTTTAATTCACATCAAAATCTCGCGATGAGCGCGATCTGCCATTTAAATCTTTGGACAAATTTTTTTTTATTGATAGTTTAATGCACCAAAACTTTATAAATGTTATTTATTTTTATAATAAATTTAACATGTCATAATTCCATTTTTGACATTTTATTTCAGCCTGTATTCACCCGTGATCCTTCTCAGATTCCTCAATGATTCCATGGGGAATCTATTTAGAGTCATTAAAGGATCCGGTTCTGGATCCCTAATGGAATCCAGTTTACGGATCTTACATTTAGTCTTCGAATCTGATCCGATATCGGACTAGATCCCAACTGGGAGCCCGTGATACAAGTCAGAATCCAGCTGTATCCCTGCCAAAATTTCTGCACGGGATGTGGTATCAACAAGATGGCTGCCCAGCGCATTACGCAGTGCAAGTAAGAGATTTCCTTGACCAGGAATATCCGGGAAGGTGCATTGGACGTTCAGGCACTATCTCGTGGCCAGCCCGTTCCCCAGATTTAAATCCCCTGGATTTTTTTTTATTGGGGCGTTCTCAAAGAAAAAGTTTATTCAAAGCCCATTGAGAGCGTAGCCGAGCTGCGTGAACGAATTTCTCAAGCTGCTGAGGACATCAACTCTCGAGGATATGCCCGGCTAATAAGTAGATCTTTTTTAAGAAGATGTAGGGCGTGTATTGAGGCTGATGGCAAACAATTTGAACATTTGCTGTAATAAAAAATGTTATTTCCCTATGTACCTGACTTTTATTCCAATAAACCTAAACTAGGTCAAGATTTTTCATTATTTTATTAATTTTACTTACTTTTGTTGACTTTGGTAAAAGTGGCGTCACTATCTGTCTCTCTCACTCATGGCAAGCATGTCCACTATCCATCTCTCTCATCATTTTGCCGTAAAATTAAGAACCTACCAAGAGCTTGTGCGAATAAAAAACATTTTAACTGAGTAAAATGGGTTAGCAAAAATCGGGTTACTTGAGGTTTTAATTTTTTTACTCGTTTTTTTTTAGTATGAAACTAACAAGTACTGTACCATTTTACAATCCTGATTAAATGCGCCAACTTTTAATGGCACTTGCCAAGGCACTCTAGTACTTTTTTTTAAAGCAGGGCCTTTCAAAGTAGACAAATTTAAATTCATAGTTTAACAAATAGTCTTAATTCTAGGAAACTTGGGGCAATTGTGTCATTATTTTTGATTGTGATTCTAGAAATGTTATTTAGGGTTACGGTTCCAAAGTTTAAATGAACAAAAACAATAAAAATTAACCACAATAACCGAAAAATGGTTACAGTTTGACCAAATTTCTAGGTTTTTCTTAAATGCCCATAATTATCAAATTGCATGGGATAGATTTTTTTTCTGATTTTTCTCATGATGTTTACAATCAATCCTGTCACCCCGTTTCGGCTTGACGTTGAGTTCTGGGACACCCTGTATATATATATATATATATATATATATATATATATATATATATATATATATATATATTCTCTTCAATTGTACGACCACATATTTCCTTCTTTATCATATCGCGTTGCGCACATCTCGAACGCCATGCTTTTGGTATACCGATCAACGTTTCTCGCAAAAGCTGCGTGTACAATAATATTTATCAGCCTCAAGCGCAATTATCCGTTAACATAGCATCCATTCATTTCGATTACCTTTTTCCTGGAATAATTTGGTGATCCATTGGTGCGACGATGTGTGTACGTGTATTGATTTTAAATAAAATACAAGCGTACTTCCATATGGGTTTAAGGAAAAGCTTACTAATAATGGAACGAAGGAATACGGATAGGAACTGTAGACGGAAAGTGAAGCTTCCTCACGCTCTCCATTGTTTCCCGCTTTACGGCGGTGTCTGGGGAATTCATACAGGATCTTCTTTTAGTCCGTTCGAATGATCTTCTTTTAGTCCTTTCGAATGTTGACATTTCTTTGTGATTAGTATAGACTATTGAAGGAACAAAAATCCAATTGAAGTCATGAGTTTACGTCTTAAAAAAATGATAACTAATTCCATAAGGCCTTCGAAGCAGAATTAAGAAAAGCAGGCACATTTTTTTCAGGGCTCTTCAGTCCATCATGGATACGTCGTTACTCCAAAGTTCATAATCAATTACTGGTCCATTTTATGGACTCCTAATCCATTCAATGGGGTACTCCATTCAATGGAATCGATGACATCAAGAGCGTTTGCCGATGCAATCTGTATTTAGTCATTGATGATGGATGATTCCAAGAATATGATACTATAAGCTGGCGTCTTCATCCGATTTGTCGAATTCCAGGAGAGTTCTGGAAGCCAACGAATTGTATTCTCAATTTCTTCGAACTGTTCTCATGTTGAAGGTAGCCTCGGGGTAATACTTTCTATTATATATATATATATATATACACACGTGAAAACAAAGTTCATTAAACCTCGCCTCAAGCGTAAAGAATAAACGTAAGTTGACGATAAAAATTGACGCTTTTATTTGAACGTTTTATATGTCGCTCAACGCGTCAATAAAGTGCTTTTGGATTTGACACGTTTCTCATATCGACAACTATATTAATAAAGTGTTTTTGGGTTATTTGGTAATGAAGATACTTGTTAGTAACATTTAAATATCCAACGACACGTCGGATCGAGGATATTTCCCAATCGTAAGTACGTCAATTCTGCAATTTCGAACGCTCCACCTACACATACACACACCCGCAGATACATATATTTATTCATTTAAGCCACGTTGTTATTGCTAGAACGTTTCTACTCAGGTGTGTGTGCGCGTGCGTATGGAACTTGTGCTGGGGCCCACGGGATTCGTACGCCAACGCTTTGTGGAAAATACGTGGGCACGATAAACGTAAGCAATGTGTACTGTTGCCTGATGTCTACTAGAGCCACAGGGCTCTTTAAAATCAGAAAGTCCAAACTGATATCTCTCTCTCTCCCTCACCCCTCACTCCCTCTCTTCACGGTTAGCACTGTTTCAATACTGGCAGAAATATCAGCTGAACTGCAGCGGAAACATACTCGCGACAATGTGCGAAAAAAGCCACAAAAAATACACCTATGCAAAATACTGCATGCTGCGACCCTCGAGATTCGTATTCTTAGACATTTCTAGACATTCGAATCTAATTTAGCGAGCTAATATCGTGATATCAAATCTTAAATAAATTGACGTAGGATCGGTTTAACAGATTTCGCGAACGGAAATCAATACTCTTTTTAAGGATTTCTATTAGACATCTACATCGTCAAACTGCGCGTTCTTGAGGATTTTGGATACTGACAAATGTAAAGAAATTGAAAACCAATTTATGGTTGTATTGGCACTCTATTTTTTCAAGCTACTGATAATCCTTTTCAAAAAGTAATATTGTATTCGGGAATTGCCAACAATTGTTTCTCCACGAGTCCTCTAAAATGATTTAAAGGGGTTTAACTTGAAAAAATTCTCAAATTTGAAGCGCACCGATAACTCAATATCCAATAAACATACTTACGGACCAATGAAGAAAATATTTCTTACATGACGGCCGAAAGGCCGGCTTCCTATCTACATCAATCGTATGGAGGTATACACAGAGCCGGTAGCGGGCATGCGTATACCAGTTACATATATGTATATTGTGCTCGCGGGGCGCGTGGTACTCACGCTTATTCGTGTGGGTGTGGGTTTTTCGATGGAACGAGGCTGCAAGAGGGAAAAACCGTACAGCGCAAGGGAGATGCTTACAGTTACTAAACACGGAGCGAGGAATAGGGGACGAGAAAGAAAGGAAAAACTTCAGGCTCAAGAATTCAGAGAGAGATATTCTAGTTTGTGTGTGTGAACGCGTGTGTCTGTGCGTGCGCATAAACATCAGCACATACATTCGTATAATAATCCCGTGCTCATAATCGCGATTCGCGTTGTATTATGAAGCTGTGTAGGGTCGAGATTATCTTACGTCGTTTTTAATGTACACGTAATTGGAATTAACACGATTTCTTGCGAAATATAATAATAATAACAATAGTTATAATGATAGTAATAATAAACATTGTACAATTCTTATTAATGCTGCTAATCATAACAATAATAATAATAATAATATCAACAACAATAATAGTAATAATAAACATCTAGGACATACATGCGAATGCGAGACAATGAAATCCGAAATAAAGGAAGAAGTGTTCAAAAACGTTAAAGCATGACTGAAAAATAAAAAGAGAGAAAAAGCAAGGAAAAAATTAGCGGAGCAACTAAGGAAGAAGCCAATGATAAAATGACGCACGTTAAACAATTCAAAAGACTGGTGAAAATATTAGAACACGATGATAAAGAATAGCAAGATCAGGAAGCATTGAGTTGAATACGTTTCGGAAGCAGATGTAAACTTGGTTAATTTATTGTAAACCTAGGTAGTAAAAGTAATATAAATTAGCCCTAATACATTGTAATCGAACGATTCAGCGACATTTTTCTTAGCTCCTGTGACGTACATGCAATTGCATACATTTCACAGGAGGCTAGAAAAGCATGGCTGAATTGTGGTAGGATGGCGGTAAACAAGCTGAGAATTCGTATACTCGTTTATATATCTTGTTCCGGGCGCCTATTCATGTGCCCGCTCTGGATTGAGAACAAAAACGGTTGACCGTCAATTTTATTTTAATACTTTGCTTTGAATCCTCTCTCTCCAACTCTCACTCTCTCTCTCTCTCTCTCTCTCTCTCTCTCTCTCTCTCTCTCTCTTGTATGCACTTTTTTCTTCACGATCTCGTAAGATCGCTTTAGTGCAGTAGCTGCATGCAATTAGTATAGAAATAATGAAACGAATTTTCAACAGTCGGCGTTTGAATACAGCTTTTCATATCGGTATCTCGCTATGCAAGCAAGGAGAAGAGAACGGCGGCTGTTCCAATAGCGATATGTAATTCGCGTTTACTATTATAGGCAGGAAGCACAAGCTTGGAAATTGTTCAGCAACCGCGTATGGAGATGACCGTGCATTAATCGTTGATCGATTATTCATAATCGATAGACAAATAAACCGTTGAAGTTGCGTGAGGGAAAAAGCTCTATTTCTCGCGCTCTGTATGTACCTATATACTAACGCGCGCCCGCGCACACACACGCACATATGTTTTTGCGCCAATATAAAGAAAATAAGAACCTTACTTCTACTTATACTTCTAAGAAGAAGTTAGAGTGCGCAAGATAGTTAGCGCTCGAACAACAGAAATGAGACAGGCATTTATTTATCTCCGTTCGCCCCGTAAGGAAATTATAAAAAGTTTGAATTTGGGAAAAAACCAAAATTACTTTAAACGAAACTAAAAGATAGAAAAATAGAGACCATGCAACTTTTTACTACCATGTATACAGTACTGGCCAAAAAAAGTATGCACCGGTGTAATTCCGATATTTATGCCAATATGTATATAAAAAAGATAAATAGAATAAGCATTAAGCAGTTTAGAGGACAGTTAACCAGTCTGCTTCCATGTTTTCACAGAAATAACATCGAAAATATTCGAAAATCTTGTGGGATTGAATAGAACCCGTAGAGTGCGAATTTTACCTTGGACAAAAAAGTACGCTGCTTACTTATTTTCATAGGTAACGACGACACGATTTTTGCTCAAGGTTGCCTGAACGAACAGGCGTAGTGTAAACAAATAGATTCCATCTATTTTCTGCCACTTAGCGTTGTTCTGCGAAAGTGATCGATATTAAGGGGTAAAGCCACAGTAGAACTCTCAAAAAATCGATTTCTTTCGCTAAAAAAGTGCTTTATCATCATAAAAATAAATTAAAATTCGACTTGTAGCAAGAATTTTTTTTCACCGACTTTGAGCGTATAACGTAAGCCCACCTCTGGCACGGCCATAGAGTACCTAAAACTTTAAACGCGTTTTTCTCGAAACAGCTTTTTTCCAATTGGCGTAGCAAATAACTTCAATAATTTTCACCCGATTTACTTCAAATTTGAAAAGTTATGTTCCTGATTGCATTTCGCAGAGAAGTACGGAGGAAATTTCTGATTAATCGAAAACTATTCATTTTATGAGTAGAAAATTCATTCAAATATCTACACCTCAATCCAAATACCTACAACTTTTGAATAAAACAATATTTTTAAATTCCGTACGTACTTCTCTACGTATTCTAATGTAGATTGACGAGAACTTTTGTTTTTTGTTCTAGGTAAAAAATTGTGGATGCTAAATGTCACGCTGCGGAGCGCCCGAAAAAAAAAGATAACAAAAGAAAATATTAGTAGGCGGCCATTTTGTACATCGAAAAAAAAATTCGAACAGCTTGATATTCATACTAAATAGATGTGTAATTAATTTTATGAGTGAATCACTTTTTCATACGAAATAAAAAGTTAAATTCGCACGTGATTTTGTACCCGTTACTGTGGCCTAACCCCTTAAAAAGCGCGCAATGTCGAACATTTCAATTCGAGTCAGGACACTCGTTGTTAGAAATTAGAAAAAAGGTTTATGTAATAGAGAAATCGGAATAAAATTAGACGTAAGGTAGATGGCTCAGTAATCGTCACCTTAAGCAGATCGCTTGACTTTGCAAATTTATATAGCTCAACTAGGAAAGTGAGTAAAAGTTATTTTAAGTCGTTCTTAATCAGTTTTTTTATTGCGAAGAAGAAGGTCGTTGTGAAATTCCCGTGCCTGGTACAGTTTTCGAGAAAGTATTTCGTAAAGGTTATAAGATGCTATTGTACGAGTCATCGTCATGCCGCCATGACAGTTGGTCTGGTAATCGCCACGTTCCACCACATGCGTTCAGACTGCTTTGAGGCCTTATGTGTCTTTGAAAAAAAAATGTTTTTTTTTTTGTTATTGACTTAAATTATGTATAAACATGTCGATAATAATATGCAAAAGCTGTTTTAGGTGGACATTTTTCATAACACATGTGGAAAAATGGTTTTAAAACTTTAAACGCGTTTTTTATGAAGAAATGTTTTCAAAATCGGGCGGACTCGTAGGTCCAGCATTTTTTGACCGATTGACTTCAAATTTCAACTATAACTTCTTAGATACATTTTATAGCGATGTACACCCGATTTTTACAATCATTTAAGAATTGCGATTTTTGGAAACGAACAAAGGCCGTTCTTTCAATCGAAAATGCGACTTTCTTAAAAATCGGGCTAGATGTACAAAAATAAATATTTTATAATAATTGTGTGTACTTCGGTAGCAAAACTCATGGGGATGACGGGTAAAAGAAAATTCTTCTGGGTGCACATGTGCGACTCCGAGTCCGCTCGTTGCAGGTACCCACACATATGTGAAATAAACCATCTAAACCTCGTGTTGATTGCTTTATTAGTATTTTTTTTTAAATTCCAAAAAGCCTTGTTTTCCGACCATCTAAAGGTATATAAGGCCTTAACTAATTATGCAAAGGTTCGTAGGACTTTGTTGACTCGATTATGTCTGTATAGAGAACGGCAGAATAATTTTTACGCATTCTGTCACAAACTTTATGATTTTTATTAAAACATTTGATAAAGAGTTTGAAACATAAATTTCTCTTCCATGGAACTTCATTAAATTAAAAAATAAAACTAATTATTGCCTATTACGTCAGAATTGTAATTTTTATTTATTTGTAGTGATTGAAAATAACTATTTTTTCATAAAATAATTTTTAATATTATTTTGATCGAGTGCTGTTCACCTGTATTCAAGACATACCCAGTTATCGACATGGTCACGACCCAGTAATCGACAACATTTATTTATATGTATATCTTTTTACTATCGCGAATATGTGTATGACGATTACTGGTCCGTGGATCCTTCAGACAATGCTACTTACGGACCCAATCTTTCTTTTCTGATTTTCTATAAACCAATATTCGATTCGTAAGACTCTTTTTTTGCTAACATTGTCCCAGTTTCAAAACTTCACATTCAAAACTTGAACATGTAGCAATTTTGCTTTTTTTGGCAGTTCTAAAATCGTGACGTAACGCAAACCTTGACATCCTCTCCCCCCACGTACGTAGACCGTAACGCCTGGCCGGACCCCCCCCCCCCCCCCCCCAATTGCGTTACGTAATTTGCGTATGCCCCCTTGGCATAAATATCGAAATTATACCGGAGCGTACTTTTTTCTTTCATCCAGTACTGTACATAAAAACATCGTGATTTTTCTATCAACAGATTAAAAAGTGGTACCATGTTCCAGTGGTTATCGCCAGAACGTATTCGGAATCTGGGATATCCCTTCGTGTTAATCCAAACTCGTTACGGGCAGCAACATCGTTGCAAAAGTATTCTCATACATGGGAACACATGCGTACATGAAATATGCATTGATACACTAGGATTCATATGAATTTTCACGAGAAATAACTGTGGCGTAAGTGCTCGTGAGACACGCGAGAGCGTTCTTGATACTACGAACCCGCTATTCCCAGCGAATGTCTGTCGCGTGAATTCTCAACTGACAAAAGGTGTTCGCAAGTGTAAACCTACTTTGACTCAAGTTCAAGCGCGTATAGTGCACGTACCCCACCGGCGGCTTTATTTAGCCTTGCATCAAGCTCCAATGATAAGCGTGAATTGACCAAAAAAATTGATCGGGTTATTAAAATGTACGATATGCCGCTAAATATACCAATAAAGTGCTTTTGAGTTTGATACGTTTCATTTGTCGATAAATATGCGAATAAAGTATTTTTGGGTTATTTAGCACATTCCTTTCTTAATACAGACAGCATACGCATTTTAAGTATAGTTCAAATGTCTGACACTACACCAGATCGAGGATACGTCCCAGTTGTCAAATCTGCGATTTCAAAAATTCCGCACGCGCGCACAGCCGCACACCACACACACACACATTGTAAGCGTGCGGTGGCGGATAAGAAGGGGAAGATGAAGGGCGAGGACAAGGACGAAGAGTAACAAGACTTTGACCCCCGAATGTTTTTTATGCGGGTTGAGGTGCTCCACAAGATGGTTGAGAAAAATGTACCATTCCATTTAAAAAAGCGGAGGTGACCTTCACTGCGCGTCAGCGCCTCCAGCGAAAAAAAAATTGTCGCATTTTATGGCTCCCTTCACACCGTACAACTTTTGTCTGGAACATTTTTCTGTGACGGCGAAAATTACCGTGTTATTTGGGGGGGGGGGGAGAGATAAGAGGGCCACCCTGTGTGTGTGTGTATAATGTAATATCGGTGTTTAGTTAAATTGGTCAGTATGTAGTTAACAGAAAAAGGCCAAGATTCGAAAGACAGCAACGTCACACGTATGTGGTTGCAAACTCGCGTGTACGTGTCTGTGTATATCTGACATTGTGTGTGTGTGTGTGTGTGTGTGTGTGTGTGTGTGTGTGTGTGTTTGTGTGTGGGTGGGTGGGTGGATGGGTGTGTCTATGTCTGTGTGTGTGTGTGTGTGTGTGTGTGTGTGTGTGTGTATGCGCGTGTGTACGAGAAGACGGAGTGAGATAGAAATGTTCTCTCGCCGCTCGCGGCCTCAGAGTGCTCGCTTTACGTGTAGGTTGAAGACGTGTGCACTCGGTGTTACGCATAGTACACGCTCTCCGACGACGACGGTCCCTCTGCTCGGGGAGAGGAGATGGAGTCTCATCGTGGAAGAGATCGAGAGAGACTCAACCTGCTCTGGTTGGGGAACACAGCGGTGCCAGCAAACCTGCAGTCGTGGTGAAGGTATGAAATGGCCCTCGAAAGAATGAGCTCCGTTTCTTATTCTACATGTATAGTGGTATTTAACCCGCTCGACGTATACCCCACTCCCGCGCGTGTGGAAAGGGCGTACGGGGTTCGATTTGGAGTTTTGTCTGACGCCGTTGTCGCTCTATCGTATCGATAAATACGTATTACTATATATATGGGGACAGTGTGATGCTGGAGAGCAAGAGAGTGAATGGTCTCTAGAGAAGGAGAAGGAAGGAATACGCCGCGGGCACGGAAGGCAAAGGCGACGGTGAACTCCCCACCTGGCTCAGAAAAAGAGAGACAGAGAGACAGAGAGAGAGAGAGAGAGAGAAAGAGAGAGAGGCTGCTAACATCGTAAAGGAGTGGGAGAGATGGAGGACCTTCGGTATAGAGAAGGAGATGACCGGATAAAACATCACCTTCGCTCTTTCTCTCTTTTTCTTTCGAATTTCCTAACGCGCGCACACCACGGGCAAGCGAGTAGAGGGAAGAAGCCACGGGGCGATGGTAGGGCAAAGGAGAATCGGAGAAGGGGGAGAGAGGGGGGAGAGAGAGAGTGAGAGAGAGAGCGAGAGAGAGAGAGAGAGAGCCGCGACAAAGTAGATAGAAGGGAAGGAGAAGGAGGTTCGATCCTAAGGGACTCAAAGGCGACCACACGAGGGAGGGAAACAAGGTAGTGAATAAGACAGAGATGGAGACGTACAGTGAAAGAGCGCGAACGGCGTAGGGTGGGGGCACCCATTCATGCTTTGCCTCTCGTCTACGAGACTGTAAGAGACCAGTTTACCGCATAGCATACCTTCGTATACCCCGTGGGCGCCATTCTACGCCCGGCATTCACCTACTATACTCGGGCCACGAGTCATCCAAGTCATTCGAGTCATTCGTAAAGCCAAGCCTTATAGCAAGAGGGAACGAAAGTTTGAAAATTAAATAAATAAACGAGAATACGTATCCGTATGTTCGTCGTAAGCATACAGTGTGCGGTGTTTGTGTGCATGAGCTCGCAACCGCGATTATCATTTTTTTGTCTTCGCACTATTCATTTCGGAACGAATATTTTCAAAGTCCCGCGAACGGTGAATGTAAGAAAAATGTTCAAAATAAAATTATCGGTATATTTTTAGTGAATTGTGACGTTCCTTTTGCGATTTTTTTTTCGTTATTTGCGAGTGTTCTCCGTGAGTTCCCACTTTGACGAGTCCGCGATGCCAAACAGAAGCTGAATTAAAGAAGAAAGACAACAAATTTTTCTCCGGTGGTCCAAAATCGTTGAATCTTGCGGACAATTTTTATACGTCCGTTTGTTTCCTCGCAGTGAAAAAAGAACAGAATAAAGAAAAAACAAAAACGTAGTCCTATGGCCCTAGAGGGTGTCGCAACGAGCACTCGTAAAATGACGATAATAAAATGGACTTTAAATAATTGAATTACTGCGCGGGCATTTGTGCGCTGGGGTGCCACTTTGGTTTATCGTGTTCACCGGTATTTTTTTTTTACGGACGCGACTCTCAGGTCTCAGTCGTGATCACACGAGACTTTCAATTTGATTCGTTTTCTTATATAATTATATACAAGCATCCGTGTTTATGTGCAGACAAACGTGCATATTTGTATACACGTACACCCACGTCGAAGCCACAAAAGAGCGATAGACGGCTCTCGGTCGTCCCGGTGAAACAAGTGTTATGTGATATCGGCGGTTTGTCGGCCTCCCTCCCGCAACTTGGCCGCCCCCCCCACTTCACGCGAACCCAGATATGCGTCGCAAAGCCTTGCCAGCTTTGATATATTCGGGCCGGTGAACAAGATCGGAAGATTAATTGAAAGAGGAGAGACAACAAATATTGAGCTCGATCGAGCATCGATTTGCCTTCTCCTCTTCCCCTTGCGAAACGAGAAAAAAAAAGAGAGCATGAAAGGTGCAAGGGTAACGATGAAGGGGCTGATACTGATCGTACTTTTGACGAGTCTAACGATAACAAGAACGAGATCGAGCTTACTTGGTGTCGAGCTTGACGAGACGGGCGAGGAATTCTTAAACGAATATTTGTCACTTGACGAGAGCCGATATCTCGCCGAACTCCAAGAATTCCAGGACGCCGCGATTGAGATCGATCTCATTGACAGCAAGAAACATCGACGACCACATCAAGAGCCTCGAGTACTGTATCAGATAGGGGTATGTTTGTCGTTTTAGTTTTGTCGTAACATTTGTTTCCTTCGTCATTTCTATGGTAATGTGTTGAGGATATTCCGTAATGTCGAAAAACGACAGTTTGAAAGAATGTCTCGTGTGATTGTTTGGTACAGGCAAAAACTTGCAGTTTTTGCGATACCTCGCTCAATTTTTGCACATCAATAGTGTATCAGGTAGTATGTTTCAAATGAATTTAAGGAAAATCGAGTAAACGCTCGCGATTTTGGGCGAGCATTTATTTGTTTACCTCCTCGCGCCGTAACTTTTACAATTTTGGTAGATATCTGGTTTACATTTGTTTATAGATATAGAGTATTATATACGGGATATCCGAGAAAAAATTGCGGAAATCGGTGAATATAGGTTCAGATTTTAAGGGAAGTTTAAACTTTCCAAAGAATGTCTTGTGGGTAATTTAAAAAAAAAATCAGATATTCAGATAATTTTTCGCACATAATGATATTGTAGAAACGTCGTGTCTTAATTTCACGAAAATCGGCGAAAGCGCTCACAGTTTTTCTTCTTTTTTTATGTCCACGTGAACTAGGATAAATGTATTGGTAGAACTGATTTGCTGCGCTAAAAAATCATTCGATCAACTTTGCTGGCACGAGCAACCACAAGAGAAAACACACAAAATATAAAACTATACAATTAATTTTATCTCGCGCAATTGAATATCTTCTCATTATTGTTCTTTTTTTTCGCTTTCGTGAAAGCTGCTGCGATCTTTTGATGTTTAATTGTATAAAAATTTGATACCGCCCGCACCTCGTGCGCCGACGACACATTGACTAGCAACTCGTGTCTCCCGCGCCTTTTTTAGCCTTTAACGACTCTCTCACTCGCTGCTCATACTCAGCGCTATGTAACAGGCATAACTTATCGCGTACGCATTCGCCGCCCACGAATTCTCACGTGTTCAAACATTTATATTCCCAGTGATGAGAACGATAATAACAACAACAATAATGATAATACTAATAATGATAATGCCATATATATGCCGAAACTCATGAATAGTAGATGATAATAATGGTTATAATGCCAATGATCGTGATGATGATAATCACGATAATGGTAATAATTATAATAATATCATTAATGATGATGAAGATAAATTAATACATTTCAATTCGTCCAACTTAACGCCGATAAAAAATCTTCATAATATTAATACAATATGAGCGTTATTTGTTTTGTCGTACAGGCATCAAAATTTCCATGAGTGACAATTTGTTCTTTTGTTCGGGAAATTTCACTTGTAATGTCTCGATCTTTGCATCTCACTACGAAAGTAAGTTAGTAAATACGAGAATAACAGGAATAGTGTAAATGTTGAAATTAAATTCGGACTGAACGTTTGCACCTGTAGACCGGAAACGCATAAAATTCAATGGAAGAATTCCCGTGCATATAGAGTTGAAAAAATATTTCTGCGAAATTTTGAATGCTTCATAGCTATTACATCTGTGCATGTAAAAGAGCGATAGACGTGCCCGTGTTGTGCCCGTATGTGCACAACACGGGCACGCACTTTTTATGGTGTTCTTACTATTTGTCGCGGATGCGTGTAGGGCATCAGCAATTATATAAATACCGATGAAGCAAGATGAGAGAACGCAGAGACGAGCAAAGATCAAGCCATGACTGTTCCTCCGGAGTATCATATATATCGACAGGCGCACAAATAAATAAATAAATATATATATATATATATATATGTATGTATGTATGTATGTATGTATGTATGTATGTATATATGTATGTATGTATGTATGTATGTATGTATGTATGTATGTATGTATGTATGTATGTATGTATGTATGTATGTATGTATGTATGTATGTATGTATGTATGTATGTATGTATGTATGTATGTATGTATGTATGTATGTATGTATGTATGTATGTATGTATGTATGTATGTATGTATGTATGTATGTATGTATGTATGTATGTATGTATGTATGTATGTATGTATGTATGTATGTATGTATGTATGTATGTATGTATGTATGTATATATGTATGTATGTATGTATGTATGTATGTATGTATGTATGTATGTATGTATGTATGTATGTATGTATGTATGTATGTATGTATGTATGTATGTATGTATGTATGTATGTGTGTATGTATATTCACGTGCAGCGAGTACCGCGTGTTGCGGCAGTATTTGTCTCGTGATCCTCGTAGATCCCATAGAAACTCCCTTGCAGGGGTACATTCGAGTAAATCGCAATAAAGGCTAGCTGTGTGCACATTACGGTGTAAATGTGAGGGGGGGATGCTGCGGTAGCTTTCCGTTCAACTCGCAATGGCGAGCGACGGAGCAAAAGCGCAGAAGAAGAAAAGGAAGACGAAGGAGAGGTTACCGTATATATACATGAAGATTCCGAAGCGTAAAAACACAGCCTGGAGCTACGAGTGGCGCCCACTCGACGTTCTCTCCAACCTGTCGCGGCTGGAGAGTCTCATCGGTGTGTGTATGGGGGGGGGGGTATGTGTGCGTGCATACATATCTATATATGCTCATCTGATACGAGCGCTTTTCGTGCTTGCAAGATCGCGAAAAATCGGCAAGCGAGGGAAGTGGAGCGGGCGAGGAGAACGGCAGGAATGGACGGCCCATTCATAACGAGTATTTGGCTTGCTAAGGGAACAATGAGAAAACATCATTTGAACGACTTTATGACGCTCGACGACAATCGATTCTTCATTTTGTGTTTCTCTCCCTCGCTGTTTTCTTGCCTGACTGGAGCTACTATGCCATGGTGTGCGCGTGGTGTATTTGTGTGGGTGTGTGTGTCCGCATGTATGTTTATGAATAGGCGACTGTGTTTATATATATATATATATATATATATATATATATATATATATATATATATATATGAGTTTTATATAGATTGGAATGTAGTCGGCGCTTATGGCGTCCACGATGCAACACTTTGTACGTTTTTGCGATTCAAGCAACTCGCCATCCCGATCTCTCTCGGTATGAAGTTTTTCAGAAAATTCCTATTCCCGTTGCTTTTCTATCGATATGCATCGTTGTCGTTTCGTGTCACGGCGATTTTTTATTCATAGAATATCTGCATAAATTGCGGAATGAAATTGAAAAATTACGAAGCTTTGAAAAGCTCCGTTTTTCTGGAAGTTCCATATTTTCGGGAACGAAAGTAGCATTCTTCCAGTAATGGAGATCTCAGTAACTGAAAACAGTAATGCGACAAGTGCAAGGCGAACAGTGAAAACGAGATGGGTTTGCAAACGTCCGCAAGAGCGTATGGTGTCAAGATTGGAAACTATACTTAAAAAATAAAAACAGTTTAAATGAGCTAGGTATAACAGAACGTGAAATTGCGTCTGCGAATTGTAAAAATTAAGAAAAAAATGAAACACTCACATCATTTTCTTATGATTTTTTCTCGTGCATGAAGTAACGACGCAAACAAGACATGCATAAGGTCAATAACGGACCAAGTACATAGCAAGCTTGCGAAAATTAAAAAAATACGTAAACTCCGAAAAAACGAAGTTGACCAATATTTTTTTTCCGCAAAAACCTTAACTAGCGCGTTTTAAACAAAATCGACATAACCTAACTAAAATTAAATGTAAGCAGCGCAAGAAGAAAAGTGCGCTCTGAAAATTTGTCTCTTATTTGCCATCATCCGTACGAGAAGTATGAATAAATAAATAAATATAGGCATGTGTTTGTCTGCGTGTGTGTGCGTGTGCGTGGGTGTACACACACACACACACACACACACACACACACACACACACACACACGCAAACACACACACACATATGTATGTAAGTATGTATACGAACAAATGCAACATGATGCATTATATCAGCAAAATACATTGAAACAAAATATTTGCGGCTCAGTATTCATGGCCACGTGTATAAATATAAATGAATTAATTTTCATATGGATATGGGCTTGTAAAATAGTACTATATATTTACATTTCTGCGTGTAACGGAAAGCCCGGAAAGTTTGCGAGGAGTCGTATTCCATTAGGTGGGTATTCCAACATCCATGGATACACCGGCTCATGGGCACCGTTTACCTTTACAATATATATGTAATGATACAAAACAGTAGACGTAGATTTTCTCTCGATTTGTTCTCGTTCGTTTTGGTAGCATCCCGTGTTGGATCGCTAGCTAGATGGTGGATTAGTCGGCCTGTGGAACGCGTTTGATATAACCATTATATCTCTCGCTTTCCTTCTTGATCCCCTGCTTTTTATTTCGTTTTCATTATTTCGATCTATGTGTATATATATCGATATATGTTTCCCAATATATAAACTTGTGTGTGTGTGGGAGTGTGTAGCAGCACTATACTAATAATATTTCATCTTCGTTTACCCGTATTTCATGCCCATTCCTCTATTTTCGCTCTCTCACTCATTTGCAGGAATATATCGTGTATATACGTATACATATATAATACCGAGTGCCAGGTGTCATGTTCGTTGCGGTCGTGGGAGAAGCGAGAGACTCGTGAGAACTTCCGGATCGTCCTCGAGGCCCTTCCGGTTCTTCCCTATTATTCCATTTTAGTTTGCTGCCACCGTTTCAATTCCCCGTGCCCATGCTGCTTCTGGTGCTGCTGGTGTAGTCCAGCAAGGATACGGAAGAGGGAAATACATAGAAATATGTATATATGGGTGTGTGTTGTAAGGAGAGATGGTCTTTCCTACACTGTTGATATACGTCTTCTGTGTGTGAATATATATATATATATATATATATTTGTGCGCGTGTGTGTGTGTATGTGTACAAAAAAGCTTCTATTACGCTTTTGGCTCTTATACGCACTTTTCACTCGCCCTTCGTCCATTCATTCATCTGCACTCATTCATACCTCGTATACTATTGCGTATGCTCCTCTTGCTCTCTCTCTCCCTCTCCCTCTCTCTTTTCCGCGCTTTACTTACTATGTTACATTCGACGATTCAGCACAGGTGTCCCTCGTAACTTTTGTGACGTAAGGAGTATTTCACGCCAACTGACAATGTGTTGGCAAATATTTTTTCTTTCGTCACTTTTTCCATTTTCGCACGTTTTCCATACGCATACTGCAGGAACGATGAAAATACTAAAAGTTTTTCTCTAATGGACACGTTTGCATCGTATTCAGTGCTAATACTTTCATTACTAACCTTGTCACTGATAAAAAAAAATTCGCAGACCGTCAAACGCAATTTTACTCCAAGATGAGCATTGATACATGTGATTTTTAGAAAAATAATTATTGTTATTATCATTATTATTATAGTTAAGGAAAAATATGATAAAATAAAATAAAATGTACAAGCTTGGGAAGCTTTTCGAGATAACTATGATTTTTTAAGTAGAATCTGTGCTCGAAAAGGTTGTCAAGCTTGTACTTTTTATTTTATTTTATATTTTTCCTTAACCATAATAATAATAATTACAATAATAATTTTTCAAAAAAGCGCATGTATTAATGCTTATCTTGGCGTAAAATTGCGTTCGACAATCTGCAAGAAATTTAAAAAAGTAAGTGAAAAGGTTAGTAATAAAAGTATTGGCACTGAATAGGATGCAATGAAGTATATTTGAGAAAAACTTCTAGCATTTCCCTCGTTCCTGAAGTATGGGTATGGGAAGTTTTCGAAAATGGAAAAAGCTCCGAAAGGTATATAAAGGACTAGCTTTCCGCCCCCGACTTCGCTCGCGCAGACGTGTGTCGGATGCTCCTTAATGAAATGTGCTCCTTAAATGTTTCATTACGGAACACGTAGAATTGTGTTGAAGAGCATTGCTACTAAGTTTCAAGTAAATCAGACCATATATTTCTTTGACCAGACAAATTTTGCTACCCCCTTTTCCCTTTAAGGACTGAATTTCCAAAAATGCTGAAATTTCATTAATTATACCTAGGAGCAGTTATACAAAGCTTCGAGTCAATTTTAGGCGTTTTTTTTTCGTACAAACTTTTTCACCCCCTTTCGTTTAGGGGTTGAATTTTGAAAAACGCTAAAATACGTCTTTCATGCAGGGCCTTAAAGAGCATTAATATTAACTTTCAAATAAATCTTCTGACCAGATTTTTTTATTTTCCATACAAATGTTACCCCTCCCGTCTCCCCGTAGGGGTTCAATTTCTAAAAACGCTGAAATACGACTTTGATTCTGTGAAGAAGCACGAATACCAAAGTTGAAGTAAATCCAACTAGATTTATAAAAATGTCCATACAAACTTTGCCACCCCTCTTGTCCCCTTATGAATTGATTGAATGAAACGCCGAAATACGTGTTTCATTAATCTTGTCCCGGAGCGTTGATACACAACTTTCAAGTAAATTTTACCAGAAAATATTTCTTCCCATACAAACTTTGCCACCCCCTTTCGCTCCCTTAGGGGTTGAATTTCGAGAAATCCCTTTTCAAACGATGCCTCCAATATAAAATCAACACCCTCCCCAAATTTCACGTTTCTACCTTAAGCGGTTTAGGCTGGACGAGGATGAGTCAGTACATATATAGATATGCAAGATACTGGAAGAAACCACGAAAAAAATGTCAAAAAATGATTACGCTAAAACAATTTAATATGTTTCATATAATTTTATTTGTTTATCAAATACGTCGATTCTTTAGATCGTGGATACATTCACATGTTTTAACGGATAAATAAATTATTACATGAGGTTTGAAGGCAAGATGTAGGTTTAAATGTTTCGCGAATCGAATAGCAAGGATTGACGTTTGGTGCGTGATACGATTGATTAATTTTCTGCGATGCATCCATTTCGCGCACCTGTGACAAATATTTAAAATGCGTTGCGAATGAATATGAGTATTGTGTGTATTCCTCGAACGTGTGCGGAGGATTGATGCGAAAATAATTTACGCCTGAATAGTGTTTGTTGTACGAATGTACAACAAATACGTGGCAAAATATGAACTTTGAGCGTTCGATTAGTACCACGTGCCAACAAACACGTCTTGAGCTCGCTCCGTCTAGCAATTTACAATCGAGTGCAAGGACCATTTCATGGCGCGTTTTGCGTACAGTTGAAATTCTACAATCTCGATAGGATTTTGCACGTATCCGAAACTCATCGTTCTTGTTCTTGGCTTATTCTAGTTCTCTGCCGTGTCGCTCTCTTTCGCTTCTTTTATTCCGTTGTTGTTATATTTCTTTAAAAAATACCAACAGTTCACACAGCTATGACGCAGAATTAATTCGAGTCACATAATCAGTAATATTCGCAGTGCATTTCAAAATCCGTTTATCGATGTTGCTTTGCTGGATCATCTGATATTCATTGAATCATTTGTTGTGAACGATTCTGGAATCGTTATTGCTCCTTTCGAAGGCGGGTAGGCGGTTGCAAAAAGAAATATTTCGGTGCAATTTGTGTATGAAGAGGATGAGTATAGTCGCGGATGGACTGGAAACCAGGGGACAGGACGTACACGATTGCCTCATTGACTGGATTGACAACCTCTGAATGGAGTTGTTACGAAGTGAGATATATGAGGAGGGAGAAAAGAGACTTGAGACGCGATTTGATGTTCTTTTGCTCAGCTCAAGCTATACCTACGTCCATACACGCACACGCGGCCGCGCGCGCACACACACACACACACACGCGCGCGCGCGCGCACGCACACACACTCACACGCACACCCATCAAGCATTCCATAAAAATATACGTACACACACCCATATATCTTTCTATGTAGGTGGATGAAAAGCCGTCTTGCATTTTATTCAATCCCGCTGTTTGCCTTTTACACGTCTATTTCAATTTAATTATTAGTTATAATTCTCGACACTTTATGCCACACGTGTGCAGTAACAACTTTATCTGCCAGACCCATTTTTAATGCGTTCAATACCATTGGAAACATTTGTATAACCAAATATCGTTCGATCAAATAAGTTTGATTAATTCCATCGGGGATAATTGATGGATTTTACGAAGAAACAAAAAACACCTTCGTTAAAAGTTAATAGATAAATTGAAAATCCATTTATGAGTCATCGTTTTAGCGTACTTCAGTTATTTTGTAGTTGCATAGAATAATTCCTCCAGGGAGTTTAATATGTAACGATAGTATGTTATTTAGAACCTTTCACCATTTTTGGGTGAGCAAAGCACGGCTTTTGAGTATCAGAATTCATTTTCGGAAATGTTGTACTTTCGATAAATGTTGGAAGAAAGACATCGTGTATAAAAAGTGATATGCTATTCTCTTGAAATGGATGTATATATACACCAGGTCGAAAGAATTTCATATCGCTTTTGTATGTATTGCACTTTTGTGTGTATGTATGCACATGTACGTACAGGAGAACCCCGATTATCCGGATCAATTGAGACCAGGGGCAGTCCGGATAATTTTTTTATGGTAAAATGAAAGTAGTTAACATAGGATTACTAAATCGTCCCCCGTTTCGCGATCACGAGTGCACATACCTACGAGCTAGAATGCGTAGGGCTACAGAACGATATATATATATATATATATATATATATATATGTGTGTGTGTGTGTGTGTGTGGGGTTACAATTATAATGTGGCGATGCTTTTTTTTGACAGGTTTGCCCGGCCATTTTGGGACGTTTGAGGTGCGCGTTTCGAATAGTTTTATCGAGCCCTTTCTGAAAAAAAATATAGCGCCTATGTGAGAAAAATAGTTTCCGCGATAAAAAAGAGTTTGAAAAAAATAAGAATGGCATTTCGCATGACAATAGTAAAGTCGATTTGATTTCGATTACGGCAAACCCGGTTAGAGCTCGTTAAAAAATGTTATCACAGAGAAAAACAATATTAAGAAAATCAATATCAAACAATAATTCAAACTTAACTCTGAGGAACGGCGGAATTGGATAAGTCGTGATCGTAGTAGGCATCTGAGCTTCCGCTTGGTATCTTCTCGTCGCGGTTGTCATGAGGTTGGGAGTTTCACCGAGAAATGTCAAGCCATGGCTGACGTTATGATGTCAAAGGCGTCGAGTGTGCTTGTGTCATGTGGAAGACCAATCTCGAACGGTCTTTATTTTTGCGTAGGTCCCCCCGAATCGGCGAAAAAGGAAGATCAAATCACAGAAAAGATTATGGGCTATGGGTAAATGATGAAGCTCGGACACGGTCGACACGCATTCTTTGTTTTCTAATTTGACCCGTTAAATCAGGTTTCCAGAACTAGCAAACCGTTTTTGCTTCGGTGATTCGTTCCTTTTTTTTTCGCCGATTTGGCGAGATCTGCATAAAGATAAAGGCTATTCCGCCTGACTACTGCATCATTGCGTCGATCAACATTGGTCTTCCATGTTACACTCGCACACTCCAACACCTATGTCATCGTAACGTTCGCTTTGACTTGACATCTCTCGGTGAAATTTCCAACCTCGTGACAGCCGTGACGAGAAGATAGCAGCGGAGGGTCAGACGCCTACTCCGATCCCGGTCCTCCAATTGCACCGGTCCTCAGAGTTAAGTTTGAATTATCGTTCGATATTGACTTTTTGATATTGTATTTCTCTATGATGACATTTTTAAACGAGCTTGAACCGGGTTCGCCGTATTCGAAATAAAATCGATTTTACTTTAAAATATATATATTTTTTTCATTGTGGAACATATTTTTCTTACGTGGGCGCTAGTATTTTTTCAAAGATGGCCTGAAAAATTATTCGCAAAGCGCACCTCACGCGTCTCAAAAAAACAGCGCAAACCTGTCAAAAAAGCACGACCACATTATAACTGTCACCCTATATATATATATATATATATATATATATATATATATATATATATATATATATATATATATATATATAAGCGCACACACGCACGCACGCACGCACGCACGCACACGCACGCACACACACACACACACACACACACACACACACACACACACACACACACACACACACACACACACACACACACACACACACACACACACACACACACACACAGAGGTGCGTGTGTGTGTGAGAGAGATGTTTGTGCATATATGCGAATGTACGCTTGTATTGAAATATTGTTGGCAAATGCATGATATTCTTCCTACGTGAAGGTAGTGAAAGCCACGAGGGCGAACGAATTGGAAAGTGTTATGAGCAGCGTGTCCTCCGCGATTTGTGGCCGCTCTCTATGGTCTTGCGGTATCAATGATGTAGAAACGAATGAACCGCAGAATCATACGCTTGTCAATATGCGTGAATTTTTTGGGTGTATGCGTGACTGCTGATGCCTATGTGTTAGTACGCAGATGGAATATTACCAAAATGAAAATGCCGTGTCCTGGAAGTCCGTTATCGATTACGGGAATTTATTGAGCCGCACGCTTCTCCAGATTTATGCAACTTATGATACAAACGATGTTTGAGGTTGGAAATAACATTGATAAATTGTGATTATTGTTGTATCGGCATTCAATCATATACACCGTACCGGGCGCATTTCCGGTCTACATATTTGCGCAATGTAACTCGTGACTACGCAAGTCAGTCGTGGACGAAACGCGTGATTATACAAATGATCACTTTTATTCACCGCTCATGTGGGCTGAGTGGAATATATTACTCTGCAGATTTAAAAATATGTATATTGCATAAACCCTCGAAAACTTCTCTACGAGTAGGGGACCCTGCACGATTTCTATCTTTTAAAATTTATTTAGGAAGCAGATCATTTGATTTCGCAGACGAAACAAATAGTTTATATGTGCTCGATGCCTTAGCAGCATTTTCGTATACATATTTGTATACAAGTATATATATGTACCAGTATATACAAAAATAGATATGTACATTGAAAAAAATGATTTAAGCTGTCTGAATCCGTCGTTAGGGAATAGCAACGAATTATTTATTGGAAAATTGCATATTGGGTTTTCTGAAGAACCATTTATTCAATAGAATTAACGAATACTCGGAATAACGAAATATTTTGGTGTTTCATCTTAATATTTCGTCAGCCACTTGCAAATGAACAATTTCGTTAATCCATGTGATTGTTTACCTGTGAAAATATATATTTATGTATTAGCAGCTTATTTATAAGATATTCGACTTCGCTCTTGAAACAACCAGATGTGCTGATATAGTTAACATGACAACAATATAATCGTTGAAAAATGACCTTTACCCATATGTATATATGAATAACGACTGCACAAACTGATTGTCGCGGCGAACGCTACAAGAAGAAAGGAAAAAAAATAAAGAGTGCACAATACAACATTTACCGTTGAAATATGTATTAGGCTTATATCTACGAGCACAGAGGGACTGATTGGGAGATTAGGAGAACAAAAACGACAATCCAAAGGTGAGAGAGACAAGGAGAGAGAGAGAGAGAGAGAGAGACCGTACATGCGTTTTCCTAGCTTTCAGGATGTTCCAAAGTTGTATGTCGAAATATAAGGGATTTGTGGGAAATCGATGAACGAGGCACAACGAAAAAGGTATTCGGAGACCCGCTACTTTTTTCGTGCAAAATATGCAGATGTACAGACTGATTGATATTGCGATTGAATTGTATGATACTGTCGCGATAAATAATGACGTTTTTTGCATCTTTAGAATGCACCGAAATATAATGGTTTGACTTGTCCAATTTTGTTGACGAATTCAGGCTACGACAACTACTGCGACATTTTTTAGGATCCTTATTAGAGATTTTTTGATATTTTAGGAAACAATAGTCCAACCGTAAAACGAGGATATTGCGCATTAAAAAATATTGTCACTAATTCGGAGACAAGAACGAGTAATCATTTTATTCTGCTTATCGTATGTTTCTTTTTTGTGCGTTACCGAAGGACACACATTTTCACTCGGAACATCCTGTATACACGGATAGATCTACAGATATTGGTAATGCGGAGGACAGACAGGAGAATACGAAAAAAAAGGTGAAAAAATAAAGACCGACGGAATAGAAGATAGCCGTACATACACATCCGTTATTAACAAGGAGCGGAAAAAGAAGGAAAAGGAATGTGCCGAAAATCCCGTTTGAAAAATCTCGGGGCAGGAAGTAGGAAGGAAATGCGGTCCTTTTGCCAATTATGTCCGCTCCTCCTTGCTCTGCTCAAGGACTTGGTTGTGTATCCGGAGACAGATGTCGTTGCACGAAGGACAAAAAATTGTTCCGAGTAATGAAGTTATGCGTGTTCGTACATACACCAAATATAATTGTTGTCGAATGAATCAAAATTAAATGAAAGTTTATTATACCAATTCTCGAGCAGTTTCGATGTAAGATAAATCATTTTTCCGATTGTGTATTTCCGTCTTCGTTTCTTTCTTTCTCACGCACTCTTCGTGAGATGCTACTCTCCGATGTCTGTAGATCCGAGCCCCGTCACTTCCGGGCCCCGGGGACAGGTAAAAAGGTATTCGGAAGGATAAGTCTTAAGACGAAGGGAAAAAAAGGAAGAGGTCGAAGAAGGATGTTTTGATTCTTGAGAAACCTCCTCCCCCGCTCTTTCTACTGCTGATTCGTTTTTGTCCTTTCTATATCTTCTTCCGTCTTTCCTCCATCTCTTCCTCTCTACTCTTTGTTCTTTTTCGTACCTTCGTATCTATACATACACACAGACACATATATATGCAGTGTTAGTCCGGAGGCGAAAAGGATACGCTATACAAGAACCACGTGGTTCTTCTTCTTACTTTCTCAACCTATCTCTCTTTCTGGGCCCACGGAGAGACGCAAATGCGAACCATTGTCGTATTACGGAGTGGGGTCATCCGGCTTATTCTCAACTAGCGGAGAGACTTCCGCTATTTCACTCTAAGACATTTATATATGTATATATAAATATACGCGCGCGCACCCGCGTGTGTGTAGAGCGGATCTTGTCATTAAGGGGAGAAGGAAATCTATTGAGCCATTATTTCACGGCACTATCGCGGACACTGATTCGCCTCTGCACCTCTGACGCTCGACCAAAAGAAATAATACCGGAATTTCTTTGCCTCCGTTCGGCCCACAAGGAAATTATGAACTAATAGGAAACCAGATAAAAGCGGATAGTATTGAAGTTTGAATCGTTGGAATGTGAAGATAAGTCTTTTTTGTTTTTTATCGATTTTTTTTTTCGTATATTACTTATCCGAAATCACTCTGCAGATTTACCTCGTAGTCTTAAAACCAACAAAAAATTGGTTTTTACTTCATTAATATATATGATTATATTTTCAATTAGAATATCATTCTTAGCAGATTTTGACCTCACAAATCACATAGCAGCTCAAGTCTGGGAACAAACACTATTGGAGCAATGGAAAAAAAAAGATTCTTCATTGCATTTCCATTATGGAAATTTCAACGACAAACTTCTAACAAATTTTATATCATGATGGATCGATCGTATTCATGAAGAAGGGTTATTGTTTTATTGAACTTGGCGTCGCGTCCTTTGATATCGATGTAACTCCACCATAAACGTTCTCATTTTGAGGTCAATTGAGAGAGTTGCAAAAGTTTCGGAGCGGGCAAGAAAAAATGTCCAATATTAGTTTCATATCGAAAAGTTTGCACCGTTCGAAAGCAAGGAAAATTAATTATTTTAAAATTTTAGCAATTTTTTTTCGATCTACATAGCCTGCGATATCACTTAAACGTTTCTACATCCTTTTAGCACAGATTTCCGTTCTCAATTTGCAAAATGGGCTCTCGATTATGATAAAATAAAGAAATAAACAAAAACATCGATGCATTCCAACGATGCAAACATCAACGTCATCGTGGCGCATGGATGTGTGAATAATAATTCAAAGTCGTAGTTGGACTGCTTGATGTTAAAAACAACCCACACTGTAAGTGCCTCGCGTTACGTTGCTTTACATATCCTTGGACACGGAATTCATTCACCCGCGAAAACGAATTGCTACCTAGTGGTGTGTATGTATATATATGTTCACGATATTAGTCTCTGTCAGCAAAAGCGCGCTCACCTCGAGTAATAACGTTCAGTCAATTCATTCGAAACTGTCGTTTGCTTAATAAGAAATAATGTTCAATATGTGGGTGAACGCGCTGGCGCGTGTGTGTCTATATGTGCGTGCGGCTAAAGCTGAAAGTGTATATAATAATGATGATTATTACGAAAAACGTACCTATACACTCATTAATCGATAACATCACTTCTAATATAAGAAATTATGGCATCGAGGCGAGAACGATGAAAGTTCAAATGACGATTACGAAAAATAGATTCGAGCATACGCGTATAACGAGATAGTAGCATGTAGAACAACAAATAACTTGACCGCGCTCATTTGAATGCGAAATAGCGTTGCCTGTTGCTTAATTGGTTATGTACTCGCATATATATCACGTTAATTATTTTATAGAACTATCATGAGAAGGATGAATTGATATCGATATACCGGTATTGCTGATTGTTTCTTGTCTTAACGATGCATGTCATTTAAATTATGTGGCTTGTGTGATTATTGTATAGCAAGGGATTCAAATGTAAGCAGAAAAGTAAGTCAGATTTTTAACGGTTCCGCAACCTAGTTCCCCCAAGTTTAGTGTGCTAAGCGTGGATCTGATTGATCTATTTGCCCTTGAATTAAGGGTAACTAGAGTTGTGAAACCGGGCCTTGATGATAATTCGAATAGTTAGGTTAAAGGAATAATGGTACAGTTTTTTTCAATTCATCACTTGAATGTCGAAGAATTGAACGGAGGTAAATATTTTCTTTTTTTGAAATTAATTTTTTATTCGAGGAATTATCCTTAAGCGTCAGAGATGCGAATCCAGGGAATGTAAAAGCAAATAATCGACAATTATTGTTATTGGGTGCGATTAAAATATATAGGATTTATTCGTTCTTTTTCGATGCGTCCTTTAGGTTGATTCTATTGCTCCGACTTTTACTTTACACTTATCACTTCATGATTTCCGGTTCCCAAAAGATTCCCAGAGTATTGCACATCCGTTCAATCATAATGCACGAATGTATCGTACATTCACGAGGGCAATGTCAGATTCGGTGTCATCTGTTCAAAAAACAATGTAGTTGAATCCACTAAATGTATCTAATTATTTTTATTTATTTAAATAAAGTCGAATTTTCCTAGGGTCCAACATTTTTCTACTTAATTGAATGAACGGTCTGTATATATTGCAATATACACATCGAAGGGGGGGGGAGGATTATATATATATATATATATATATATATATATATATATATATATATATATATATATATATATATAAGGGTGGCCCTTAATATGGGTAAAAAAAAATGGATCGCGCCGCCCTCCAAGACGGTTCCAAATAATGAAAAAAAAATCTACGCGAAGCCCCAGCACTGTCCGTTAAGAGGAAGGCGTGCCTATAAGCATGAACTTAAATTTAAATGTCAGTTTTTCTTCATGATTGGAGAAATGTCGATTTTTTAAATCTAGTCTATTTGTCAATTTTTCAACACGATATTACTGTGGTTTAAATAAAAAATTCGTACTGAACGAAATAGTATCGATATCTTATGTGTACATTTTTTAAATATTGTGTTTTTTCCGACCAATTGGATGACTTGTGCGAATAAATAATTTCTTCGTTTTCAATAAAACGAACAAGCTCGCCAAGTTTTAAATCCTGCCAAGTTTAAAATGTCCCTATGCATTTTTGCGAAAGTAATTTTCAAATACATTTTTTATCCACAGCACTGGAAGTCTGATCTCAGTGAAATATTAATATGTTTGTATCTCAGCACGCAAGGAATATTTCTAACAAAATTAAAAAAAAAAAAACAATTCTGGCCAATCCGGAAGTTCGATGTGAATGGTTTATCGTGAATTTATATCCTTCGTACTTAATAGATTTTTCTGACAACATGCAAATTAAAAGTTTGATTTTGATGTGATTAAAAGCGTTCGACTGCAGCTAAATCGAACTATTGTTTCAAAATAATAGGATGGTAAAACTGAACGCTCATCAAATCTAGTATGGAGGACCTTATTGTTTGATCTGTATATTGAATACCAATATACAATAGCTTCGGAAAGTGAAAAAAAAATTCACAAATAAACTAGATTTATAAAATCGAAATTTCTCCAATCATGAAGAAAAATTGATATTTAAATTTAAGTTCATGCTTACAGGCACGCCTTCCTCTTAACGGACAGTGCTGGGGCTTCGCGTAGATTTTTTTTTCATTATTTGGAACCGTCTTGGAAGGCGGCGCGATCAATTTTTTTTTTACCCATATCAAGGGCCACCCTAATATATATATATATATATATATATATATATATATATATATATATATATATATATATAGGTTATGTTTAAAAAGTCATGATATTCGATCAAACACTCTAATTGTCACAACGATATTACCTAATTTATATACTTTATGGGACACAACAAATAATTATCGGGATTCATTTGGTCTCCTATGCCATATCTGCGACTAATAAGCTACAAACACTCGATAACGTAGGGGCAGCGTGCACAGGTTGTAGGTTCGATTCCATATGTAGGGGAAATATTTTCTTCGATTAAAATCAGTTCAGAAGGCCAATGAAGGGCGAATTATGATACAAAATCATTGTCGTAGAACTCTAATTTGAGTATTTCATTTTATTTTGGATTTATACAATATTTTATGCTTATAGTCACTCGAATTTGCAGAGTATATTGCAAGCAGATAAAGCTTTATTCGCATTGAATTGTTATTTATTTAATTTGAATATATTTAATACTTTACAAGAATAGCTGAAGAAATAAAAATATATATTTGAAACAAATTGGATCGTAGCAGGCCGTGAGACAAGGAAAAAACCTATTTGATTAAAATAGATCCTATTTAAATTAAATATTTTTTCTTTGGCAGTGCGTGTTTCACTTGCGTTACCATCGGAAATTCAGTAAAATTGTCTTCCCTCGTAGTCGCCGTCGTAGCCACATATATTTAAAAACATGTTTTCTAGTACGTGGTTTACTTGAATTCGCCTCGAAATATTACAATGATCGTTGGCCTAAAAAAACGACGGCGAAAGTAATAATTTTCAGGGTAATATTTGCAGCCCATTGGTAATTGGTGCGCTTGATTACCGATTTCCCTTGCACTTTGTCACTTTCTTTGTATACTTTCCCCCTCGATGTCTGTGCTTGTTACCTGCTCTGGTAAAGAGTTTGAAGTATTACGAGATAAGTCTTGCCTTTCGTATGCAACTGCAATTAAACGTTTTCCACGACAATCGTTGTACACGCAACTTCGAATGAATTGGACGCCGTCCAAGTTTTTAGTGGCGATATAAATTACATGCGACGAATGATTCATACAACTTCTTGTTAGAATGTTATTCCTCCGTCATCTCGGATCGCAGTGACACTTGGCTGACGATGATAACGAGACCAATTAATTTCGCTCACCCTTCTTTGCTCTATTCGTATCATTAAACGGGAAAATTGTAACGAAAGGTCTCGGAATTATGATTGGCAAATTAAATATTTCCACGGATCGTGAAGGATTGGGTGAAAAATTCCGTGAGAATTCATTCATGCGGAGTATATTCGTTGATTATTCATATAAATAAATAACTGACGGAGTTTGTATACCTGAAAATATTTATTTGCTTACCTGTGAATTATGGAACGGAGATAACTTCAAATGCCAATATTTCATCCAAACCAAACAATATATAGCTATTATGGTCGACGACTGGACTATATAATAAAGATAAAGACGACAAAAATAAAAATTAAGCGATTTCGGACATTCACGATATCACCGTCACGTAGCGAACCGAAGAACATTTTCAGGATTTTTCCTCCGCGGTCCCCGTGGGCTATGCCGACTTGTACGGTTCCACCCCTCCCACTTTTACCTCCTAATTGTCACTGCACTATTTCCGGTTCCCCAAAGACCTCTATAGCGTTGGCTACAGCCATGCGATACAATGCCGCTATATCTATGAATTTTGAAAATTTTCTTCGTCCGTTTGTCTGTTCGATCGAAATTTGCTTGAACACGGCTGAAGCTTTGTTTTTCCAACTTTGTTGAGAGATGTCAAGTAGAACTTAAGCATCTGCAATTCTCATATTGAAAGAACAGTAGCGTCTGTTACCCTTGAGCATTTAAGAGAAAGTTTTTCAGTGAATACACAATGTAAAACAGTTTCATTCACTACAATCATTATGTATGTCAATTCTTGATGTTTTTTTTTCTGGTGATGTGACAGTGCATATGTATTAATGTATATAGAAAACGGGTTTCTTTAAGTATATAGAGAACGTATTTATCACAATAACCTTAATTCACAAGGCGAAATGAAGTGTTCGACATACTAAGTTGATGTTTGGGTAAAAGTTACGAATTTATGTAAACGTACAAATATGACTGTATTCATCATTGTAAGATTCACTTGTTTTGTATTGATTGCAGGAGAGCGAGGAGGAATTGCCGGAATGCTCGGATCGCAGCGAGGTCTGCAGCAAAGTGGATTTGTACGGTGCACCGTGGGTCGAGAGGCAGTGCCGATGTCCAGGTGGACGTGCCTGCCCGAGCAGTCTCCATGCCGACGACGGTCACACCATCGTCGACAAGACCCGACAGTACAAGCTATGCGAGCCCGTTAAGAGATTGCCGATCTGTCGTTATTTCAAGTGAGTTCCACGTACACACCGATTGCCGCGCAAATAACGAGCGAGAAAACTTTCCTTAAAACACAACAACAACAACAAAACGAACAAAAAGCTATTCGCTTCCGCTACTCCACCGGGAAATCTTGGCATTCGCGGAGACAGAAATTGCAGTGGAATGGGAAAATCGAATAAATATTTTTTTAAAGAAAGAACTCAAACGGATCAAGTAGTTCACTCAGTAGTACGCTTTGCAAATTTCCCCGCGGTGTAATTTGCCGCAGATTAATTCATATGTGAATTGTTGCTGTGAAAGCAAGAAGAGTCCGAAAAAAATAGGATTCATCCGAGGAAAACGAATCAGGAACAAAAGTAATCATATTTGCACAACCTTTGCATTGTTATTAGTTCTGTTCTTAGCAATAATCGTCAACGAGCGTTCTGTTTGTTTGTGATTCTCAACTTTTTTTTACGTTCTCAAGAGTTTTTTTTTCCGCGGGATGAAAAATACGAGTAATTGATTCTTGGCCGAATGCACATTCAAATCCTTCCAGACGATTGAGAAAGATACATTTTCCAAGTGGGGATTGCATCACGAATGCATTCTCGTTGAAACTGATTGAGTTGGTAGCAATATTCTCGTGCCGTTTTTACTTTAACTGTGGTTTTGCGTCGTCATTTTCAGAGATGTAACGTGGACCTTGGCACCGGGTGGAGGACCGGCAAATGCAACTGTGCAAAGGGTTCACTGCCGTTGCAGACCAGGAAGCGTCCCATATCTCGTTCGGCGGCAACCTCACAGATCACCTGAGGGTAACCCGGGTTTTATCTACGCTTTTGCGTGCTCACCCCAAAGCGTAAGTCCCACGGGTTTTGAAAAAGTAATAAACAAAAACAATTCATGAAGGACGAGTTCTTTATCTAGGAATGTTGAAGGGCACCGATTTTTTTTTAGACTTTCATGCGTCCGATGAAAATTCAACATTGAAGTTTCTATATGTTTCGCTTTGTCGTATTCAAGGAGAAAATATGAGTATCAACATTTAGGAAACTTGACGCCGTTCTTCATGGAAAATCGTAATTGCACCAATTCTATCGCCTTTTTTCGTGCGAAACTATGCTAAATTGCCGAGATATTAATCTTTTTTAACTCTTCGGGTTGAATTCTTACTGAACGTGTCAATATCTAAAAAAGAATCGATATCCTGCAACGTTCATCGATGATGCGATATTAAAGCTCAACGCTTCTTAATCCTTAGACATGTTTTCCCCTAATTTTTCCGCATCACTGCAATCAATTTGTATTCATTTATTTCCATACATTATCAAAGTATCGTTGAACGGTCGGCATATAGAAATTGTTCGAATTATTTTAAATATCGATTTTATAACATTTATAACGATTTCATAACACGCTTGATTTACGTTTAAGTCAGATATTTTTATTTCCGCGATTCTTCGAGTGAAATATTTATTAAAGAAAACCTATTCTTTAAAATAATTTTAAATGCAGATTGTTTCGCACATATTGCCTCTTTTTGTTTCCAAACTCGTCGATTAATTCTGGATATTTGTATTTTTCGTTTAACGCAGAGGCTAAGATGCCAGCACAAGGAGCCGTGCAGACTATTCACGGTACGAAAGCGACGAAGTTCCCAGCTCGAGGAAGTCAACGCATCGCCATTGTGTCAATGTCCGAAAGGTCATAGATGCCCGAGACGTCATACTGACCCGGGTTCACTTCCAGCGAGATCGTACTCGGGTGTTCTCGAGATAAAGACTTACAGCGGCTACTGCGTCCCCTCACATCATACCGAACCTGTTTATACTCTGTGATACTCAGGACAAAAATCTTTAGAATAAACAACAGCGAGAAAAAGACCTCCTTCGACGTGGCCTCGTTCGGAAACTTGTGCACCAAACTTTAACAACGCTAAGGGTTCCGTTTGAAGTACGGGAGGAAAAAAATTAACAGACGAAGAAAACATAGAAGGACTCCACCGAAAGTTACCGATATCGTTCAAGCGAACCAAAAAGCCACCAAAGTTGGGAAGTGAAGATCACGATCTGACATACCGACCGTGGATAAAATCGATAACTTTCTATACGCTCTATCACATAACACGTGAAAAGAGGAGAACAACGCCGGGCGATATTCTCGTAGATATTTTTTGGCATCCCTTAAAAAAAGAAACAACCTACACGCATAACAAAAAACGGGCCCCGGAATGTCCTTCGAGTCCTTTTTCCTTGACAAACGAAGTAACTGAAGCCTTATAAAGTTCTCGTCCGTTTTGTCCAGAGGAAAATAAGAAAGGAAAATAGTATTAAAAAGCGAAAGAAGTGGAAAACGATCGTGATTTCACGAGAGAAGCGGGGCACCGAAAAACATGCTATTACTCGTGTATTTTTGGAGAACAGCTCCACATCAGCGAAAACACATGCAAAATAAGCTTTAAAGTGACCGAAGTTCGTTTTTTACTTTTTTTCATCGTTCGTCCTAACGTCAATAAGGGAAAGAAAAGGAAGGAGAAAAACGAAAATCGAATAAACGTCACGCAACTCTGTTATTCTGCACAAATTGTTGTAGATTTATCGTTACTTGTATAGACAGTGTATAGTTCAGTCCATTTATAATGTTTTTAACAATAGCCAGCGTACTATCGATAATTATTTACCGATTGCTATTATTATTATTTTACAATACTTAATAGTAAAAGTATTGTAACTATCGTCATTACTATGAACCTATACTACTATTATCTTTTAACCCTATTATTATTATTATTATTACCTTTATCGAGAAGACTTTGAAAATACGAAAGGTATGTTTTAACGTTGGTGATTCAACATACGCATCATAGCTACTGTTAATATTACTAAACATCTAGATGACGATTCGGAGTTCTTCGTATACCATTAATATTTCCGAAAACTGTAAATACAATATATATATATATATATATATATATATATATATATATATATATAGGTGGGTTTAGAGGTATGAAAGCCTTTTGTTTTTTATTGTACAATCGTTAATAATTACAAAGCGATTTTAAGTCGACATGCGTGAAATCGATTTGACATCGACACCGATAGTTTTTGTGTAATTTTACAATTTATATTTCCTTTAGTAGCGCCTTCTTATGTTTGCTTTAATTTAATAAAATATATCACCACTTTGTTGACGATAAAGGTTTTTTTATGTCCTTTTTTTGTACTTAATAATCGTACCTCCGAAAGCGATTCAAGGGAATTTCTTTCTCCAATGGAGAGTAGAGAAATAATAGTACCTCTGTCGGTAATGCGGGAATGCTCGATATTGATTGACCGTTGAATGAGATAGATGGCGGCCGGCGCGCCTTCTACCTGTGCGAATGTATCTTTTTATCTCACTATTGGAAAATCTTAGTTTGCGTTTTTTTTGTATACTTGCTCGACAAGGTATCTGGGATACGCGAACTTTCGAAAACAATTATTTTAAAATTGCCGCTATTAGAAAAACGTATTTACGAATTTCCTGCCAAGGGAAAAGCCATTTTTCTGACGCGGAAAATCCATGAGAGCTTTTTTCCTTATAAAGATTATGACTATTTTCTTTTTGTCTGTGAATGTTCCCTTCAACAAACTCAATAATTCTCGTCAAGTACAAAGTCTGATTCATCGAATTTATATTTAAAAAACGATTGCATACAGGGATCAGAGACGAAAAACTTGAGCGTCAAATTAACCGGTTCCGATCGATATATCTTCGGCCGGAATACTGGATCTATTTTAGCGCGTTATATTCGCTCATTGCTTGTGAAGTGATCCAGTTTATACAAGAAACTGTTTCGCCACTGCACTTTAACGGTATCCAGTTTGCACTATGTGCTCCGGTATATCAGTTACCATATTTCACCCGAGACACCCCTTATGTAGAGAGAATACTAGCTAGCGGTTGTATATATACTTAAATAAAAGTTTCGTAGACACCAGTCACTGTACGGATCGGAGAGCAATATGAAGTATGAGAAAATGTATAGAGTTGTCCATGGGAACGTTGCGGTCCATCAACCCCTTCGAACGCAATATTTCTTTCCCCCCCCCCTCTCTCTCTCTCTCTTCATCTTCTTCTCGTATAATTGGCGATTTATCGATTTCCTTCTTCCTCGGTTGGTCGATCATTTCGTAGGAGCATGCTTCGCCAAGTGTACCTAATCATTTATTATCCTATATCCTTGTAAATATATTCAGCAATGTAATTTTAGGACAAATTATCATCACACAGAGATAAGAATGGAATTCCAGTTCTACTGCGGATGTAAATACCGACAATTCACAAATCCGATATAGCCAATTCGATGTGGCAAACTAAAAGAGTCAGCAACTTTCAATTAATCATTTTGGAGTTGTTATTCCGCAAAAAGCTACTACTACCAAATTCCATCGATATCAAGTTTTTTTTGTATTTTGGTTCGTCATATTCGATATGCTATTTTGAGTTTATGATCTTGTAGTTCAGATACTTTATCAGTGATCTCAAAAACCTCGGGATGCAAAATTTCAAGAAAATCGTAAATAAGACAAACGTAGGTACTGCTCGAAAGTTTCAAAAGCTTCTCGATAATATCGAAAATTAAAATACGTGTTCTTACTTCTAAACAATTGTGGAGGAGTCTATATTCCCTTGATAAAATCTTTCTCTAGCCTCGAACTATTTCTCTTTTTCGAAAAAGAAAAAAGCATGGCCTTAGAGCAATAGAGAAAAGTGATTAGTTACTTAATTCGTACATTGCGAAATTAATTCGGTTCTTCTACTTGGTTGGATATTCCAAAATGACAGCCATTGTTTTTCAGCCTCGAAGAGGTAGTTGCAAGAGTGGCTTATCCATCTGAAAAGCAGGGTGCATTTTGGGTCGCGAAAGAATATATATTGGAGTCGAGGGACGCTTGACTCATTTCCGTTCCCAATCGCGTTGCCCAGCCACTGCCTACGCAAATAAATTCATGCGATCCAGTCTGGTGCTGATAAATAATTCGACAAAGGCTCATTTTGATCAAGTATAGAGCTCGCGGAATTGAGCATTTGGCCCGACGGTAATTAGGTTGTATAACGGAAAACTCGCCGGAAATTGCCTGGTCGCCTCGATTCTTGGACACACCTGCAATACTGGTAAATTTATGTTTATATTATATTATAATTCTATATTATCGTCAATCGGAGACCATTGATTACTATATATACGAGAGAAAACGTGTTAATTCGGCATACGATCATGTCACTGGATTATCATTATATGTTTTCTTTCACAATGTTCCTATGTATGTCCTTTCGGGCTTATAAATAGTAAAATCGGTAAAAGTACGATGTTGAAATTTCCGCTGTTGAAATACAGTGAAAATTTAGATTTTATTGCCCAATAATGTGTGCATTTTCGGGTTACCGATATCGCCAAATCGTTTTCTTTAGGGTCTAAGAAGGTCCACAGCCGAATTCTGCAAGACAAGTGGATCATAATAGAATTCACGAAATACAAAGAATCAAAAAGATTCGCGTTGCATTCCAACGATGCCACCTTCAAACTTGTGCCAAATTTATAAAAACACTGCTTTGAACAGAACAAAAAAATGCATGTCGCAAGACAAAATGCAGTCTAGTGAGCATATTTTTTTTACTGATTAATAGTGGTAAATTTTTAATAATTCTATATGTTATTTGCAAATCGAATTGAGCTCGTAACCATTTGTGACTCTGGTCTCTCTATGGCAAAAGAATATCCTTATTGACACGAATAACAATATTCAAATACGGATAATATACAATAAAATATGTTTTGGAAGAAACACCACCCAGAAATTTCAAATCTAGCGTATAATAATAGTCCAGTTTGCTTTACACGTTCTCTCACTGTGTCACAGAGAGACAAATTCATATTTAAATTTTTCTTGTTAGAGAAAGAGAAGTTAAAAAAATTGGGTCGATTCAAAAGAAACAAGTCCGGGATTGAAACAATTATATTTTGACAACCCTCGCGTAATTATTAGTTCTGCTCTTAGCAACAATCGTTAATGAAGGTCCTATTTGTTGATTTTTCGAGAATTTCGCCCGCAGGATGAAAAATACGAGAAAATAATTTTTGCCACCAAATAAACATCCAAATCACTCCAAGCCAATAGGAAAGACTATTTTTCGAAGCGGGCGATGCATCACAAATGCATTCTCGGTGGATTCAATTAATGGGGTAGAAAAATTCTTGCACTGCTTTTACTATTTTTAATCATTTTTTTAAATTTAGGTCTCAAGTAATCCCCAAGTTCCAACGCATACCCTTGCGGGTTTTTAGGTATAACCTTTCCCCAATTGAACCTTTTACTATCCTTCTCTACCCGCACTTCACTAATCTAACCTAACTTCCGATGCGTCTACAGCCGTCGTAAGAGGTGAGATCCAAGTCAGAGGCGTGAAAAAACGAGCATTTTAAAAACAACCAAAAATTTATAGTAACTAAGTTTGTTTTACAAAAGTGGTTCCACAGACTTTTTATGTTATATTTCAACTTGACTTATACAAATTTTCAAAGAAAAAATATTGATTATTTATAAAAATATCGCCATCTTTGTCGGACCCCCTTCGGCATGTAGTGCTTTGCGGTGATCATCATAACATTTTACTGAATCATCTGAAAGCAAAAAACCAAAAAAAAAATCATTGCTTTGATAATACATCTTGGTCTTAATGGAAGCTTTTTTTTAATTAACTAAACGGCGGCTTCCGACAGATAACTTTCGATTTTCGGCCAAAAAATCGCGCATTTATTTTTAAAAAATATAAATATTTACCAAAAATGAAAATCCTTCGATTAAGGACTAGTTTTTAATTCTATCAATAAGCACAGCAAATTTCATCAAAATCCATCGAGTGGTTTTTGAATTATAGTGGTCATCGATTTGAAAAAACATAGTTTCCAGAAAAACGCGTGTAAAGTTTTTCGATGTGGATACGGTGTAACATGTTCGTAAAATGTTGAGCTCGATGGATGAAGCTAAACTTTTTTTTACGTATTTTGATTCGCTGAAACCGAATATGACAATGTTTTGCCGAAATATCGAGCATTCAATTGTTTATAGTCAATTGTGAAAAAAAATTCAAAAAATTAAATTTTTTCGAGATGAATTATTAAACAAAAATATTTTGGGCAATGTTAAAAAGAAAGTATTCTTTAAAAAATTTCACTAAACTTCATAGTTTTTCAGTAATAAATTTTTGAAAATTTCTGAAGAGTTTTCCAATTTACACTTGATTTATGTATACTAATTAAATTAAATACTAATTAAAAAGAATACTAATTAAAGAATATTAAACTAATTAAAACTTGGCCTAATTAAACTAATTTAATTAGTTATTGAAACTTTTTTAATTAGTTTTCAAAAAGTTTAATTAGTATTAAAACTTTTTAAATTAGTTTTAATTTAATTAAAACTAATTTAAAAATATTAAAAAGAATACTAATTCAAAAATTACTTACATCGAATCATCAATTCCTGGCCCATACAATAGGGCTTCTGCCGATGTGGAAGCTTCAAAAATGTCAATTTGTTGTTGTCTTCGAAGCCTTTCCGGGTATTATTGTTTGCGCGTTTGTCAGCCGCAACCCGCCATGCCCAACGCCCCTTCACTAATTGTGGGATATCCCGGAAACTATTGATCGGATTGACTTGAAATTTTCAGGGTATGTTTTCGAAACATCATATTTCAAGAAAATGTAAAAAAATAGATTTTTTGAAAATTCTGACTGCACCTCACTCCTCAAGTTACACTTTACCGCATTTGCCGAGGGGGCAGGAAAACTGTGGAAACCCGTACCGGTATAGATGGCCCTATATCTTTTAATTCTTTGGTGCACAGCCTAAAGGGGAAGACTCAAATAATGAGGCAAAGTTGTAGATGTCACTTCTTCCACCTGAAACGCTATCTAGGGCTGAACCAATCAAACGCAGGTCCGAATTACTCAATTGCAAAGTTCACACGCATTTCGGAACAAACATTATTTTTAAGAAAATTACAATTATTATTTCAAAAGACTGCATTTCTCGTATGCCCGAACTTTTATTCTTTTTTAATTCGGTCTTTGGCCATTAGAGTAGACGGGAATGGGGTAGATGGGGTATAAACAAATTGGTGCGGTCCAGATTTTTTCCTCTTTTTTCTTCATAATTAATCTGTTTTTTTTCTCAGTATATTGCACACCTTGTTTGTTTGTACAACTCTTATTTTTGCTTTCTTTAAAATATCAATGAGAACCTGAAAATAAATATAATGGAACAGAAATGAAAAAAATAAATAAATGCGTCGTGTAGAGTAAAAGTGGGATAGTTGCCGCAGGGGAATAGATGCCTCGATAGTAACCCGACATATTTAGAAACACGCGTTAACACACTGAGGGGCGGGGCACTCGCACTTTGGATATATAGCATTAAACTTATCAATGCGTGCTTCTTAACACAGAAGAGCATACAATGACGAATTTAAATGTTTTGTATTATTATTGCTCCAGCAAACGAAATATTTCAAAACCTATCCGCAGTGTACCGATCTGTCTTTTTCAACAATCATTCAGTGCTGCAGATACTACCTCGAATTTTTCCACCAACACCCATTTGCAGATTATTGGTTTGATTTTGCCAGCGATGAAAGTTAACGCTGGATTCAATTCCCCGAACTCCTTCTTCGATAAATAATATTTGCACCGCTATCATGTCGAAGAGATCCAATTTTTCTGTATTATTACTACTTCGGCATGCAAAATATTTAAAAACCCATTCGCAGGTTACTCGTAATATTTTTCTCAACAATCGGAGTCAGTGCTGCTGATACTTTCTCGAATTCTATCACCGGCAACAAATGTTCAGCCTATCCCGGTGTTGAACATTTAAAAAACCCATTTGCAGATTATTGGATTGATTCCGTCAGCAATGACAGTCAACACTGGATTTAATTGCCTTAATCTCTTCGCCGACAAGTCACATTCACGACCCTACTGTGTTGAAGAACTGTTGTACACGGAATACTCATCCGCAACGTTATGCATAATATCTCGACACGGAGAGTGTCGAGTAGACGATCATTAATCTAAATTTTGTGTATGATTACTACTCCGGCATTCAAACACTTAAAAACTTATTTGCTACTGATCTGGTTCCCTCAGCGATCAGGGTGGAGCCGATCACACACGCTTTTGCATCGGATAGCATAAGGAACATTATACCGTGACTCAAGACACACAAACGCATAGCATAGAACATTTGTCTAGCAACCACGTGCATATCTTTCATTTCCGTCGCTCGTAAGGTTATGTCCGTTTACTGTTGTGACGCGAGACGCCGTGCTATGACAAGTTGGTCGCTTGTGATTGACTGTCCGTACCTAATGTTCCTCACCACAATGTTATTCGTTGCTGCATTCAACATGTGTCTGCTGATTCGAAATATACGGTGATTCAGAAAAGATAGAACAACGAGAAATCCTGCGTTTGGCAGGTTACTCAGAGGAATTCTACTCAGACTTTTCATTAACGGACATGAAAGACATTGGAGGGAAGGGTCTCGTTTCTACAATGTTCATCTCTACAACGTTGAATCGTTGTAGAAGTTCAATATTGCAAACCTGATACAATTGGTGGATTTCCGAGTTTATACAGATAAAGTCATTGTAAAGTTGAAACACGGACTTGCAGCGTTGTAGAGATAAATATTGTGGTAATGAGACCCTTCCCGTTGGAGTAACGCATTGCACATGATCCAATATTAGATAAGCGACTGGAAGCTAGTAAAGACGAAATCGATGCCCGGAATGGTCTTCGGAGCTTCTGCCAGACATACCAATAATGATTCGCCGAAATTGCTCCACAATTTCATCTTATTTCCTGTCAAAGCGAGTAGATTATTTGAGCGAAGCCATAAGTAGCGAGAATAATCATTGCATCGTTGTTCACATCCCCAAGATGAATTCGGCGATGTGCTTGATGGATCCGCGTGGATTTTTACAATGCTTCAACCGTACTCGTCAAAGCGGCCGCCGATCAATTTTTTTGTTCGGTGAATGATGGTCAATGCGTGCATGGTGCATGATTAAAACGGCGCTCGAGTGATTATCAAATGGCACCGAGCCTAGCAAGGACGAAATCGATGCTCCGAAAGACTTTTCTAGCCTCTAACAGACATTTCTAGCATTATTTGCCTAAATTCGTTCTCGATTCCATCTTATTTCCTGTCAGAGCGAGCGGATCATTTGACCGGTGCTATAAGCATCGACTACAAGAACAGCTGCGTTCTTTACACGACAAAGATGAAATCGACACGTCACGCATGATATGCGGCGTGACTTTTAACGTACTTCGACCGTACTCAACATAACACCCATCGATTTCACCTTAGGTTCAGTGAATAAGCTCCGAGGCGTGCGAGGTGCCTCATTAAAACAGGGCTTGAGTGATGATCAGTTTGCACCAATAGAATAAAGATGAAATCGATGCTCCCAATGATTTCCGGAGCTTTTGTCATACATTCTGAAAATGGTTCGCCCAAATTCGTTCTCGATTTCATCGTAGAGTAGATCATTTACCCGGTGCTGGAAGCTGTGCGATAAAAACGATAGCTGCGTTCTTAACACGACAAGGATGAAATCGACGTCTCGCTTAGTGTTTCGGCGTGAATTTTAGCGTACCCCGACCGTACTTATCATAACACCCATCGATTTCATCTTAGGTTTAGTGAATCAGCCCCAAGGCGTGCGAGGTTAAAGCGGAGCCTGAGTGATTATCCGCTGGCGCCAACCACTTCGACACGAAAACATTAGTCTTATAAGTGAGGGATAGCTCCCACCTCCCCCAGTCGCGCAGCGCTTCTAAAGTTCTATAAAAATATTAATATATATACTAACATCACATTCAAATTACCAATAAAATGGTAGCAGTTTCAGCGAAATGAGTAAAATATTTGTTGCGATTGCGAATGGAAACAAACTTAGAGGGCGGAGTTTACCCTTAAGACCAATGTAATCATTTCGAAACATGAGAAAACAACAAATTGTACCTTATAGGAATGTTTTGAATCAGCGGATAAATTTTCAATACAGAAAACACGATTGTAATAAATAAATTTATGTAGGGGGTTTACGCCCTTAAGTTTGCTGTCCGGCAAGAACGCAAACACACGAAAATTAACATTTTGATCCCCCTTCAAAATGATACCTGTTTTATTCATTTTCATGCAACCCTCCTAAGTGTGGGGTGAGAAAAAAGCGAATGGAGGAGTGGTTCACTCCTTAATATATTTTTTACTCAATACTTCTATAATGGATTTTTCATCGCTTTACATTAGAAGGATTTTCGTTTTTGTTTCATTCAGACTGGTAGGCTGATTGTGGGTGAAATGGTAAAATCACCCCTCTATTTGCTTTTTTGAGGGATGGTTTCTCCCTTTAAAACTGTTTTTCTGCAGATAAAAAAGAACACGTGTCTAATAGTTTTCAATGCTTTATCACATATATGAGTTGCGACAAAATCGAAGGCGGGCACTTAAGTCACTTCCCTTGTGAGCAGCAAGCACTACCCCGACCCAACCCACAGGCCGCTCAAAGGTGTGCGGTGCTGTGTTGCTCTGTCGTTGAACAAAGTATCGAACTCTCAGTCCAGTATTTAATTTTATTTCGGATTTATACAATATTCTATGCATTTAGTAGATGAGCTGTAATGCCTCGTATGTCATCAGTGTATCTTTGTACGCGTAATGGCGTTTATGTGAGTGCCTGTGTACGTGTGACATTCATGAACGGTATATCGACATTCTACTTAGCGACTAAAAGTAGAGAAAAGGGACATTTGTTCCCATTTAAGACGTTAAGTACGAGCTCATTCAAGGCGTTTGGCCACCTTGGCCGATCGAAAAATGAGTATATCTAAAAAAAAATAAACGCGAAAGTATCGGCCGGAATATTTTTATTTTTTTACACAACGTCAGAAAGGGCTTTAAGAATAAAGTTAATAAATTTCCGTTCAAAATATTAAAAAATTGCACCGTTATGCACAATGTAGTGTAGCGGTTTTTTTTTCGACCATTAAAAAAATTATGGTGAGCCGAAGAAAAAAAATTGTATTTTTCACTGAAATTATGGCGCCCCATAATTTTTTTAATAGTCAAAAAACCGCAACGTTTCATTGTAGCGACACTACTCACGGATGAGCTGAATTTTTTTTTCAGATGTGACATGACCGGGTAACAGCTGGGACAACGACCGCGCGTATCGTGCGGAGGGCCTCCGCGGCAATGTGCATAACGGCGCCATTTTTTAATATTTTGAACGGAAATTTATTAACGTTATTCTTAAAGCCCTTTCAGACAGTGTATAAAAAAATAAAAATATTCCGGCCCATTCTTTCGAGTGTATTATTTTTTTCAAAAACATACCTATTTTTCGATCGGCCAAGGTGGCCAGACGCCTTAAGGCGATGTGCCACATGCCTCCGACCGCTTCGAAATTTTGACAAAAGAATTCTCCCAAACGGAACAACCGATTGCGATGAAATTTGTTGTGTGCATGCATGATATTTGCTCCGAGGGGATGACGCCCTCCGTTATCCAAAATTTCCAAAAAAAAATTACAGTTTGTGGTTACCCTGCGAAAAATGGTGAATTATTAACCATTGCATTACATTTTCGGTAATTTTCTGAGCGTCATCCTCTGCAACGTGAAAAAGCACACATTTTAAGCTTTGTTTCACCTGTTTTCATGAACAAATGGTGGAGAGAAATCATTTTGAAATTTTTACATAAATGTAGTAAAAATGTACCAACAAAGCTCAAAATATCAGTTACCGGAGCGAGCGCTCAGTTCATCCGTATTCTCACTGGCGGCGCGCAGCTCGCTTCGTTCTGTTTGTACCGACCACAGTCTTACATACAGGTCTTGCAACGAAGGTGGTGGGGGTGGTACGCTCAATGTCGGCAATAAGCTTTGGCTTATAGCCACAAGAGCGGCGCTGCGAACTTGTCATAGCGGCTAGACAAGTAAATAGACATAAATAAAAAAAGATAAAATCAACTTACCTCTGCGATAACTCGACCGTTTAAGTCATGTTTTACCCACTTTCTTAGAATGTATCGTTGGAGAAAATGTTTCTCACACACGAATTGCGAAGGCATGAGCTGAGAAATTCCTGGAATTGCAGTGATCCATTTTTGACGACGTTCGATATTCGACGGAACGTGAAACACCGAACGTTTTTCCTTTACTAACTGACGTCCAGTTCACACGTTGGAACCGCACACGAATTAGTCGTCATTATTATGTAAAAATCCGCACGATATCACCGTCATAAAAAAACACATAATTTTTTTAATAACGGTTATGTAAAACTTTATAGTAGGCGATTAAGTGAGGTTGTGTTGCCACATGCGTCTTCCGCTGTTTCGACTATGATTTGATTGAAGCGATGCGAGCGGCGGTCAAGGAAATTAACGAGCCCCACCACCAATATTTGATTCAGTTGCAAGACCTGTATGTAAGACCGTGGTACCGACCGCGCTCGCCTCCTTTCGGAACAATTTATTTTTTGACAGGTCGAAAGCCGGACCTATAACCTCGCACATTCGTTCGCAATATATTTCATCGTACGATAGTGTGATAGAGTGTGATATAGAATGTGAATAGTGTATCATAGAGTGGAGTTTGTTTTCGTCGCGTTTTGGTGAGTTTTTTTTTGCTGTGAAGAGCGCCTCAGGACGCCGGCACACCACCGATGAGAAATCCCGACGAAGACATAATCGACAAGAAAACCGCCGCGGCCGATTACACGAAGAGGATCGAGGAACATAGTGACAACGAGAAGCCGAAGGAGAAAACGCCGGAAGTCAAGGTACGCACGTGCTATAACCTCATAACCTCAATTTACGTACTTTGTCATTTGCCACGATCTTCCCTCGCATTGTTTTCTCGCTCGCCTATGTGTCAAACAGCCAACGGCTCCGGTGCAAGAAATTCAAGCTTATTTGCTCTTTGCAGAAATACCGCGGTATTTATTCGTGAAAAAATCGCAGATAGAATATTTTCCGATGATCCGTAGCCGTTTCCATTACCCCTCAAAATCCTCGATTTCCTGATCAGTGTGCGACCAAAATAAGGCACGAAAGTTCAACACCCTTTGCCTAAGAACGCAAAACTGTCACGTCTCAAACACGGTTGATTTGTGGACCTGTGGCGATTTCTCGATAGCTTCACCCTGATGACCGAGAGTACTATTGGTATGGCGTATAAAGATAGAAGACCCTTGGTATGGTAGTACACCGCTACACGCAAATGTACGTGTTACTAGTATGGTACTGGTATACTGTGCATTAGTAAAATATACTGGTTCCGTATCCTCACCATACTAATACTCGTACAGATAGCATACACATACACATGCTAGGTACGGTACCTGGGCTAGCATGTAGAAACTAGAACTAATGTAGTGTCGAATTTTCCATCTAGATGGACCATCGGATTTATCAAGGGCAGCAAGAACGCACTGCCGAGGATGAGAAACCGTGTCACTCGTCGCGGCCACGGTATAGAGTCCCAGTGTCACCGCTATCTCCAATCTCTCCGAGGGCATCAGCGAGGCTGACCTCAAGGAACTCGTTGAACTCTTCGGCTTGGCTCAGAAACAATATCTCACCATGGATCGCACCACCAATCTGTGCAAGGCCTTTCGCTTACGTATGTACGTTTTAGAACAAAGGGCCAGGACCATTGCATCCCAATGGTTACGGCTACCATCATCTCATACTCAGAGTCGACGGGTCCAAACCTCCAGCCCAACAGCATTGAATGGTCAACGGTTGAACGCGTTAAGATAGAACAAGCGTGTGCTTTTCATTTTTATAGATTTTGTTTAATTTTTAACCAGACATTGTTCGTATCATTATACATGTTTCAGTGAAATGTTAGATCAGTCGACTATTTAGATTCGGAGATGATTGATTTAAAAATTGCAACATTTAACACTGTACGGTCTGCATTGAACGGCCATAGCCGGGTAAGTAGGGAAAAATTGCCTCCGCATTTTTTCCCGCGAAATTTGGAGTATATTCTGAGGTATAAAAAAAACAAATTTTCTGAAAATTTCATGCCCGTTAACGCAATGATTTTAGAATTTTTTTTTTTTTTTCAAATATCAAAAAAAAATATTTTTTTCCGGAAACGGTACAGTGGATCGATTTGATTTTTGTTTGGTACTTGTTCCGATCAAACGTGTTACGAAATAAAATTATAGAACATCTTGCCAAAGATTAAGGTTTGAAAAAAAATAATGTTCCTTGTTTTATTATTTTTTACTATAGTCCACTTGCGGTACAATAGCGAAAATTTTTTCATATAATCTTTGGGCACCTTATTAGATTATATAATTTTTTCAAAATGATCGGTTTGGTACGCCACAGTGAAAAAAAAAAGAAACACACTTTATTGATATATTTTAGTTATATAGATATATAACTAAAATATATCAATAAAGTCTGTTTCTTTTTTTTTCACTGTGGCGTACCAAACCGATCATTTTGAAAAAAATATATAATCTAATAAGGTGCCACAGATTATATGAAGAAAAAAAATCGTTATTGTACCCCAAGTGATTATCGTAAAAAAAATAAAACAAGGAACATTTTGTTTAAAACCTTAATCTTTCGCCAGATATTCTATAATTTTATTTCGTAACACGTTTGATCGTAACAAGTACCAAAAAAAATCGAATCGATCCACGGAAGCGTTTCGAAATTTTTATTTTTATTTTTTATTAAAAAAAAATCATTTTTCCAAAACCATTGCGTTGACGGAGATGAAATTTTCAGAAAAGGCCATAGCCGGGTAAGTAGGGAAAAATTGCCCCCGCATTTTCTCCAGCGAAATTAGGAGTATATTCTGAGGTATAAAAAAAAAAAAAAAAAAATTCTGAAAATTTCATCCCCGTCAACGCAATGGTTTCGGAATTTTTTTTTTTTTAATAAAAAATAAAAATGCCGGAAACGCTTCAGCGGATCGATTCGATTTTTTTTGGTACTTGTTACGATCAAACGTGTTACGAAATAAAATTATAGAACATCTTGCGAAAAATTAAAGTTAAAAAAAAATAATGTTCCCTGTTTTATTTTTTTTACTATAATCCACTTGGGGTAAAATAACGAATTTTTTTTTATATAATCTTTGGGCACCTTATTCGATTATATAAATTTTTCAAAATGATCGGTTTGGTACCCCACAGTGAAAAAAAAGAAGCAGACTTTATTGATACATTTTAGTTATATATCTATATAACTAAAATATATCAGTAAAGTGTTTCTTTTTTTTTCACTGTGGCGTACCAAACCGATCATTTTGAAAAAATTATATAATCTAATAAGGTGCCCAAAGATTATATGAAAAAATGTTCGCTATTGTACCCCAAGTGGATGATAGTAAAAAATAATAAAACAAGGAACATTATTTTTTTTCCAAACCTTAATCTTTCGCAAGATGTTCTATAATTTTATTTCGTAACACGTTTGATCGGAACAAGTACCAAAAAAATCAAATCGATCCACTGTACCTTTCCGGATTTTTTTTATTTAAACAAAATTCATTTTTCTAAAACCATTCCGTTGACGGGCATAAAATCTTCAGAAAATTTGTTTTTTTATACCTCAGAATATACTCCAAATTTCGCTGGAAAAAATGCGGGGCCAATTTTTCCTTACTTACCCGACTATAGCCTTTAGACAGAGTAATTTTCCGTGAAAAATATTTGTCTATAAAAAGACACAAGGTAATAACATAAACAATATAAAATATTAATGTTTAGAACGCAAATCTTTTTCTTCACGTTAAAAGTGTTTAACTTTAGGAACACAATAATTAACTTTTTTCTCGAAATATTGAACAATATATTCTGCGGTGTTCCATAATGTCTTCTTATTAAAGGGGATAAATATTTTTAACCAAGAGTTATTCTATCGTTACTGAACGTCTTTAGCAAAACTGAATAGTAAAGACAATTCAAACTTTTTCACGCGTTCCCTAACTAGTTTACTATCTGATCATATTTTTTTTCAAAATTCATAAACACAATAGAATGGTACGCCGAATTAAGTGACCTGACTTTTGGCCAATGCAGACCCTGCAGGGTTAAAAGTTGCTATTCAAAAATCCATTATCTCCCAATCTAAATGGTCAACTGTTCTGAAATTTAACTCAAACTTGCATAATAATATGAACAATGTGTGGTTAAAATTTGAACAAAATCGATAGAAATCAAGAGCGCACGCTCGTTTTACCATAAGGGCTTACACCACTGTAAACGTCCAAAATTGAGTGATATTTCGCGATTTTTTTTGCAGAAGGACAAATAAGAGAATATTAATATTCAAGGATGTTATTAGTCATATCTTTAAGTGAACAAAATGAAATTTATATTAAAAAATTATGCCAAAAGGTGACGCTGGAGCCATTCTGGCGAGGCATGTTGAATTTGAGACGCTCTGCGGCATGCAGTATAGCTGACGCAAATTTGATTTTAGAATAAAATAAAAAAATTTCTATTAATTTACACGAGTATAGCTAGAGAAATACGTAAAGAATTGTGACAATGTTATTTTTTGTGTAATTGGCAAGCATTAAACCAAAAACTTTATTTTCGACAGAAAAAAGGACAATCATTTGGTAATCACTAATGTTTGGTAATTACTAGACTCGAGCGCTACCGGGTACGCCACGAGCCCGGTTCGAATATCGTTGCATCTTTGTGGGATAAGAGTGCGCTCGAAAACTTCAAAGTCAATTTTCTCAAAAATTTCTGAATATGGCGTCAAACTGCTTTGGGATATTAATATTCGAGCTCTGAACTTCGCGTACCATGAGTACGAAAAATTACAAAAATCCGACTGCCGTACTGTCCCCTTGTGAGAACATTTATGCAATTAATTCTCAATATTTTCTACGAAGGTTATTAGGGTTATGGAAAACAATCTTTTTTTCAAAACTAGGCATGATCAAAAATTGGAAAAAAGTGAGAGTTTACAAAAACATTCATTTTTTTTACCAAAACGTAGAAAAAATGTACAAAAAAAAGATTAGTTTTTGAAAAAAATTGTTCATTGGTTTTTCCTTCCAAACAAGAGACCATTTTTGAAAAAAGTGTTTTTTTGTATCCCTGATAACCTTCGCAGAAAATATCTATAGTTAATGACATACAAGTTCTCAGATCGACTAGTGAATACTGCTTGGGGGGATCAACTTTTAATCAATGCAATTAAAGATGAGTGAAATTATGGTGCGCAAAAACCGAAGCGTGGCAACAACGAGTGACCATTGTTTCCTGAAAAATGTTACAAATTTAAACAGATTACACTTTTTTTTTTTATTTCTCAATTTTTGTTTCTTAAATTTAACAAGCAACTACTGCAAAGTTATAAAAATAGTCGAAGAAAATGGGTGTTTTCATTTTGATCATGATTACACGATGTTTAGGAACACTTGTTCCTTTAATTCTTTTGTAAAACTTGGATCGATCGGTTCCGAAAAACGGGTCGATGGATCAATTTGAAAATTTACACGTCTATTGGGGATACATTAAGCTGAAAAATAAACGTGGCGACATTAGTCTTTCTACCAATATTTGTAATGGAGTAGTAAATTTACTGACAAACCATAAAATGTCATTTTTTGTCCTATCTTTCAAACTACTGTTAATGGTGAAAACATGATTTTTTTCTCAAAAATCAACGAAAGGGTCTTGTACGAAATCGATTCAAGTTTTTAAAGCCGCCCAATAATTTCCTGTGCGATCATTGGTTGCTGTGATATCATTGATCAAACATGAAAGGAACATGTTTTATTATAAGTCGGATACGTCAGCAAAAAGTTGACATAGAGAGACCACAAAAAACCCAATTGAAACTGCATTGATTTAATGGTGAAAAATCTCTTGAAAAAATAAAATTGGAAAAATAATTTTCTCGCCATCTCTTATAATTGCGTGATAACCATACCTCACAAAATTATTTTGCCAAAAGATCTCAAACTAGAAACTTGAAGCTTAATAATGTTTGACTGTTAAAGCAATCTAAGAAACTACAGTTAAAATTTCAAGTCGATTGGTCGAACATTGTTTGAGTTTTGCTCCGTCCCGATATCGAAAACATGGTTTTGAAAAAAACATGTTTGAAGTCAACAGTTTCAAAGACGCTACACCTGAACAAGTTTTTTTCCCGTAATCTAATGCCACCTATTGGTCGAAAATAAAACTATTTTTAGTCGGTGACTTTGTCCCCACAATAGGCTTACAAGAAGTGAGAACTGCGCCTACCGGCATGAGACATGGCCAAAGACGGTTTTCAGCGGCGGAGACTTCCTTAAAAAATAGCTCGAAAACCACTTTATAATGGTTTTTTTCAGCTACAAAGGAATATGCATCATATTTTTTAAGGTTCCAAGGATTTCTTAAAAGTGTTTCAAACAAAACGATTTTTGTAAAATTTTACACCGATGACCTCTAAACAATTCGCGATAGTAAAATTTTACCGCTCTTCTGTAGAGCGAGGCTTCTCCGATCGTCATTGCTAGAAAATTCGATCGTTGGAGAAACCTGCCGAAGATGAATTCCGGCAGAGAGAAAAAATGCTAAACGTATTTTTTTTTGCAGTACCAATAAAATGTGACCACTCTTTCGCAGAGTGAGAACCGGTCGATTTCGTTCGCTCGCGAATTTGGTCAGCCGCAGACAACCTGCCGAAAATAAGCCATGGCAGAAAAAAGTGCCGATCGCTATTGTTTAAACAAAGAACATTGTAAAATTTTACAACTCTTTTGTAGAGTGAGTCTCGAGCGATCTCGGTCGTGACTCGAGATTTTAGCAGAGATCGAATTCGTCGATGATGAGCGACATCGAGATGCCAAATAGTCTTCGAGCTTATTTGTTTAAATTAATTAAAAAAGAGTGGAGAAATGCTAGCACCCTTCCACCATACGAGTCTCTAGCAAACCCTATTTGTTAGAAAGTTCAGCCATAAAGAAATTTCCACCAATGACCGCCGTCAACAAAAAATCGATTCGGGGGCATTTGTTTAAACATTGCGCGATCGCAAAATTTCACCGCTCTTTCGCAGAGCGAGGCTAGCGATCTTGATTGTTCGAGAAGCTGACCAGCAAAAATGCTGCCAAATAAGAACCCTGGCAGAGATAAAATGCTGAACGCATTTGTTTAAATAATGAGCATTGCAAAATTTTACCACTCTTTTGTAGAGTGTGTTTTGAGCAATTTCGGTCGTTCGAAATTTTGGCAGGGATCGAAATCGTTAACGATGAAATAAAAAAGTATGGGGAAATGCCTGAGTCTTTTGGTTGTGGCCGTCGTCGAAAAAAAATCGATTTAATGGCTGCATATACAATGTAAAATGCAACAAAGTTTCATCGCTCTCCTGCCGAGCGAGCGCGTGCTTCCAATACAAGCGTAGGGTGGTCGCTACGCATAGTTGTGTGAATTGTGTGACACGCACATATATGTAAGGTGCTTGTGTACGACCGAACGGCGTGCGAGAACGGATTCGTTCTTTCTGCAACGCGGGCGGCGCACAGTAGGAGAAAAGCCCAAAAACCTGGCCAAAACCCCAAAAAATAAATTTTCGAAATAGGGTCAGTTGAGTAGTCATTCAGGTAGAGGACTAGTAACTGCATTCTATTGTGGAAGGGAAAGCCCTTTAAGTGTATACCTGCGCCGCAGCGTCAGTTGGCAGTTAGTGTTCGTGAAGAGTGTACGTGTCACGCGCTGAACAGACGAAAATAACGCTGACTTCAAAAACCCATAACTTTAAAGTGACGGGTTTAATTTTAATTCTGCAACATGGATACGACTTCTGGAGGTATGTAGAACATGTTTTTACATCGGTTGAATCTAAAGTTTATGTATAAATGATTGAAATGTAGTATAGCCTTCGGCATAAATAAAATTGAATAATTTTGAAAACTTATATTTTCAACGGTCCGAAAAGTTATATATTTTGTCACATTTTGCAAAGCTCCTAGTCTCGGCCTTTAGTTTAATGTATAAGCTTTCGAAATTTACAAGAGTTACCTGCGGAAAACGTGCGTCTTGTCCGTTATGATTTTTTTCGCATCGTGCGGTAGCCGAGCGTGCACGCGGCACTATTGAGCAGCCTCTGCGCCTCTACCTGAGAATGGGTGAAGTAGCATCAGAACGGACAAGACGGCTGTTATACGCTTGAAATAAATTATTTTAATATATATGTATGTGTATATATATATATATATAAAAAATTTCTGTGATTTAATTATGATATATACGTATGCATATATATATATACATATTAAAATCAACCACATAAAAATTTCTTAAATATGAATGAAATGTTATAACATTCAAATAAAATATTTGAATATATATATATTATATAGTAAGCAAAGCTTTCTTTTAACCAAATCCATGTCAATATTTTCTGTCTAATTTTTTTAAAATTATTTCAATTATTGCGGTTATTTATTTGGTAAAATAATGTACATTGTTCAAGTTTTTGTATTAATTGAAAATTTTATCTTTTCCTTTAACACCAATTTTCTACAATTTTATGTCTTTATTACAGGATCCGGTTACAAAGAATTGGTGCTGACAAGGAAAGAAGTATTTCTGATAATCAGCGAGCATTTATCCGATAAATTCGCTTCCTTGATCGAATTTATGGTAGAAAAAATTTCCAAGGACACCGGACGTACAGTTGTAGTGCCTGAGGACTCGAAACAGACTTTTTCGATACTCTTCAATCAAATGAGAACGAGGTGGCAACAAGCTCACAGAAAATCCTGTGTATTTTTCAAGAATAACGGTGAATGGCTTAGCAAGCAGGTATGTTTTGCCGCACCTACAGACACTGTAGTAACAAGCCCGGGTAATACGGGCGGCCGCCCGTCCCTTGAGTTTACAATGTCCAGTGAAAGATCTAAACGAAGGAAGACCCAAGATATTCGTACATCGTTCAACTCGGTCGAGTTAGCATACGCTACTCAGATGAGCCTTCGCTCTTCAGGACAATCCGACGCCGCAAAAGTTATTAAGGACGTAACAATGACGAGTCCTTTAAGAGCTTCCAAGTATCGTAAAGCTTACTCAGCAACGGATGAAATTACTTTATCCGAAGAGGCTGCACTTTCCGCTATGATTGAATATAAATTCTCCAAGAGTACTTACCAGGGAATGAGAAGATTAGGGAAGGAAAATAACTGTAAGCTATATCCGTCTTACGAAAAAGTGATGAAAGCAAAAAAGCGTTGTTATCCACCACGTGATGCAATCAGGATTACAGAGAGTAGTGCAGAAGTCCAACTACAGGCACTATTAGATCATACAGTTGAACGTATTTTACTCGTCCAAAATGTACTCATTCAAAGATTGACTCCAGATAATGTTCGTAAAATGGACTTGATTTGCAAGTGGGGTTGCGATGGAAGTTCTGGGCAAAGTGAATATAAGCAGACGTTCAGTGATGACAGCAAATCTGATGCGCATGTATTCTTTACTTCAGTCGTGCCGTTACAACTCGTGTGTTATGATCAACAATCGAAGGAAGAAATAGTTGTTTGGAAGAACCCCAGACCCTCGTCTCCACGATTTTGTAGACCGCTTAGACTACTGTTTCTACGCGAAGACACAGAGTCAACACTTAATGAAGTCCAAATTGTTGAAGAACAAATAAAGTCACTTCGTCCATTCGAAAGTGTAATAGATGGAAAAGAAATCTCCGTAATGTACATGTTGTTGTTCACCATGATAGATGGTAAAGTTTGCAACGCTGTATCATTGACGAAATCTGCTCAACGGTGCTATTTGTGTGGAGCAACCAGCAAAGATTTTAATGCCATCGACACTGTATTGCAAAGGGAAATCAATGAAAGAAATTTGAAGTTCGGATTGTCGACGCTGCATGCGTGGATACGGTGCTTCGAGTATTGCTTACACGTGTCTTACAAACTCGGCATTAAAAAATGGCAAGCTCGAAGTGCCGAAGAAAAAAAAATTACCCAGGAACGCAAGAGGGCCATTCAAGAAGGATTCAAGAAGCAATTGGGTCTAAATATCGATCGCCCAAAGCCTGGATACGGCAGCAGCAATGATGGCAACACAGCTCGGCGATTCTTTGAAAATTCGACGGTTTCCGCTGCGATAACGGGGGTCAACGAAGAAGTTATTAAACGCTTGTACGTAATCCTACAAGTTATATCGTATGGCCACGAGATAAACTGTGAAAGATTTGAACAGTATGCTATTGAAACGGCAAGAAAGACCGTTGCATTATACCCTTGGTACTCCATGCCTACTTCGGTGCACAAACTAATAATTCATGGTCCAGTGATAATAACTCATGCTCTATTACCAATCGGCCAATTATCCGAAGATGCTCAGGAAGCTCGAAACAAAGACATCAAACGATATTGAGAAGATTTTGCGCAAAAAAGTTCCAGGGTTAAAACTATGGAAGATGTTTTTCATCGGCTCTTAGTTACTTCTGATCCGTACATTTCAAGTGTCAGAAGACTACCACAGAAGAAGCTGAAGAGTTTGTCGCCGGAAGCTGTAGCGATGTTGATCGCTCCTAAAGTGACTGCTGCAGCAGACGAATTTTGCACCGAGATTGAAGCCGTGCCGGGAGTTGTAATAGATACAAACTCGGATAATGATTCTGACTCCGACTCCGACTCCAATTACGATTTTGATTAAGAATAAAATTTTCTATTTTTGAAACGTTCCGTATGTATTTTGGAAATAAAAATAATAATTGCGTAGAATACACTGTTCACGTTTATTTTATTATGATGTTTTTTTTAAATATATTAATTTATCTATTTAGCAGGATACTCGGCCATTTTGTTTATAACAATTTGCTGTAAGCTCTTTGTTGCAAGTTATAAACAATAGATATCGGATTGGTAATCAGCGACCTTGAAAACCCGTATATACCAATTTTTGTCAACATCTGGTAACTTTTTAACGTTCATGTCGGCCATATTGGATCGGCCATTTTTTTTACGATAATTTGGCTTGCGGATTCGTAATCAGCGACCTTGTAAACTACGAACACCCTTCTTGCTACTAAACCTTCGTGTCATTATCACATGGTAGACAATAACAGGCTTGCTTCGCTCCTATATTCAGCGTTGAAACTGGTGCCCATTTACTAATCCATTCTTCGACTGTTGATCTGTTCTCGTATATACATCGCTCGGCCGATAATACGAAAAAAGCAGATTTCTTCGGTTCACCGGCGTATTTATTGCTAGGGTTGACCGCGAATAGTGTCAGTTCAATGAACACATGATTCATGAATTGACAGCGTTGCAAATCAATAAAAAAAGGTTATGTTCGAGGTAACGAGAATCCGAGCTTGCTTATGACATTGCGATACTTAATCGGCTGGCTGAACACAGTGAGAATTTTCCAAGATATGGTGTAAAAAGCCGGAATAGTTGGATCAAGTAACGCCGTAAAAGGTTGACGGGCCATGTCGTTGTCTGTATGTAGTGAACCATTAGAGGCTCAATAGGAAATTTGTATTCAGGTAAATAAAGGAGACATTATCGCTGCGTCCATTGATCCTCATCTGGTTCGTTGTGACAATGCTTTGTAAGGTTTTTTTTTACACTAAATTGTCAAAGTGCACGAATTGGGCCACGCACGATTTACAGTTCGCCGAAATACTGCTTCATTCGGAAATACGTGAAATTCCGTTTCGTTGGTCGATGGTGTATGTATATATACGTCACGTCGAAACATCTCACAAGCCACAGCACGAGGCATAGCCTTACGTCAGTGCAGACCGTCG